>ML797324.1:135384-161553 GCA_009831015.1 Picea engelmannii | reverse complement strand
TCCATATTTACTTATTATCAACCATGAAAAAACAATAATGAGTCATATTTACATCAAACACTATTGGGTCCATTACCCAAACCTTTGTGCTACAGGTCTTTCTTCAAGGGTTGACATCAATGACAACCAACCTTAATCAACAAATACTTATAAGCAGTATGGGTCATAAGGAAAATAAACAACATTACCAACTTAACGAGAACTTTTTCGAGTTCTTGTTTTTTCAAGGGTCCCATTTTTTACCACATTTTGAAAAATGGTGCTACCAGTAGCACCCCTTTTCATTTTGAGGTAGTTTTTTGATATTTTAAATCTTCTTATCTATAACAGATCCACATTTTGTTTCTAAAATGCTTGTTTTTTTACCTATTTTCAAATTTTCCTAAATCATTTTTTTTTAAATGCTTATTTTCCAACTATTTTCATTTTTTTTCTAAATCGTTTTTTTTTTTCTTTTACCAATGTTCTTTTTTATTATTTTTAATGATACTAAAAAAATTATATATGATTTATGTTTTTGAAATTAATATTTTTCATACAATTATGTCTCATTATTTAATTTATGGTGCCATAGTTTTTAAATATAGCGTAAATGTAACGCGCCTCGGTTACGACTAGGAAAGTGGAGCACAAAAGGTAATTTTTTTTTTGCATTAGATAATTAATGTCAACACATAATTCATAGCAGTGCATAATCTATGACATCATAAGTAAAAGCATTACAAGATGATCATCATTGAAATCAATAACGATGGAATCAACACATCAACATAAAGGATAGCGACACATAAACATAAATAGTGATGCATCTCAGCACATCACAATCAACTTGAAGCAATTTATAAACAATGATCAACCATATACTCAATATTAAAATGACTACCCGCCCAACCTACCCTACAAGTTTAGGACCTCCAAGACACATAAGAAACGCTCAAGCCCAGGATTCATCCAATTGATTTTGACCCTTTAAGGTCTTAGGGATAACGACTATTGGGAGGAGAAAGGAGGTGTCTACATCTCTCTAACACAATCAAGTTGAAAACCAACTAGCTCAATCAGTCAATATCCTTACTGTACATGGTGCAAGAGAATTTAATTGCTAAATCAATCATAAAACAACATAAGTTAAGGTGTGAGTGTAATCAACCTTATTTTTATTTTCATAGTGTAAGGGAAACATCTCTTTTTTCAATCATACATCATCATCACAATTTCAAGGTGCACAAGAAATACAATTCCTAAGACAATCATTCATCAACATTAATTGTTCATTGCGCGCGAGAAATCAAGATTCTAACAATCATTCATCAACATTAAATAGTGGTGCAAGAATAAACTAATTACATAACCCATCACATATCAGCATAAACTTCATGATGCAAGATTATTCTACTTCATTTTCATGGCGTGGAGATGATCATCCATTCTATCTTCATGGTGCAAGTAATCTAATCACAAAACCATTCATATACCAACATAAATAATGAAAATGATGCCTCCCAGGGCATTCCAACAGATCAATCAATCATCTTAACTATTAGTTGTTCAAGGTGCAAGAGTAATCATTAACTTTAATTAATCATAAATCAACATTGTTTATTCATGGCGTGTGCAGAATTTAAAATTCTAAAACAATCGTACATCACATAAATAATGGCGCAAGAGAAATTATTTACACAATCAATCATATATCGACTTTAGTTTCATGGTGCAAGGGTACTCATCAATTAGTTTCCATGGCTCAAAATAAGCTAAATACCTAACCAATTAAGAACTGTAAGGGGGGTAACCAGATATCCAAAAGAGAGTTTAGGGAACCTAAATTCTTATCAACAATAAAAGGGGGTTCAAATAGTAAACCACAACTTTGGTTTTTAAAAATCAAGGGAGGATTATTCTTCTTTAAGTGTTGCATAAGGGTTAAATTAAATGAATAGTTCTTGCTGCAATAAAATTAAAATAAAAGTTTAAGAGGTCATGGTTCAATGGAAAGAGGGTTGCAGAAAATGAAAATCTGGGAGAAGAATTCGCCAAGGGAAGAATCTGAAGGAGGGCGCACTTGGCATACCCGAATTTATAACAACGATGGAGAAATAGTGTGGGCACCTTGGCAGCGCGAATCTCTATCAATGAGGGAGAAAAGTGTGGGTGAAAAAGTAAATCCAAAAATGAAGAGATAAAAAAGAAAAAATGTAGAGGCTCAAGAGGATAAAAATTGGGTGAATTCCTCAAGGAAAACCTAGAGGAATGAGCTGGGTAGATACACCCAATGCCTAGATGTTTCTCTTAATAAAATCGCATAGACAATTAAGGGAAACTCGCCAGGGTGAATTTGTTGGGGAAAAAAGCAGAGACATCTTATGATGTGCAGAGAATTTTTAATAAAACGCAGACTAGATTTCGACCAAACTCGGAAAATTTAAGAAGGAAGAAGTTGGGCGAAATTTCTTGGAAAAAAGCAGAGACAATTTGTGATGCACAGAGAATGTATAGTAAAACGTAGAATAGATTTCGAAACAAAACGTAGAGACAGTCAGGGTACATCGCATGGGATACCCATTATAAAAACGCTGAGAACTTATTACATCGAATGATTTACTGGAAACAACCGCCTGTTTTAAGCAAACTGATGAGAATTCTATCATTGTTTTGCAAGTTTTAGAAAATCACTTCAAGGACATAGGGAAGCTCCTTATCCTGTCATAAAAAAAAATGGGTAGACGTTTTTTTATAGAGTGGTAGTTTTGGTTGTCAGATAATAACCTGTAGGAATTTTGATGTACTACCAGGGCCATGTACAAACTTTAAGTTGAGTTCTGGGGTTCCCTTTATACTTACGTATGATGATATAGGGTTGAATATTTTATCTGATGGTAGGGAGTGCACTTTCGATCATGTACCTATACTTGGGTTTCTTGGCTATTCAAGACAAAAACAAGTATTGTTCTTTCTTCCATAGAGATAGAATATCACAGAGTTATTCCAACAACATAAAAATTATATTGTAAATTAGAACCATTCATGATGCATTATGATTACAATAGCATTAACCTATAGTTTTGTAGTGCAGTAGAACAAAGTGTTATTTAAATAAAAGGAAAGCAAGTTCTGAACTAAAAATATATAAATCTAAAAGCATTATATTAGGCGGTTAATTCTTGATGAAATGATTGATTTACAGAGTTTTTATTAAACCTTTAATAATTCTTGATCTTCTTTGGTTTCACTAAATCTCTATCAATATCTGATGTGATTGATGTACATTGTTGACTTATAAATGATGAGAGATAGTATACTAGATTCCTCATAGAGACCAAATGTTTGTAAAATCACAGAAAGGTTTTAATTGAGATTGTGCATTTTCCTTGCTACCATGTATTAATTTCAAGAGGAAACCATAGTATCCAATCTTATGTTCAATAAAACTTTACAATTTGAAATTTTATGAGAAATAAAATATCTATACTAGCCAAATACCGTAATCGGAAGAAGCTGATGGATTGCGCTGAACACGATTCGGAAATGTTCGTTGCTCCTTCCCTCGTTTTCTAATCCAACAACATTGATACCTCCCAACCAACACTGGGGGTACTCTTCTTCCCCCTTAGCCCCCCGAGCCGCAAGGGGGCCACGCACACACAACCAAAATCCTCTAGCTCCCATCTCGCCTCACAAGGTAGAGCCACCACTCTCTCTCTCTCAAGCTGGGTATCCCAACTCTCACAAGTAAAACCAGTCTAAATTTTTGCAGCATAACCTTACTCATAACCAGTGTGCCCTATTACTCATCTCAACCATTTGTTTTATAGAATTTATTTCGTGAGACCTTTCCATTTGCACATTTAATTCATTTTTTTTAAATTTAATTAGGAATTATCCCTCCCATACACTTGTCACCCATTCTCTTAGTTGCACATGTAAACCCACAATTTAATTTAATTAAAAGCCAATTTCCCTCACCCATCGTAAAAATGCTCCTAAAATCAGTCCTAGTTGTCCCTTTATTCCCTTTATTTCCAATTAATGATTGATGCCTTTCTAAAACTGAGTTGAGTTAAAATAGGATTGTTCTCTAGTTAGACTAGTGTTAACTAGACTCTAGATACCTTTCTATGTTTACACACTCTTTTATGCTTTATTCCTTTCTTATTTTAAATTCTAATTTGGTATTTTCTGCACACGTGTGTATTGTATTAATTCTTTAAATTTATTTCATTTCTCTTAATCTCTTAATTTGTTTACCCTTTTTCCTATTTTATCTAATTTTGTAATTTAGTTTTAGTAATCTCACCAAGCTTTAGACTTAGGATTAAATTCAAATAGGCTTAGACTTTCATTTTGGGTTTAAAATTAATAATTTCAATCCTTAATTAATTAATTAAACATGGCAATGTTAGATTTTACAAGATGTAAAAATCCGCTCAAGGTTTTATAGGCCACCTAGGTTCATTGGCTCAAATTTTATTATGTGACGTGCCCTTCAACACACACTCTGTTCTCCAAGGGTGCCACTCGCCTTTGATTCAAATTTTAATTACCTGACATTCCCTTCAAGACACACTCTGTGCTCCAAGGGTGCCACTCGTCTTTGATTAGTTTTGGTAGTTGTCCAACTCTTGGAGTCAATACTCCATTCATGCGACCTTTGAATATTTTCCAGGTCCTATCAAGCTGCCAACTAGGTTTGTCTTTGACCTCAAGTTGGCTCTAAGTTTCAACTGTCTAACAATGGTTTGTTGTTGTTTTAGGACAAAAAATTGTTCAATAACTTCTTCGCTGATTTGTTACGGTTACATAGGCCAAATGGGTTCTCTAGCATTTAGTTTTGTCACAATATGTTAGCACATGCATACCGTAAGTTATATAACACACCTAGAGATATTTTAGTGCTAAAATAATGTTGTTATAAACTCTAACATACATGAAATGAACACATGTATTTTTGGTCAACATGACCCTGGATAAAACCCCCCGGGGAAAACCAATTTGAGATGAATGTATATATATGGTGTGCTTCAAACATGTAATACAACAAGGAATATAAATAAAAATAAACCTGATAATTTGCAAGCTCCTCACAATCTTTGCAATGGTTCCTTAGGATGTGCGCCCCTAGAAGAGTGTGCCCCCTCCTTCCTTGATTGTGCATGAAGACCCTTGCGCCCTTGCTCTGTCTCTTTTCTGATTGAAGAACCCTTGCATGAAAACTTCCCTTTTCTTTCCCTCTCCACAACCCACAAATTAGAAACAAGAAAGCTCCACACAATCTGCTACCAGGTAGACTTGCGTCTTCCTCCTCAAGTGCGCCCTCTTCCTAGCAAATACACTCAACACAAATAACTAAGACTCCAACCTGCCTTGCACCCTCCATGAACATGTGTGCCCTATCTTTATGAACTCTCCTCTGAATTATCGCCTCTCTACTCCTCACCAAACTCTCAAGGTGAACAAGTGAACAATTAGCTTCTCCTTTGCCCGTTGTGCCCTCCTTAAGGATGCATGAAGAAACCTAATAAATGGGTGGATGAGATCATCTCATCTCATCTCATCCTAAATCAATGGTTGAGATCATCTCAAGTAAATCTCAAGTCAAAACCCACTTTAATTAAGTTTCCATAGTTTCACTTTATGTCCCTTAATTCACCCACAAAGTGAATTAATTGTCATTTTAGGCTAAAATGACCAAATTTCACTTTTGACTTAAATCTCTTAAGTCAAAGTGAAATTAGACATAAAGTACATAGTACAAGGTACAAATTACTTCCCACATGTGTTTAGAAGCTCACAAACACAAGGGGACTACTTTCCAAGGTATCCAAATCTCAACAACCTTGTGAGAGACTAAGGGCCTCTATGGAATAAGGACCCTACCTTATTGCACACCCCTTAGAATATTCGTGAGCAACTGTCCCATTCTACCCTCACGACATCGTGGATCTCTCGAACTAGGTAATTTTTAACATACAATTCGAGCCACGGTGAGAGTGCTAGTAGGTTGTGTCAGGGATGTTGTCACACCTCTCCCTCAATATTTGGTTTCTGTGCATGGCCCCTTTACTCCTTATGTGATTCATATTAGCAAGAAATCGTCAGCCTGCATCCATCAATGAAACATTCTCAATGATCCATAAACAACTATTCGACAACACAGGTATTCCAATAGAGGATGAATACCTTCAGTAACCACTCACATAACCAAATCAAAGATCAACACACCGATGTTTTCATGTGGTAAAAACCCTATGGGGAAACATCCATGGCCCCAACCAATGTGGCCACTTGGAGTAGTTTATTAATGCAAAGAAAAATATCACAGAGAGATTTTACAAGAGAGTCTCTCACAATTGATCATTGGCAAATGACCCTCCATGATCTTTAAATAGAGATCATGGACCAATCGGGTGTTAAGCCACAGATCAATGGCCATTAAGATCAAGGAGAGTATGAACCGTCGGATCACTCTATGCCGTGAACATATCGTGACCGTCGGATTTCCTAACTACAAATTCATACTAATGCATACTAAAGAAACACACTGGAAAACAAAATTTTACCTAATGACATAATAGACCAAGTAGATCTTAACTAACTCCTAAGTGTCTAAATATCCTAACATCTCCCCTTAAGAACAACTTGGGATAGGATTGAAGGATTTACAATAGTGACACAATAGGAGAAGGAAGGAGGCATTAGAGCATATCCCCCCTTAATGACAACTTCCTAAACTCCTAACATAGATCGAAGTTTGGAAAACTTCGCTTCTGTAAGAGACTTTGTGAAAATGTCTACAACTTGATCTTCTATAGGGAAAAAGAGAACTTCAATAAATTGATCATGAATGAGATTTATGATGAAGTGAATGTGTAGATCGATGTGTTTGCTACGCTGATGTTGAACTGGGTCTTTGGCAAGCTTGATGGCACTCTGATTTTCACACCAAAGGCTAGTCGGATGCTGGTGATGGAATCCAAACTCTGAAAGGATCTGTCGAAGCCACAGGGATTCCTAACTTGCATTTACCATTGCTAGGTACTTTGTTTCTGCTGAAGAAAGTGCAATAGTTTGTTGTTTCTTATAGGCTCAAGTGACAGGTCCTAAAACAAGGTTGAAAACATAACCTGCAGTATACTTCTAATCATCAGGGTCGCCAACCCAATCTGAATAAGTGAAACCAACCAATAAAGGAGTTCCCCCTGAACTGTAATGTATCCAGAACTGAACTGTACCATGAAAATAGTGAAGTAACCTTTAAGTTTCTTTCCAATGGCTTTCATGGGGCGTTTGCATATACCGGGCAACAAGACCAACAAAAAAGGAAAGATCAGGATGGGTATGAGTCAAGTATAAGAGGCTACCAACTAACTGACGGTACATGGTGGTATCAACTTCAGGAGAAGTACAGGTGGAAGTAAGCTTGACTCCAGACTAGAAGGGAGAAGGGGTTGGTTTACAATCGTCCATGTGAAAGCGGCGAAGAAGGTCACAAGCATACTTATACTAGGAAAGAAAAATTCCTTCATTGGTTTACAAAACTTGGAGGCCAAGGAAATAGTGCAAAAAGCCTAAGTCTTTCATTTCAAATTTCTTCTTAAGGCTGGTTTTCACATGGTTTAAAAGTTTTGAGTCACTACCAGTACGAATAAGGTCATCAACATAAAGGACAAGGATTATGAGATGGCTTCCTACTTTCTTGGTATAGACATTAGGATCAAAATGGCATCTAGAGAATCCAGTGGCAATAAGAAAGTTGTCCATTTTGGCATATCAAGCTCGGGGAGCAGAGATTTCTTGAGGTGACAAACAAGGCTAGAGTCATTTCGAACATAACCAGGAGGTTGTTCCATGTAGATTTCTTCTTGCAAATCTCCGTGCAAGAAGGAGGATTTAACATCCATCTGATGGACCTCCCATTTATGTGAGGCAACAAGGGCAAGAACAAGGCAGATGGAATTCATTTTTGTTACAGGGGCAAAGGTTTCATTATAGTCAATTCCTTCAACTTGGGAAAATTCTTTGGAAACTAACCGAGCCTTGTGTCTTTCAACAATTCCATCTGATCCATACTTATTTATGTAGACCCATTTGCATCTAACATGTTTTCTTCCTTTTGGAAGAGGTACAAGATCCCAAGTATTGTTTTCCATTAAAGAACGATACTCTTCATTCATTGTTGTATCCCAATTTGGATGACTTGAAGCTTCTACAAATGTCTCTGGATCATGAACTTATGAAACTTGAGACAAAAGAGAAGAGGCTCACTGGAACTGTGAACGTGTCTGACATTGATCTGAAGGATCACCGACAAGATCAGCAATTGCTTCTCATGTTGAACAGACCCATCTAGGAAACAATGGAGTTGGTGTTGGTTCAGGTTCAAAGGACTCATCTAGAGGAGGGTGAGCAGGCAGAGGTAGATTTTCATCCTCACTGTCATCATTTGAAGAAGAAACCAGATCAAAAGAAGGCACAAACACCGAAGATGGCTCACAGGCTGAAGAAGGTAGAACCACCGAATTAGGCTCACAGGCCAAAGAAGGCACAAATGCCGAAGTAGGCTTGCAGGCCAAGAGATTTTCATCAAATTTAACATCTCTTCTAATAATAACTTCATTACAATGTGATTGAAGAAGTTTGTAACCTTTGACATCTTCAAAATAACCAACAAATATACACTTCTAACTTTTAGGCTGCAATGCTTTCCTTTTCTCATCAGGAATGTGAGCCCATGCTATACTGCCAAATACACGAAAGTGACTTACATCTGGTTTAATTTTAGTCCAATATTATTTCGGTGTTATATTTTTAAGAGCCTTTGTGGGAGTGTGATTTACTATGTAATTTTCACAGTTGATGGCTTTTGCCCAATACTTTAGACTTAATCCCTTAGATTGGATCATACAATTAGCCATTTCTTTTAATGTGCAGTTCTTTCTCTCAGCAACACCATTTTTTTGTGGTGTATATGGAACAATGTGTTGCATTTGGATTCCCTGTGTAGTGCAGTAACTTGTAAACTTATTGTTCACATATTCGCCTCCATTATATGTTCTTAACCTTTGAATTTGATGTCCAAATTAATTTTCTACACGGGCCTTGTAGGCTAAAAACTTGTCAAAAAATTCACTCTTAAGCTTTAAGAAGTAAACCCAAGTACGTCTGGAAAAGTCGTCAATGAAAGTTAAGAAATAATTTCACCCAGAAAAAGAAGGAGAAGAAAGTGGACCACACAAACCATTGTGAACAAGCTGCAAAGGCCCCGAGGTGTACCAAGAGGCACGTTTGTCAAAACTGTCTCGATGATGTTTGTCGAGAACACAACCGACAAAAACACCATCTCTGCATGAAACAAGAGGAAGACCAGTCACCATTTGTTGATTACATAGTTGCTGCAATGAACGATAGTTTAGATGACCAAACCGCTCATGCCAAAGTTTGCTCAAGTCATCGTTATGAGCAACAAAAACTAATGAAAAATTTGATGACCCAAAGTTGTCAAATTTGTACAACCTGGTAATATCATCAGCAATTTCAGTTGCAAGAACATGCTTAGGATCTTTTATATCCTTGATTACAACTTGGTGAGGTGAAAACTCTACGATTTTACCTTCACCTGAATGAGTGATTTGATACACTGATAGAAGGTTACAAGAAAGACTTGGAACACATAATACATCATTGAAATGACCATTTTCTACTTGAACCGTTCCAGATCCTTCAACACTAAGATATCTATCATCACCAACAAATATTTTCTTGGTGTTACATTCATTTAGAGTAGAAAATATGGCTCTATCCTTAGCCATATGATAGGATGCTCTAGAATCAATAAGCGACTCATCAGAAGTAGAAGTAGAAGTAGAATTTGTATTGAAGGAGAAACTAAAAGCAAAAAGTGCATGTCCATGAGAAGAAGAAGAAGAAGTAGAATCAATACTGATGTTGTTCTTCTTCATTGTTGCTTCTAAAGCTTCCATCTTCTTGAAACATTTGGACTCATCATGACCATCTTTATCACAAAAGTTGCAATGTCTGTTAGTATTCTTATTTTTATATTTTTCTCCTTTGTCTCCATTAGGAGCAAAAGTTGTCTGAGTGGGTTTGGGACCCTTATATTGCTTATTGTTGTGGCAAGGATGTTGCTTCTTGGGATTCTTGGGTTTATCTTTCTGATGGACAACTAAGGCTTTGTTGGAGGTACCTGCAGTGTTGATCACTCCAAGTTGTACTAGTTTATCTTGCTCTCTAATCAAAGCATCACAAAAGTTCTGAAGACTGGGTTTTTGATAAGTTGCCCCTAGAGCCTCTTGCATGGCATAAAAGGTATATACAAACACAGAATATGCACTACCTAGCTTAGAAAGAATAAGATAGATGCAATGATCTTCGGCTATCTTTATCTTACATTATTCACATAAAGTTCTTAGTGTTTTAAACTTAGATAGATAGCCTTCAATGCAAGAAAAATCAATTGGACTTAAAGTTAGTACTTGACTTTCTAACTGTTGTGCTTGAATAATATTGTGTTTACCAAACACAGATTCAATCTTTTCCCAATCTTCTTTGGGTTTATCAATTGATTGAAGGTGGAACCTTAAATCAGGAGAGATGGACATTCTGATTAATCCATGTGCTTCGTCATTCCTGTTATCACATTAGGATTTCTTATCAGCATCATTGGGTGATGTTTTCTTTCCCAAGGTAATCCGGTACAAGCCTTTACTTCTTAATAAATCCTCCATATGGGATTTCCATTGGAAGTAGTTGGTGTTGGTAAGTAAGAGATTACTTGTAGAATCCATATTAAATATGAAGATAATACAGATTTAAAAAATGTAACTGATGATTTAAATGGAAAACGCTTGAAAAGTTATGCGGTTTAAAAAAAAACAGCACTGAAAACGGACTTTGGATGTGAGAGTTATGCCCTTTTAAAAAAAAGGCATAAATGGTAACCAAAGGACCATGTGGTAGTGTAAGTTGCTTTATGAAGTGACCCACTTTTATAAAGAGAAGTGGGGCTCACTTTTACAAAGAAAAGCTTCATGCAAAATAAATAACTCTAAAATAAAATATTAAATCTACTTATAATGATTCACTTTTATATTTGAAGTGAAATACACTTTACAATTTTAGCATGATCTTTTTCAAAAAAAGTAACAAAAGAGAGACTTGAACTCAAAACCTCTTACTTAATAAGGCAAATTTTAACCAAATGGTCTAGCAAAACGTATTGTAATGTTCAGAAGGAGGATTGTGGGTGTTGTTGTGGAAGACGACCTTGGAGAGTGTGCTAAAAAAAATTATTTTTCACACAAGAAAAAAATTTCGCTTCTCGATGACAACAAGGGTTAGATCTCGATTAGCTTACCCGAAAGATGAAACTTTTCCTATTTGTTTCTGATTTTACGAGATCACATAGGGAATGGGGAAAAGAGCATATGCAGATCTAAAAGAGTAGCAACCCGGAAATAAAAAAATACAAAATCGAAACAAAACCAAAATACTTCTCTGCAAAAAAATTTAAAAAATGCGTATTCAAACTTTATACCTTTGGATCTCACTGTAATTGTCGTATCTTGGGCAAACAAAAACCTTTTCGAGTTAAACGAAAAGTGTTCCTAAATGAAACTAGTTCTCTGGACGCGATGGAATAGTTCTCTCAGCTCAAAAATGTATGTAAATGATATAAAATGGAGATGAGGAAAATCGGCTTCACAATCTCGATCTACAATAGGAGGGAGTCTTCAAACAGGATCTGATACCATGTTCGACAACACAGGTATTCAAACAAATGAGAAACACCTTCAGTAACCACTCACATAACCATATCAAATATCAACACACCGATGTTTTCACGTGGTAAAACCCCTATGGAAAAACATCCACGGCCCCAACCAACGCGACCACTTGGAGCAGTTTATTAATGCAAAGAAAAAGATCACATAGAGATTTTACAAGAGAGTTTCTCACAATCGATCATTGAAAAATAACCCTCCATTCTCTTTAAATAGAGATCATGGAACAATCAGGTGTTAAGCCATGGATCAATGGTTGTTAATATCGAGGAGAGTATGAACCATCAGATCACTCTATGTTGGGAACATATCTTGACCGTCAGATTTACTAACTACAAATGCATACTAATGCATACTAAAGAAACACACTGGAAAACACACTTTTACCTAACAACACAATATACCAAGTAGATCTTAACTAACTCCTAAGTGTCTAAATATCCTAACAACAACATGATAATATAATCGATCATATGTCACATATGCATAAATGAAATACTCAAACCAATACAATCCACTCCCCGACTCAATCTAGAGTTCAAGGAGGTCCATTGATGCCATCGACATCCTCAATATTTCAAGTGCCTTGTACACTCAGAGGAAACTCATCAATAACATTTGTCAATACATAGATATCAAACAACATAAATCACAATCCATCTACATCATCATAAGAATCCATAAGTGAAACAAATAACCATATACTATAACTAGATCACTTGCACGCAAGTGTCCTCGAAGAATAAGTCAACATCATGTGCTTGCAAGAGAGGGATGTTACATACACCCCCTCTTCTTTTAAACTTTGTCCCGAAGTTGTAAAGTATATAAATGCAGTAAATAAAGAATCTGGCAAGATCTATATGTCTAACTATCAAATAAATATGGAAATTGTTGGCGCATATCAGATGCGTCCTCCCAGGTAGCTGAGTGTGTACTATAATTGTCCCACTGGACCTTGACCTGATGGACTATTTGATGTCGTAGATGTCGAATGCGATGGTCCAGAATGTGGATTAGCTTCGCCATCAATGCACCCTCGTCCGACACCTGCATGGAACTCATGTCAATCACATGTGTAGGATCACTAACATAATGTCTCAAAAAAGATACATGAAAAACATTGTGCATATGCCTCAAATAATTAGGCAAGGCTAGTTGATAGGCCATGGGGCCCTCCCTTTCCACAACTTCGAAGGGTCCCACAAACCTAGGAGAGAGTTTAGAACCCTTTCAAACTTTATTGAACTCTTGTGTGGTTTTACCCGCAAGAAAACGTGATCGCCAACTTCATAATTATGGTCAACGCGATGCGCATCGACATAACTTTTCTGTTGATCTTGCACTTCCTTAATCCTTTGTCTTATCGTTTTCATTTGTTCTTCCATTTCTTAGATCACTTATGGTCCTACTAGGACCCTATCCTCAAGTCCATCCAAGCTCAATGGCATCTGACATAGTCACCCGTAAATAAACTCAAATGGTGCCATCTTAATGGTGCTTTGATAGTTGTTGTTGTACGCAAACTCTACCAGTGGAAAGAACTCTTCCCAACGCTTCTTTTGGTCCATCACGTACATACGCAACATATCTTCCAAGATTTGGTTCGTTCTTCTTTCTTCTCATCTGTCTCTGGGTGATACAATGTACTAAAGTTAAGTTGGGTTCCCAAGGCCTCTTGGAAACTAGTCCAAAATCGTCCTGTAAAAATTGATCCTCGATTAGATATGATCCTTTTAGGCATGCCATGCAATCCCACAATCTCACTGATAAAAACTCTAGCTATGTCTAGCACCTGATATGTCATGCACACAGGAATAGAATGTGCACTCTTCATCAGAGTGTCAAATACCATGAAAATCGAGTCGTGCCTCCTTGTCGTCAGTGGAAATCCAACAATAAAGTCCATTGAAATGACCTCCGATTTTGATTTCGGAATAGCGTGTGGTTGTAGTAATCTTGCTGGATGTCTATGTTCAACCTTCACTTGTTGACATTCTAGACACCTTTCCATGTAGCTAACTATGTCTGCCTTCATTCCTTTCTAGAAGAATAAGGGCTTAAGGTATGCCCTCATCTTCGTGATTCTTGGATGAGCCATGTACACTACTCTATGAGCTTCTATTAATATCAAAATTCTCAAATCATCATTAGGAGGTACGTAAATCCAGTTATTATAACTCATCAATCCGTCGCTGTCCAATGTATATCCTTCAAATTTTGGTACCAACATGGTGTCTTGTCCGATATTTTCCTTAACCTCATTATACCAGTTATCGTCAAATTGTATAGTTAGAATATTTTCTCGAAGATTCGTCTAAGAGGTATCACCGAAAATATGTGTCGTCTCTGACTCAACGATCTGCCACTTTGTTCATTGTTCCTTTTATGTAGGTAATCTCAAAATCATACTCGCTAAGCAGTTTTGACCAACACCTTTGTCACGCGTTCAAGTCACTTTGCGTAAAAGTGTGTTGCAAACCACAATGCTCTATTTTTAGTTCGAATTTCCATCCAATCAGGTAGTTTCTCCACACTCTCAAGGCATACACAATGGCCAATAACTCCAAATCATGCGTCGCGTAGTTCTCCTCATGCTTTCTTAATTTCCTTGAGATGTAAGAAATCAATCGACCGTCTTGCATCAAGACTCTGCCTAAGACTTCCTTGGATGCGTCTGTGCATACCAAGAAGTCCTCGTCCATGTCGGGGAATTTTAGTATCGACGCTGTCATCAACAAATACTTGATCCTTCGAAATTCTTCCATGCATTTCTCGGTCCATACAAAATTCTTGTTTTTCTTCTACAATTTTGTGATCGGAATTGCTATCCTTGAAAAACCTTCAACAAATCGTCGATAATATCCTGCTAAACCCATAAATCTACGTACTTCTGATACGTTTGTCGGCGCATTCCATCCCATAATAGCCTCTACCTTCGCTATATCCACAGTGATGCCTTCGTCGGAGATAACATGCACTAAATAATCAATCCTCGATTGATAAAAAGAGCATTTCGACAATTTCTTGTATAATTTATTTTCCTGTAAACACTGTAATACCAAGCGCAAATGTTTGGCATGTTCTTCCATCGTCCGAGAATATATCAATATCTCATCAATGAATACTTGAAAAAACTTGTCCAAGTATTCGCATAACACCCCATTCATCAAGCTCATGAATACCCCTGGGGCATTTGTCAATCCAAACGGTAAAACGATAAACTCATATTGTCAGAACCTCATCTTCAATGCAGTCTTAGGAATGTCTTCCTCTTTAATCCGTAACTGGTGGTATCCTAATCTCAAGTCGATATTTGAAAACATCATCATGCCCTTCGTTTGGTCAAACAAATCGTCTATTATTGGCAACGAATACTTGTTCTTGATCATTTCCTTGTTCAATTGATGGTAGTCAATACAGAGTCTCCACAACCCATCCTTCTTTCGTATGAAAATAACAGACACACCCCAAGGTGACACACTTGGACGTATAAGTCCTAGGTCCAACAACTCCTTCACTTTCATTTTCAACTCCTATAACTCAGGGGTTTACATCCAATAAGGCGTTCTTTCTATCGGTTCAGTTCCAGGTTTTAATTCGATGGTAAATTCCAGCTCTCTTTCAGGTGACAAACCTGGTAACGCTTCTGGGAACACGTCCACAAACTCTTTTACTATAGGAAGGTTTTCCAATCCTTCCGCCACGCCCTTGTTGTTCAGCGCTAAGATTGCATATAACTTGCATCTCTTGCGCATTCTCTTCTGTAGTTGTAGGGAAGAAATGAACCTTAAGGAAACTCCCTAGTTTCTTCCTACAATCACTCATCTTTGTCCCTCATCATCGGTCAAATTCAATCATTTCATCTTACAGTCGAGTATTACATCATGGGATTCTAACCAATCCATACAAATCACGATGTCATAAGATCCTAAGATCACAACCTACATGTTTTCCTTCATTACAAAATCTCCCAAGTTAAAGCTACAGTCTGTAACCTTTCCTCCAACCTTCTGCTTGGCACCAAAATCCATTTCCACGTAGCTAAACTCATCCTGTTCGAATGCCTTTAACTTAATTATTTTTAGTGTTACACCAGAAATAAAGCTCTCTGTAGCACCATGATATATCAAAATACTAAGGGTCTGGTCAGCGATGGTACCTGACGTCTCGAGCACAGTAGACTGGTGCTCAGCCTGGTGGTTATTCACCGTTGCATGAATCTTGTGGGATTTGCCCAAATATCCAATGGTAGTGTGTCCATCTGACTCAACTACTCTGGCCCTCTCAACCAGACAATCTCACTAGCAATGTGGCCTCTCTCTAGATGTCTAGCATCCGGTATTTGGCCCAATACTCCTGGTCCCCGAAGTAGAAGTTGTTGACCTACCAGCCTGAAATCCTGGTTTGTTATGTTGAACATGACTAAATTGGTGCTGCTGTGAGCGATGTTGTTGTTTATGTTGTGGTCCTCTATATGAGGGAGTTCGTTGTTGAGGATTCGGTCATCATGGCATCACGAAAATGGATCCTCTTGGCGTGTATCGATACCCTGATGAATGTCTAGTTGGTGTCTGATGCTACTACGCACCAGATGTTGCATGTCCTGTCGGTATCATAGGAGTCCTACCTTGACTCTCACTTATCATATCTTCCTCATCTATGAGGGCCTTCTGGACTGCATCATGCAGCGTCTGAAGAATTAGGATCCTCACTTTCACACGAATACTGACGTTAAGGTCGAACACAAACTTGTTGAACTTGATCTTCTCGATGTTCATATGTGGATCATACCTTAGTAGCTCCATGAATCGGGCCTCATACTCTGGCACCGTACGACCACCCTGTCACAAGGCGTTGAACTCATTGAGATGGCGCTCAATGAATTCCTCTGACAAATACCTCTCCCAGAACCATTCCTCAAACAGTTCCCATGACACGTCTTTGATGGCCATGTTCAGTTGTGGTAGGAGTGTCTTCCACCATAGAAGAGTGCTCCCCTTCATCTGAAAGACCTCCATGTGGACTTTCATGTTGGAGGTGTAGTCGCGAAGTTTGAATCACATCACCATGTTCTCCAACCATGCCTCGACAGCTACGCTATCCGTGGCACCCAATAACTTGGGAAACTTGACCTTCTCAAGTTCTCTATGAATGCTACTAGTATCGACTAGGGTGCGTTGTGGACCCTCAATGGGTACAGGAACCCTAGCCTCATCTCTATCTAGTCAGTTAATCAAGGCCCATGACATCCTCTAAAAGGACCTCATCAACCCAACCACATCCCCCATAGCAATATTCTCCTGTCCAATGAATTTCTCTTCTCCTTGGGGTTTAGACCCATCTAGTGTGGATACTACTAGAGGTGTCACACCTCCTCCACTAGCACCACGTCGTCTACCTCCATGACGTCCTCTAACCATGATTACCTACAAGGACATAAATCAATTTAATTAGCGATAAATTATTAATCAAGTGTTTTAATACAGTGGAAGGTGTAATGATCCCAAGTCGTGGGGTTGAACTTCACTCTAATACCATATGTAACGCCCCTCTGTTACGACTAGGAAAGCGAAGCACAAAGAATATTTATTTTTTTCATTAGATAATTAACGTCAACACATCATTTATCACAGCGCATAATCTATGACATCATAAGTAAAATCATTACAAGCTACTCATCATTGAAATCAATAACGATGAAATCAACGCATCAACATAAAGGATAGTGACACATAAACATAAATAGTGACACAACTCAACACATTACAATCAACTTGAAGCAATTTATAAACAATGATCAACCAGATATTGAATATTAAAATGACTACCCGCCCAACCTACCCTACAAGGTTAGGACCTCCAGGAAACATAAGAAACACTCAAGCCCAAGATTCATCCGAT
The DNA here is from genome assembly GCA_009831015.1 of Picea engelmannii. Classification (NCBI taxonomy): domain Eukaryota; kingdom Viridiplantae; phylum Streptophyta; class Pinopsida; order Pinales; family Pinaceae; genus Picea; species Picea engelmannii. Next base: position 143,851 of record ML797324.1, on the reverse strand, counting down.
TTATTTTGACCATTTAGGGTCTAAGGTATGGAGGTTGTTCTGAGAAACAAGGAGGCATCTACATCCCACTAACACAATCAAGTCGAAAACCAACTAGCTCAATCAGTCAACATCCTTACTGTACATGGCACAAGAGAATTTAATTGTTAAATCAATCATAAAACAACATAAGTTAAGGTGCGAGTGTAATCAACCGTATTTTATTTTCATGGTGCAAGGGAAACATCTATTTTATCAATCATACATCAACATCACAATTTCAAGGAACGCGAGAAATCTAAGTCCTAAGGCAATCATTCATCAACATTAATTATTCATTGCGCACGAGAAATCGAGATTCTAACAATCATTCATCATAATTAAATAGTGACGCAAGATTAAACTAATTACATAATTCATCACATATTAGCATAAACTTCATGACACAAGATTATTCTACTTCATTTTCATGGCATAGAAGTGATCATCCATTTTATCTTCATGGCGCAAGCAATCTAATCACAAAACCATTCATATACCAACTTAAATAACGAAAACACCGCCTCCCAGGGCATTCCAACAAATCAATCAATCATCTTAACTATTAGTTATTCATGGCACAAGAGTAATCATTAAATTTAATTAATCATAAATCAACATTGTTTACTCATGGCGTGCGAGGAATCTAAAATTATAAAACAATCATACATCACATAATTAATGGTGCAAGAGAAACTATTTACGCAATCAATCATACATCGACTTTAATTTCATGGCGCAAGGGTACTCATCAATTAGTTTCCATGGCTCAAAATAATCTAAGTACCTAACCAATTAATAATTGTAAGGGGGCCAACCAGATATCCAAAACAGAGTTTAGGGAACCTAAAGTCTTATAAAAAATGAAAGGGGTTTCAATTAGTAAACCACAATTTCAGTTTTTAAAAATCAAGGGAGGATTATTCTTCTTTAAGTGTTGCATAAGGGTTAAATTAAATGGGTAGTTCATGTTGCAATCAAATTAAAATAAAAGTTTAATAGGTCATGGTTCATTGGAAAGAGGGTTGCAGAAAACAAAAATATTGGAGAAGAATTCGCCAAGGGAAGAATGTGAAGGAGGGCACACTTGGCATACCCTAATTTATGACAACGATGGAGCAAGCATGTGGGCACCTTGGCAGCCTGAATCTCTGTCAATGAGGGAGAAAAGTGTGGGCAAAAAAGTAAGGCCAAAAACGCAGAGATAAAAAAGAAAAAATGCAGAGGCTCAAGAGGATAAGAAGAGGGTGAATTCCTCAAGGAAAACGTAAGGAAAACGTAGAGGAATGAGATGGGTAGATACACCCAATGCCTGGATGTTTCTCTTAATAAAATCGCATATACAATTAAGGGAAAATCGCCAGGATGAATTTGTTGGGGCAAAAATAAGAGACAACTTATGATGTGCAAATAATGTATAGTAAAACACAGACTAGATTTCAACCAAACTCAGAAAATTTAAGAAGGAAGAAACCGGGAGAAATTTCTTGGGAAAACATAGAGACAATTTGTGATGTGCAGAGAATGCATAGTAAAACATAGACTAGATTTCGAAACAAAATGTAGAGACAATCAAGGTACATCACAGGGGATACCCATTCTAAAAACATTGAGAACTTATTACATCGAATGATTTACTAGCGACAACCACATGTTTTAAGCAAAATGATGAGAATTCTTTCACTATTTTGCAAGTATTAGAAAATCACTTAAAGGACATAGGGAATCTCCTTGTCCTGTCATGAAAAAAAATGGGTAGACATTTTTAATAAAGTGGTATTTTTTTCTCTTAGATAATAACCCGTAAGAATTTTGATGTACTACCAGGGCCATGTACCAACTTTAAGTTGAGTAATCATGTTCCCTTTCTACTTATGTGTGATGAGATAGGGTTGAATATTTTATCTGATGGTAGGGAGTGCACTTCCAGTCATGCACATATACTTGGGTTTCTTGGTTATTCAAGATGGAATTAACTATTGCTCTTTCTTCCATAGAGATTGAAGATCACGAAGTTGTTACAGAAGCATAAAATATATATTGTGAATTAGAACCATTCATGATGCATTATGATTATGATAGAATTAAACTATAGTTTTGTAGTGCAGTAGAACAAAGTGTTATTTAAATAATAGGAAAGTGAGTTCTGAACCAAACATATATAAATCCAAAATCATTATATTAGGCATTTAATTCTTGATGAAATGACTAATTTATAGAGGTTTTACTAAACCTTTAATAATTCTTGATCTGCTTTGGTTTCACTAAACCTCTATCAATCTTTGATCTGATTGATGTACACTGTTGGCTTATAAATGATGAGAGATATTTTACTAGATTCCTCACAGAGGCAAAATGTTTGTAAAATCACATAAATGTTTTAATTGAGATTGTGCATTTTCCTTGCTACCATGTATTAATTTCAGGAAGAAACCATAGTATCCAATCGTATGTTCAATAAAACTTTACAATCCAAAATTTTATGAGAAATAAAATATCTATACTATCCAAATACCATAACTAGAAGAAGTTGATGGATTACACTAAACTCAATTCCAAAACACGCATTGCTCCTTCCCTCACTTTCTAATCCAACGTCACCGGTACCTCCCAACCAACTCTAGGGGTACTCTTCTTCCCCCTTATCCCCTCGAGCCACAAAGGGACCATACACGCACAACCAAAATCCTATAAATCCCATATTTCCTTGCAAGGTAGAGCCACCACTCTCTCTCTCAAGATGGGTATCCCAACTCTCACAAGTAAAACCAATCTAAATTTTTTCATCATAACCAGTGTACCTTGTTACTCATCTCAGCCATTTGTTTGATAGAATTTCCTTCGCGACACCTTCCCATTTGCACATTTAATTCATTTTTAAAAAATTTAATTATGAATTATTCCCCCCATACACTTGTCACTCGTTCCCTTAGTTTCACAAGTAAATCCACAATTTAATTTAATTAAAAGTCAATTTCCCTCACCTATCCTAAAAGCGCTCCTAAAAGCGCTCCTAAAATCACTCCTAGTTGTCCCTTTATTCCCTTTATTTCCAATTAATGAATGATGCCTTTCTAAAAATGAGTTGAGTTAAAATATGATTGTTCTTTAATTAGACTAGTGTTAACTAGACACTGGATACCTTTATATGCTTACACATTCTTTTATGATTTATTCCTTTCTTATTTTAAATTCTAATTTGGTATTTTATGCACACATGTGTATTGTATTAATTCTTTAGATTTATTTCATTTATCTTAATCTCTTAATCTGTTTACCCTTTTTCCTATTTTACCTAATTTTGTAATTTAGTTTTAGTAATATCACCAAGCTTTAGACTTAGGCTTAAATTCAAATAGTCTTAGACTTTCATTTGGGGTTTAAAATTAATAATTCTAACCCTTAATTAATTAATTAAACCCAACAATGTTTAAATATTTTACAAAATGTTAAAATTCACTCAAGGTTTTCTAGGCCACCTAGATTCATTGGCTCAAATTGTATTACACGACGTTCCCTTAAATACACACTCCATGCTCCAATGGTGTCACTTGCCTTTGATTCATATTTTAATTACGCAATGTGCCCTTCAAGATGCACTCTATGCTCCAAGGGTGCCATTCACCTTTGACTGGTTTTGGTAATTGTCCAAGCCTTGGAGTCAATACTCCATTCAAGCAACCTTGTGAGAGACTAAGGGCCTCTAAGTAATAAGGAACCTACCTTATTTCCCGCCCCTTAGAATCTTCGTGAGCGTCTGTCTCAGTCTACCCTCATGGCATCATGGATTTCTTGAACTAGGTAATCATTAACCTACAATTCTAGCCATGAGAAGAGTGCTAGTAGGCTGTGTCAGGGATGTTTCCACACCTCTCCCTCAATATTTGGTTTATGTGCATGGCCCCTTTACTTTTTATGTGAGTCATATTAGCAAGCAATCGTGAGCCTGCATCCATCAATGAAACACTGTCAATGATCCATAAACAACATCATAATATTATCGATCATATTTCACATATGCATAAATGAAATACTCAAACCAATAAAATCCACTCTCTGACTCAATTTGGAGTCCAAGGATGTCCAGTGATTCCATCGGCATCCTCAATCTGTCAAGTGTCCTGCACACTCAGGGGAAACTCGTCAATAGCCTCTGTGAATACATAGATATCAAACAACATAAATCATAATCCATCTACATCATCATAAGAATCCATAAGAAAAACAAATAACCATATATTATAACTGGATCACTTGCACGCAAGTGTCCTCAAAGAATAAGTCAACATCATGTGCTCGCAAGAGCGAGATATTATAGTAAAATTGTATTTTGAACACACTTTTTATTTTTTCTTCAATAAATAACAAATAATTGTAGCTAAATCACATTATTTTAAAATGTTTAGAAAAAAAAAATACATTTCAAAGCAATTTATAACAAAAAAACTATACATTTTGGAAGCTTTCCACTATAAATAACATGTCAAATAAAACGTTTTTATGGACAAAATTGAACAAAAAAATGGAAAAAAAATTAATAAAAATTAACATTTTTTTTGTTATTTTTATAGATTTACAGTAAAAACTTGACAATATTTAATGTCATTTTCTCTAGCATATTAAATCACATAAAAACAAAATAATAAAACGTATTCATCATAAAACAATAATAGATGCATATTTATTCTTATTTTAAATTCTGAAAGTCAAAAAATTACAATTATAACTCATAAAAATTTTGCAAAATTCAGCATTGTCTTCAAGGGCATCCTAAAACTAATCGATAATGTCATATATCCCAAACTCATCATTCTCAACAAACACATCATCATTTTCTTGGACATAATTTTGTGCTTCCATTGTCTCATTTGGCTCATTTGGATCATGTTGCTCTTCCATTGAGTTATTGATATCCACAAGTTCTCCAAAGTGATCTTTTCCAAGTATACTTCGTAATGGTACTTGAGGTTCCTGTGATATTTTTTCCACCTTTGAGTCATTAAAATATCCTTTCCTCAAGCCAATTTCTTGTGTTTCATCTGGAAGAGTTTGAATAACATTAATTCTTTGTTGAATAAAATCGCATTGCACTGCATCACTTTCAATGGCTATGAAATTCCTTCCTTTTTTTAAGCAGCATGTTAATGTTGTACCTAATCACCAAATAAAAAATAAATAATTAAAGTAAATAATGTAAAACAACATAAATTAAAAATAATAAAGAGTGAAGTAAGATTTCATAAATGTTATATCATAAATCTTACATGAACCTGAGAACAAATCCAAAACCTAATCTCCTTCATTTGAAAATGTACTTATAAGATAATTAATTAGTGTTTGCGGCTTTTGATAAATGTTAATGATCTCTCCTTTGAAATCCTTTTCCTCATATGTTAGCTTTCTAGCCACACCATTGTAAACCAATAAATTGCTAGGCTTCTTTCGATCCTTTACATTGTAAAGAATAGAATCATAAGTATCATCTTTTGTCCATCTTGCAAGATGTATACTTTCAATATCACGTGTAAATGGTTCACTATTGGAGCTATGAATATTAGGTTTTTTCCTGTAACATAAATAAGTAAAAATTCAATTAACTTGTGAATTAATAAAAAAGATTTATAATCTTAATCGCTAAATATGCAATTTAAATATCTTACCAATAAAGTTGCATCCTTGTATTTTTTTTTCCCTTGAAACTTAATTGTACTAATACTTGTTGTGTTTATGAATGAAAAACCAGAAATCTCCAAAATGGTGATGTTGTGACTTCCAGAAATTCCATAACCACTTTACTGAAATCTTGGTAAGTATAAGGCTCAGTATCATATTCAATGTTTTGGATATTATAACCATGTGGGATATCTGCAATAACTAGGGAGTATTCCTTTTTAGGAACAATATTTGCAATTTTTTCACAATCCCCTAATATCACTTTATATTGAGCAGTGTCAAGCCCATTCCAAATGTAGTGATCAAGGGTGTCATCAAGCTCAAGATTTTGAATACGTTGCCTTCTTTCTCTTTCAATCTTCGCTTTTTGAATATAAATTTTGACATATTTAATGAAACAAACAAACATATAATTTATATCTATAACTAATAAAATAGAAATAAATTAACCTACAAATAAATGTAATAAATCAACATACATTTTTTATTGCAACAAAAAAATGACTCAATGTTGTTGAAGAGCTTGCATCTGAATAGGTGAGTGTAACATCCTCCCAACTCTGCTCATTCAACATCTTAACCATTTCCTCTTGTATTCTCATATAAACCTTGTGACTAAATAAAAAAAATTAATGTTATAATAATATATAGAATAAAATACATTCTTATGTTATATAGAAACAATTTTAAATCATAGCATAAATAAGAAATAACTCAACAGACTTACTTTTTAAATTCATCACACATTTTCTCCATTGATAGTTCACCTGACCTTACACATGATAATATAGCTATGACATGTTTCTCATCCTTCATTCCTTGCATCGTTCTCCAAGGCATTATAGTCATATCATCTGGCAACTTTTTGATTTCAAGACCTGTCTTACTTGTGCTACCTACTAAGGGTTTAGACTTCTTAACCTTCTGATTTTTTATACTAATATTTTCCCATAGGTTGAAGATCTCATCTACCAAATCCCATATATGTCCAGTTTTAAATCTCAATTGGAAATAGCTATCCACAGCTCTGAATGCATCACTTCCTTTGCGATTTTTTACTTTTACACTTTCCTCATCAATAGGGAAGCTTATTTCCATACAACATTCCTTCCTTAACTTTGCATCAACGTTTGATCTATCCCCACCACATATTATAGAAAACTCATTATGGATAAATCTCACTCTCTGAATGAAATTCATGGACATCCTGTACTCATTATATGTGTTATGATCCCATGCCAATAACTTTGTTTCTCCATCTATTAAACCAAAATAAATTACACATCTGATTGTCTCAAAGAGAGGGTTATTGGGATACTCTTGCATCAATTCTCTTCTATCCTCTGCAGAATGATTTCATCCAATCACATAATATTTATACTCAAAACATTTTGACCTAACAAATGCATCCTTGGTAGGAACTTCCATTGGGTCAACAAGAACTAAGTAGTCAACTACATGTGCATATGGATTGTGCCTAATCATTGCTTTTAAGTTTTGGATATGCAACTGATGTGGTTTTCTAATTTGGTATTTTTCTTGGCCTTATGTGGGTTTATATAGCTACTCCACATTCAACATAAATGTATGGCCCTCATTAACCAATTTTTTCCTCCTTAGTCAATATTGAATGGTATTTTATGTTGTTTTGATAATACCATCTTACAGATCATCACCTGATGTTATTATTTCTCTTCTATCTTTAGGACTTCCATCATGATATTCAGAGGTAAATATCAATTATTCTTCATCAACAACCTTTTCTTTCCTCTTTTTATGATTTAAATGAGTTTCATCTAACTCAACAATCTCTTCATAATCACTAGGAATGAAATCATCATTGGCCATACCTCTTTTGATCTTATGTTGTTTAGTCTTCTTTTGAGGAACATAGGTAACCTCATTGGCATTAATGTCAATGGCATCTTCATCTGGAGTTTCCATATATTCAAATGTAACCCTTTTATCTTTTCTAGAATGATGTCTTTTATTTCTTCTTTGTTGTTCTTCTCTGTTTTCTCCCGCAGCTTCAACTTTTGTTACTCTTTGCTTATTTTTTCTTCCCTCTGGTGCCTTATCGATATGAAAGGAACTGATGACGTCCATGATATTTCTCTCTGTAGAATAAATCCCCACTAACATCTCTGAAATTCGCCTAGAAAAATCCTATAAAAATAAAATACGTCATTTTCATTGTTAAATAAGATTTAACAATTATCATGAAACTTATAATAATACATTCTACAAAAATAAGAATAAGCAAACTTACATTTCCTATCTCAATATCTATCATGATAATTGCACATAATTCTGTGAAATTTTATTCCTTTTTATAATTGTTCATATTCAAACAATATCTAATCTTGAGATATGTCTTTGATTGTTTCACCGGTGCATAAACAATATATGTTCCTGACACCAAACATATATCATGTAACATTCCAAGTGACGGATAGCTTCCTTGGACATGCTCAAATTCAACACAATACAAAATTATGTATTCTCCATTGGCAACTTGTTTGTCTTTAAGATATCAAGAATTCTCCATTCTACTCTCACCACTGACAATTTTCCACTCTCTAACATTCTTCATTACTCTTGTGACCTCATTTGTTGGGATATCATTTTGTTTCCTAGCATTCATGGAGGTCCTAACTACGCTTTTGGATGCCATTACTGCAAGTCTTGTTCAAGATATACTCACAGATATTTTCTTTCCTGGCATTTGTCTTACATAAAAAATAAAAAACACAAATTATTTAAGAAAAAAATAAAA
>ML797324.1:104703-135235 GCA_009831015.1 Picea engelmannii | reverse complement strand
ATATTTTCATGGAAAAAAAACTAAAGTTAAATTAAAATTATCTAAAACCTTACTTTTTCTAAGACACAAAATTAAAAAAAAAACAAACAAAATAAAATACTAAAGCAAAAATCATATAACAAAATAAAAATCCAAAACACTTTAAAAAAAACAAACAACCACATTAAAAAACACAAAACAAAAGAATTACACATAAAAAAACATTAAAAGAAAAAAAGAGGCAAATAAAAATAAAAAATACTTTTAGATAAAAAAACATAAACACAAATATATATATATATATATATAATAATAAAAGTATTAAACTTTAAAAATCAAAGTTATAATTTATTAAACAAAATATACTAAAAACAAAAAATGAAAATAAAAAATTTAAAACTTTATAATAAAACAAAACAAAATTTTTTGTTTTTAATTTTTATATTCAAATTTAAATTTTTAAAGTTGTTTTTTTTGTTGTTTATCGGCCGATCAGGGGAGGGCGATGTTAGGCATCGCCCCCGATGCCCACGTGGCTAGGTCCAGCCATGGACTTGGCCACGTGGCCGAAGGGGGCGATTCCCGATATTTCCCTCCCTCGGTTGGCCAACATAGAGCGGGTTGGACTTGGTCACGCGAGCGTCGGGGGAGATGTCAGGCATCGCCCTCCCCCTATCAGTGGGCAAACAACACATGTTGTTTGTCGGCCGGTCAGGGAGGGCAATGCCAGGCATCGCCCTTGATGCCCACACGGCCAAGTCCCAGCCGAGACTTGGCCGCATGGGCGATAAGGGTGATGCCCGACATCGCCCTCCCCTGGCTAGCCAAACAAAAACAATTAAAATTAATTTATATATATATATATATATATATATATATATATATATATATATATATATATATATATATATATATTGGGGGTTTTGTACGTTTTGGTTTGTTGGTCAATCGGGCCCCCGACGCTCTTGTGGCCAAGTTCAATCATGGACTTGGTCCCAAGGTGTCGGGAGCGATGCCCCACATCGTCCTAGTGACCGAAAAAGAAATAAACACCTAAAAACTTAAAAAATTTAAAAACCTATAAAAAACTTCTAAAAGCACTAAAATGGTAGTTTTTTGTTAAGTTTTTTAAAAAAATAGACTTGAAGTGTAGTAAATTTAGGGGGGTTTTGTCACTTTTTAGACTTAAAATGTGATAAAATTTGCTAAAATTTCTTTCAAAATATATAAAAAAAAAATAAAAATTGAAAATTCATGATCTATTTCCCGAAAAATATAAAAATCACATGAAATTTAAGGTTTTCAATGTTTTGCATAAATAAAAAGCTTAATTTTTTTTTTCTTTAACATATAAAATTAAAAAAAAAAACTAACCTCTGAAATCCGTAGTCTTTCCTTGTTGAATGCCCTTGATATTTCTCCCTTGTATATTGCTTCAAAGTATTTAACGAACGTTGCCCGATTGCTCCAAAATATTCAACAAATGTTGCTCAATAGTTGATGTGATGTAAAAAAACAAAACAAGAGTATGTATATATACCAAGTACTATACCACTTGTTAGTTTGTTTAGTGCATATGTGATAAATAAAATAGAAGAAGATTATGTGTATATATCAAATATTATATAAACCATCTTTATGTTTGATCAATGTGCGATAAATTAAAAAAGATAAAACATAATGTAATTAATTAATTTATGATGATTTAATAGAGTAAGATTTATTTAATATTGAAGGTAAAATATTAAAGAGGAAGCTTTAGGGAAAAAAAATTGGGGAAAATTGGGAGGGAAAATTCATGGGGGAATTTTTGGAAAAATCTGGAGGGAAATTTTTTTGGGGAATATTTGGAGAGAAAATTTGAGGGAAAAAGTTTTGGAAACAATTTGGAGGGAAATTTTGAGAGAGAAAATTTGGGGGAAAATTTTTGAAGAAAAATTGGAGGGAATATTTTGGAGGAAAATGTTCATTCCACAAGATATAAGAATGTCATAGGGTGGAAATTTGCACCATTCTATGTTTGTAGTGAGTAGTGATGGCTTCATTAGATAGAGAGTATTTTATTTCTGGAGCAACAACATCTTGTTCAAATGCCTCCTCTTCTGAGACTGAGAAATGTGGTGGGAATACTTCTAATGTAAATGAGGAGTCATATGTTTCACCTAGTGAGAATTTTGATCATAGTGCAAGCAATGATATTGATCATATTGATCGGGAAAGTCCTAATTCTGAAGACTTTGAAGGCACAAATGATGAAGGGGAGGAATATGGTGAAAAGGCTAATGAAAATTTTCCTCCAAGTGAGGATTTCCAAGGTATTACTGATGATGATGAATATTTTCCTCCAAGTGAGGATTTTGATGGTACCGATGGGGATGATGAAGAGTTCCCTCCAAGTGAGGATTTTCAAGGAAGTAAAGAATATGATGAAGATTTTCCTCCAAGTGAGGATTTTAAAGGGATTAAAGAGAAAGATGAAGATTTCCCTCCAAGTGAGGATTTTGCAGGAACTGATGAGGATAATGAAAACTTCCCTCCAAGTGAGGATTTTCAAGGTAGTAGAGAGGATGATGAAGATTTTCCTCCAAGTGAGGATTTTGAAGGTACTGATGAGGAGGATGAAAAATTTCCTCCTAGTGAGAATTTGCAAATCAAGAATAAGGATAATGGAGATGTTCCTCTTAGTGATGATTTTGAAGGTACAAATGAGGAGGAAGAAGATATTCCTCCAAGTGAGGATTTTGAAGGGACTAATGAACACGATGAAGATTTTCCTCCAAGTGAGGATTTTGAAAGGACTGATGAGGATGGTGAATATTTTCCTCCAAGTGAGGATTTTGAAGGGATTGATGAGGATGGTGAATATTTTCCTCCAAGTGAGGATTTTCAAGGGACTAATGAGGATGATGAAAATTTTCCTCCAAGTGAGGATTTTGAAGGTATTGGCATGGATGGTGAAGGTATTGTTTTAGAAGGAAATTAAAGGTTCCAATGAAGATGATGAAGAGTTTCCTCCAAGTGATGATTTCCAAGGTACTAATGACAATGTTGAAGATTGTCCTCTGGGTCAACATTTTCAGGGAAGTAATGAGGATGATGTATAATTTCCCTCAAGTGGGGATTTCAAAATTAGTGAAGATGATTATGTCGATGGAAAACAGTTTCTTGCAGGTGATTTTGTTACTAATGATGATCTTGATATTTCTCTTCTCAACAAGATTATCAATGAAGATGAAAATGGACCGAGGAATTGAGATCATGTTCTAAATCATTTAGGTGCAACAAATCAAGGTGATCAACAATCTCTTGTTCGGTCTCCTCACAATGTTATGTATTGTTATAGTGAGAATGATATTCCTCCTAGTGATTATATTGAAATAGTGGAGAGATTGCAAAGAAATATTGTGTTGAGGACTAGGACTAGACCTTTTTATATCAATCCAAATCATTCTATTTATATAAGGTCTAGGAAAGAATTTCTCACTAAATCATTTTCCATCGGTGATTTGATTTCTGGTGATTATTGTCAAAAGAATTGTTTAAAAAGTATAGACTACATGTATGCCTTGCAGTAAAGGAAGAATTATTTGTCAATGAATAAGAGCATGAAAAATTCATATTTAGTTGGGTGCATGATATCTATGAAGACAGGATATGATTATCACATTGGTGATCTTTTACTTTGCAGAAAGGCTGTCAAAAAATTCCACTCAATTGGTAATATTCATCCATCAAGGATCCAAACAAGATTGGAAAAATATCCTACATTCTATTCCAAGGTACATCATGGACAAGAGATTATCCCATTAACAAACAATGCATTGTCATGGATGAGAGACTTATTTTCCAAACATGGAGAGTCTATGCTAGATAGAGAGAAAATACATATTCCAAATAATTTCTCAAGGAATGAAATATACAAGTTATACAAAAAATATACTGAAAGTGTTGAAGGGAATCATAATTTTGTTTCATATGCATATTTTACAAGAGTATAGAAGAGACAATTCAACAATGTTTGTATTCCTAAGAAGTCAAGGATGGGGATGTGCATTATATGTTCTTCTCTTAAAGAAAGAAGAGATAAATATGAAGGGGTAGAAAGAGATATATATTTACAATTTTGTTTTGTTTAAATTCGATAGTTATAAACTATGAAATCATATTATCAATATTTTCATTTTGTGTCATGTGCAAATTCTATAGTCAAAGCACTTCAAGAACACAGGAATCAACAATCAAGTGAAAGGAAAAAGTTGTAAAAACATAGAAATAAGTGTTATGATGATCCAAATAAATATATGGGTATGATAATTGATGTCATGGACCATAAAACTACACTTCTGCCACATTTTGTCCGTACACCAAAAAATTTACAGGAAGCGAATTTCATTCAGTTTCACTTGGTTGGTTGTATGGTTTTTAATGGAAAAATGTGTCCAAGGGTTTCCTTCATAGCTCCAAATATTCATAATGATACAAATATGACCATCGCCATAATTCATCATGTGATCAGTCTTTGGTCTGCTAATATTCCTCAAGTTCTATATATGCAGTTGAACAACACTAGTCGTGAAAACAAAAATCAAATTGTGTTTGGATATCTCAGCATGCTTGTTGAATTGGAAATCTTTCAAAAGGTTAAAGTTGGTTTCCTTCTTGTTGGACACACGTGTGATCATATTGATCAAATGTTCAGTCGTTTTTTAGTAACATCGAAGAGGGAAAATGTTGGAAGCCTACCATCATTAATTGAATGTATTAAGAAATCATACATTCCAGAGCCTATTTTTCACATATTAGAAGAAATTGTTGATATGCGAAGATTTATCCAGGGATCACATGGTAAAGAAAAATGTATTGAGAAACTTAATGACATTAGCTTCTAACATCAATTTTTCTTGAAAAAAGTTGATGGGAAAACACTTATATGGGGCAAGAAGTATTCAACTACTGTAGATTGGGGGCCTTTATCGTGTTTGGAATTTTTTATGTTAAACCATATCGTCCAATATTTGCATCAAAGTTAATGTTATTAAAATCAGTTGTTGAAATCCATAATGCACGAAGGTGTAATAGAGATGTAGATTATTATGAATGCTTGGAGGAAATTAAAAATTCCATTAAAGATACATATGAGTACTTTGATGTTGTTGATTCTGTTTGGTGGGAGTATTTTTAAATGATCAAAGTGACATAATTTCAAACTCAACAAATGAAGATACATTTTTGAAGACTCAATTTATTTGGCCACAAAATAGGTCAAATGAATCTGAAGAAAGAAACATTGTTGAACAACAAGAATCTCAAGATGCTATTAAGTTTTCACAAGTAGAGGAAAGTGAAATGTATATTGTTTCTATAAGATCACGTGCACAACGTGAAGCCATGGAATATATTTACAGGTGTTCAAAACAAGAAAGGAGGGTTGCATGATTGCAGTCTTGGCGACTGAAGATCCACATGGTTATCCATTCTACATTGCAAAGGTTATAAGGATCAATAAAGAAAATGAAGATGGTATAGAAGTTGAAGTGCACTAGTATGCAACAAGTACACACCAATTCAATGGTGTGTACAAGCAAGAGATGGTGGTTGAGAAACAAAACAATAGAAAGAGAAAAATAAACGGTCAAAATATAAATCATCGTTGCACCGACCTCTTAAAATTAGAGGTTGTTGACATACTTTTCTATGACTTCAATTTGACAAAGAGAGGAACTCTTCACTCCATGACCATAGATATTATCAAGAGGTTGTTTCCACAAGAAATAAGTGCAAGATGGGATTTTGTTGAACCTAGTCATAGATCAAAGAGGATTTTAACATCTAAAATGTTGGGCATACATGTAGACTCAGATGGTGCACTCATTGATAATAGAGAAGAATATGGATCATCTACATCCTCATCCATTCATTCATCTGAAGACAATGTAGATTCTGATGGTGCGTCAGAATCCATGGATGAATTTGATTAAGTGTAAGAAACATTTTATGTATTTTTTATCAATATGATGTTTGTATGGTAACCATAAATGATTTTTCTTAGTTACATATGATCTTACATGAAGTTATGAATCGTTTCTATGTTTTATGAATTATATGTTTTTATTATGAAGAATATATAACAAAATGTATTAGCTCTTTTGTTTTGAATATGGACAATCTAACGAAATAATTTATGTTTCATTAAATGTAATTTTTATAGACTTGTTTATTTCAAAAAAAAAAAAATTGAAGTTATGTTGAATGTTGACATCTGAAATGGTGATATTTGCATGCCATTATGTATTATCTTATGGATGGAGTGATAAACTAACCTTAAAAAAGTAAATATTTAAGGGTTGATTTTACGATTTGGTTTATAGCAGTGATAATGTTTTACACCACTTTCAAAAATGTGTTAATTTTTAGGTTTTGGTTGCAATGGTACTTGCCGCACTAGGATAAGGTTTCAAATAAGGTATCATTTTAACGTTTAGAAAAACAAAATCTATCGGTAGCACCATTCTTTGATTTAGGTGTTGATTTTAAGGTTTTTTTGAGCAACCATGTGCATCCTTTAGGCCATGCTTGAAAAAAAGTTGTAATTTTAACCTAAAAAAAAGGGTGCTACCAGTAGTACCTCTTTTTTATTTTAGGGTTAATTTTGTGGTTTTTATGCAAAAATATGGGTTTTAAGGGCTAGATTTCTCGTTTTGAGGTCATAGTTCTCATTAAGTTGGTAATATTGTTAATAAAGGAAATATGGAGATTCTTGTTCATGTTCTTTGTTTTCCTATATTATATTTGTAATCGTTAGTATTGTTTTAATATTTGTTATATACACTAATATTACTTGATTGTTTGTAATTATAAAGGAATGACTCCCTGGGGCACTGCCCGTGGAGGAAGACATGGTTGTACACAAATATTCAAGAACATGGAGTGAATATTGAAGACAAAGTTAATGATCATATGGAAGAAGAAGATGATGCTAATAACACAGTTGAAGAAGATGGGGAAAATATATTGATCCATAAGACATTTAATAATGCTAGAATGGATGATGATTATGACCAACTTGATGGTGTTTTTTATATACTTGTACTTGAGAAGGTAAGTCAACCTCTTTATGAAGGATCCAAAACAGTTCTTCTCTTTGCTATATTGCTATTGGTGAACTTAGAGGTTATGAATGGTTTGTCAAACACTTATGTCACATAGTTACTAAGGTATGTAATATATTTTGTCACACTTAGTACATGATGATAAAGGTTTTCTTTTTTCCTATATTTTTATTGTTATTTGATTATCTGTAAAATTTGGATGCAATATGTACGATCAATATTCTTTACATTAACCAATATTTATTTTTTATGTTGTAGATTGTTAGGAGAATTTTTGTTACAACCGTCAAATGTTTTATGTCGCACATACCAAGATTTACATGCCATAATGAAAGTGTAGCGCACATAGAAAGGTAGGAAAGATAAAAGTATACCTACTAATACACTGAGATTAGATGCTTTAACCCTAGCCTAGGCCACTTACCTAAAGAGAGTAATGTCTGTTTACAGACAAGTATAAAAAAAAACTTATGCCTAACCCTATGTTTGCAAGTATAAGTTTGAGAAAATGTGGAATGCCTTAAACTCTTCCCTAATAAGAATTTGGTTTGATGCAGATTCAGTTATTCAAGATGGTTAGGACTCGGGGAAATCGAGGTTGAGGGGCATCGTCGCAAGGCCCACTGATGTCGGTGTTGCCACCATTATTGTCTGAATTAGCTCTCATTTTACGCTCCTTATAAGCTATTAATGAGACATTAAATGGGCGTCAGTCAATAGATGTTGAAGTGGAACCCCCACCATCTAGAATGGGTAAAAATGAAGCATCGAGGGACTCAGAGGGACATAACCATAGAACTACATAAGATCAAACTCCCAGAGTTTGTTGGGGGTCGCACAAGTGAACATGTAGAGGCATGGTTGGAAGGAATGACGTGATGTTTCTCCTTAAGAGACTATGCTTCCACATCAAAGGCGAAGATATCGATATTTCAGTTGAGGGACAATGCCTTGAACTGGTGGGGTAACCTGGAGAGGGAGTTGCACCTTACCCTAAACACCGTCTCATGGGATATTTTTGAGTAAAGGTTCTGAAGGAAATATTTTCCTTCGTACTACGAGGAACAACAGGTTGAAGCATTTCATGCTCTAGTTCAGGGAAACAAGACCGTAAAAGAGTATGAGATCATCTTCATGGAGTTTTAAAATATGTCTCGTACATGGATACTGATCAATGACAAGTAGAACATTTTGTGTATGGGTCAAACCCTAAGATAAGGGCCATGGTATGGATGTGGAAACCATCGTCAGTAACTGAAGTAGTTGAAAATTCGTGTTACGTGGATGAGCATATGAGCTTAAACAGAGGTATGAGATCAACCATTCCACAACATCCTGGATTCATGGGGAAGGCCCCTAGGACTTTCTCCAGGGGAGGAGGCTCTAGGCCACCTCCTTATGGCAGTATAGTCACACCTAGAGAAGTTACAACAGGTATTTCAATGACATCGAGTGCAACATTCCACTCATCACCAATGACGTAGGAAGGTCCACGACCTTCTCAGGGAGTATCAAGTAGGGGCAGGGTTTCCAGGGGAAGGAACTTATTGCAGATATCATCACAGGAAAGTGTGCAAGTTCCATCTCATTTTACTTGTTGGGGGTGTGGAGGACCTCATTACCAGCATGATTTTCCAAAGTCATAAGTAGGATTTGTGTATAGAGAAGGAAAGGACCCGATGGAAAGAGTGAGTAGTATCCACCAGATTTATGCAGTGGTTGATAATCGCCATGCAGAACATAAATCGACGATGGTGGAGTCACTAGGTATGCTAAATCATGTCAATGTTAAAATTTTATTTGATTTTGGTGCTACGGATATTTTCATTTCACCTTGTTCATTAGAAAAGTTTGGGTTGGAAGCCTACGAGCATGATGAATTTAAACAAGTCGAGATGGCTTTGGGGGAAAAACAAGTTGTAGGACATAGCATCGATAATTGTCTAATAGACCTGGGAGTGTGTACTACTAGGTTGAAGGTGTATGTCACTTCTCTAGGGACGTATGACCTAATCATTGGAATGGACTGGTTAGAATCCCATCGATATATGGTAGATTGTTTCGTGAAAAGGGTGATTTGTGTTGACAATGAAGGAAGTTCAGTAGAGATCCATGGTATACAGAGGAAGGTGTCTCTACGCTTTATCTCGACCATGAAGGTTAAATGTTGCATGAGGCAAGGTTGGCGATTATATGTAGTGGAATAAGTCAATGAATGGAAAGGACCCTCCATGGATCAGTATCCAGTATTGTCATAGTTTAAGGATGTTTTTCCGAAATAATTTCTTGGGTTACCTCCTAAGAGGGAGCTTGATTTTACCATTGAGCTAAAACCTGGTACGAAGCCAATTTCCAAGACACCATATAGGATGACGGCGCCATAACTTTGTGAGTTGTAGATGTAGTTGAAGGAACTACTTGACTTAGGGATAATAAGGTCCAGTGTCTCACCTTGGGGTGCACTAGTAATTTTTTTCAAGAAGAAGGATGGTTCCTTACAACTGCGTATAGATTACGGGGACTTGAACCATTCCATAGTGAACATAGGTACACAATGCTATGGATAGATGATCTCTTTAATCGGATGAAAGGAGCAACAATTTTCTCAAAAATTGATTTGTGATTAGGGTATCACCAGTTAAGGATTAAGGAAGGAGATATTCCTAAAAATGCCTTTTGAACTCATTTTGGGCATTACGAGTTTTTTGTAGTACCTTTTCTTTGACCAATGTGCCAGCAGTATTCATGAGCCTCATGAATGGTGTATTCTGAAATCACTTAGACCACTTTGTACAGGTCTTTCTGGATTATATCCTCATCTATTCCAAGAATGAAAGAGAACATGAGGAACACTTGTGAGTGGTGTTGTCATGCCTTAGAGATAAAAAATTGTATGGAAAGTTGTTGAAGTATCCTTTCTTCCAGAAAGAGATTCACTACTTAGGTCATATCATTTCCGATGAAGGAATCTTTGTGGACCCATAAAAGGTAAAGGCCATTATGGAATGGCCAGTGCCGAAAAATGCTCATGAGGTAACAAGTTGCATGGGGCTAGCCGATTATTATCGAAGGTTTGTGGAAGGGTTCTCTAAGATATCGAAACCCATCACCACCTTGCAGCGTAAGTGGGTCATGTATGAATGGACAAAGGAATCTGATGTTGCATTCATCGAGATTAAGAGGATATTAACCAGTGTGTCAATTCTACGAGTGTCGAATATGGAAAAAGACTTCAGAATATGCATAGATGCCTTGAAGCAAGGATTGGGGGTTGTGCTAATGTAGGATGGGGGAGTGATAGAATTTGCGTCAAGAAAATTGAAGCAACATGAGGAGATTTATGCTACTCATTATTTAGATTTGGCAGTTGTAATGCTAGCTATGAAACTTTGGAGGCATTATCTAGTGGGGCGAAGCTTTGAGCTCAAAACAAACCATGAAATATTAAAGCTTCTCTTCACTCAGAGGGATCTCAATTCTAGGCAGAGGCGATGGAGTGAGTACGATTTTGGGATTTCTTACATCAAGGGAAAGGAGAATGTGGTCATAGATTACTTGAGCAGGAGACCACGTGCTAACTCCTTGGTACCCTTAAAAGTTAATCTAAGGGAGCGTGTTTTGGGGAAAATTCTTGGAGATGGTTGGTATTTAAAGGTTACTTCAACCCTCCAGAATGGGAGGCAATTAGATCCAAAGTATGAAGGATATAACCAGGACAAAGATGGATTATTAAGATATCATGGAAGGATGTACATCCCTAAATGTGGGGATATTCGAAGCATCATACTCAAGGAATCCCATAGAGAACTTTATTGTGCACATTCGGGTGTGAAGAAAATGTATGCTAACATGAAGAAACTTTTCTTCTAGGTAGGCATGAAGCATGATGTAGTCCATTTTGTTGCCAAGTATCTAGATTGTCAACAAGTGAAGGCTAACCACCACCACCCAACAAGTCTCCTACAACCGCATAATGTTCCTATGTCCAAGTGGGAAGTCATTTCTATGGATTTGGTTGTGGGATTGCCACTCACATCGCATAAACACAATGCCATTCTTGTGATAGTTAATAAGTTGACCAAGAGCGCTCATTTTATTCTAGTTAGAGACACTTATGATGTCGCTGATGTAGCATGTGTGTTTATAAGTTAGGTCATCCGTCTGCATGGGTTACCCAAGAAGATAATTTCAAATAGGGACTCTTGATTCACATCTAGATTTGGACAACTTTGCAGTCAACGTTCGAAACTCAGTTGAACTTAAGCACAACATATCATCCTGAAACAAATGGGAAAACTAAGAGATTAAATCAGGTTATGGAAGACATTCTTAGGATGTACGTTATGGATAATCAAACCCATTGGGAGAAGTACCTACTTTTGGTTGAGTTCTCCTACAATAATAGTTTTCATAGCTCCATTAGAATGCCACCCTATGAAGCTTTGTATGGAAGGCCATGAAGGACATCGTTGATTTGGGAAAGGTTAGAAGACCGAGTGACAATTGGGACAAAATTGATTCAAGATATGGAGGAATAGGTGATTCAGATT
This sequence comes from Picea engelmannii, assembly GCA_009831015.1. Classification (NCBI taxonomy): domain Eukaryota; kingdom Viridiplantae; phylum Streptophyta; class Pinopsida; order Pinales; family Pinaceae; genus Picea; species Picea engelmannii. The sequence continues at coordinate 123,597 of ML797324.1, read as the reverse complement.
AGGCAATGACTAAAGGAAGCACAATATAGCCAGAAAAGTTATGTTGATGCGCATAGGACTAACCGAATTTATAAAGTGGGAGATAAAGTTTTCATTCATATCAGGCCTAATAAGAGTACCATTCGGTCCGGGAAGGGGACAAAGTTGTCTCCTCGATTTATAGGACCGTTCAAAATCTAAGAGAGAATTGGACCTGTTTCCTATCATCTTGTACTGCCACCCCACTTGCATAAAACTCATAATGTTTTTCATGTATCTATTATAAGACATTATGTTTCTCAAGAATATCATAAACTTAATTGGAAGGAATTGTAGGCATCGGACAAGGGAACCCTCATGGTCGAACTATTACACATATTAGACCGTAGGGTCTGACAACTCAGGAATCGTCTGGTAGACCAAATTAACGTGTAGTGGGAAAAGTATAGCCCAGGATCTGCTACTTGGGAGGATGCAAAGAAGTTACGATGAGAGCATCTCTCACTTTTTTGACCATCTCGGGAATATGTTTTCCGAAGGTTGGGTGTATGTAATGCCACATTTTGACTTAGATAGCTAGAATTACTTAAGGCCTCTAATCATCTTTTATTTTTTATTAACTGTGAAACTATTAATGATACACTTGAAATTTTAAGACACATGGACCTATGTGAATGCCAATTCTATGAATGTTTATCGTTATTTGAATTATGATGGATATTATGCAATCTATTTCTAACTTCAAAATTTTGACATTTAAAGTTGTTGGTACGTGGATACTGAATTGAGAATATTATTAAATGCATTAACATGATAGTAATGCATAGATATGTATGAGTTTGTGTTATAGACTAATCTGCAGGTCAATGGGCTATGAAATAGAAAAAGGATAATGATAATAAAAGTTTGATGTCGTGAACATCGACCAGGAAATAGTATGGTATGAATATTTGTATGTAAAATTATGTTGGTTCAAATGCATTGCTATGATATGTGGACAAGTGCAGGTTTTTCAGGCGGTGAGACTGCCTGAAATTGAATATATGATGACAAAAGTCCTAGCAACATAGTGTCATTGTATGGTCCATGGTAGGGTGTTGACCCTAGTTCTATTAGGAGGGGTGGAGGGATTTTCCACCGTGTCTACTCTGAAACCTGGAGTCATGGGAGGATGGTGTTAGCTCACACTCCCCTAGATGTTTGATGATGAATGCCAATTGCTGGGGAAGCTTGGTCAAGAGAGTTCACACTTCCGCTTATGGGTTCTATCTGGAGTTAGTTCAATATAGTTGACACTCCAAGATAATCTAACAGAGGAAGGATAGGGATGGAAGATGGAAGTAAGTTAGGGAGGAAGGATGACTAGAAGTAGTTGAGAGTGTGTGGGGATTTCGCCTTATAGTAGAATTTCTTGATTTCCTCTTTTTGAAAAAATATGTATATATGTGTGTTTATATTTGCTTAACTAAACTACAATTATCTAAGTGAATGTTGCTTGTACTAAATTATTATAATTGAGAGATTTTGCGAAAATTTTAAATAGTTTACTATGTTTAATGAAATGAATGGTCTTGTTGATTGGATTGGACGCATACAAGAATTAATTTAGGTGTGATAATTTTTGGCATTAGTACATGTGTGAGTCATGTATGTTCTAGCTACACATGCATGCCTTGCACATGTACACTAGTGTGTATAAGTGTTTTAAATTGATGTTGTTGTTTATTTGATGTGGATGTATGAATCATGTGTCATTACCCTTGTATTGTAAATTATTCTAACTTCGGGACAAAGTTTCTTGAAGGGTAGGTGTATGTAACAACCCAATTTGATTATTTATTTATCATAGTTGTTAATTTAAAATTTAATTAATTATTAAAATAGATTCAATGAGTCTTTTATTATTTTATTATTAAAAGAGTAGGCGAAGTAATTAATGAAGGGATAATGTTGTTGGGAAAGTAATGAGGGGATAAGGAAGTTGGGGAAATTGAATGAGGGGGGGGGGGGGATTCGAGAGAGGAGCATAAGGAAGAAGGGAGAGGACTAGGAGAGGGGTATTTTGTTTTTGGAAAAAATTAGAGAAGAAGAAGGAGGAAATTGGAAGAACATGTTGTTTTCGAGAACTCTCACAGGGGCACTATTGTTGCTGGGAACTTTGGGCTCGAGGGCCAAGAAACCACAAGGATTCTTGGAGCTAGGGAGCCAGAGAGGTTGTTCCTAGTTGGTTGGGAGATTAATATTCAATTGGGAAGTTTGGACAAGCTCAAGAACAAGAGAAATAGGAGCTAAATCAACCAACCTGTAGGTTGAGGTATGTATTTTACTAGTTGTTATGTTATTATTATGATGTTGTTATTATGTTGTCTATTTACTAGTTTATTTCTTACATAAAGAAAAATTCTAAACTAAGTTGCAGTCAATTTCAGTAGGAGTTTAAGAGATATTTATTTATTTTGAGGCCCTGAAATAGGAAGGCCTTACATTCGACCAATCCTTCCAAGGGATCTAAGACTTTAATTAATTTTGAGACTCCCCCATTAGATTCTATGTGCAACCTTGCACCTGGTCACTCTGGTTGCCTTACCATCTGACAAACAGTCTAAATTTGTTCGTTACATTGAATCAACAACTACAATTTCCTTCGATATTCTGATAGCATTGTCGTCGAAAATGTTTACATTTGATGCACATTATCCCTTCGAATGTCCCTCTCCAATGGACTCTTCTGATATGTTGGGCCCCACTCCTAAAATTTAACATGAACAGTTTCATGGCTTACATGATCACATTCAAACTTCATAAAACAACCTTTTCATTATAAAACCTTCGAACTCAATTCTTCTTGTGCATGTGGCATAATGTCTTTTTCATTGTTTCCTCCTCTATTCCCTCAGACTTCAACTCTATCTCTTCCATTGTTTCTCAATCCTGCAAATGGGATCAACTCGTCCATATTCCAGGTGAATGACTTCTTCTTATGCATGTGTAACTCAAATTTTCTTGGATTGATTGTTCATTGTCATCCTACCTTCAATGTATGCTCAACATCTCCTCTTCATCCTCGGACCTATATTTTCAAGATCATCTTTTCCAGTTTCCATTCGCCATTTTCTTCAACTCTGTGCAACCCAAAATCATTCTAGTTGTCTTATTCTTGCATGGTGAACTTCATCTCATTCAACATTGCATAACCATATTTACATAGGCCCATCAATGAAAATAATAATTATCTTGGTCCATATCACACAATTGGGCATTTCCTTTGATTAATGATAGCTAAACACACAAGCTCGTCAACTCATAGAGACATACATGGTATCCCCCTATTAGTGACATCAATGACATCCACGAGTGTCATAGTCATGACTACCTTTGAGAAAACACAATCTTCAACATTTACAACCTTTATTTTATATAGAGATTTAAAGGTCAATGAGGTAGCTAATTCTGAAAAGTGGGAAGAAGAAGAGAAAATGCCAGACAATGTCTTAGCATACGAAGAGAAAACAAAGATGGAAATGTAAGATTAGAGCGAGTTATATAGTTTTTTTTTTTGGATGAACAGAAGGGGAGTTATCTGACTTGGAAAGGATGAACAAAAGTCTGATTGCAGGCATATAAAGATGGTGAAGACTTCTCTACATGAATTGTTGTCTATGAATTCAAATGGATCAAACTATCATAGTAGAATCAACAAGCATATGTTAGACTAATTTGAGTCAGTTGTATCACCAACTATTAAATATGCATGCAGATACACTATTTTGAAAGTGTTTGTTCTAATGGCGCGGGTATTAAATCTAAATTGGATGAAAAGGGTATCAATTTTCCTTGTTCTACCTTGTTGTGGCTAGTTGGTGTTATTAAATCTCATCATAGAAAGTTATTTGAAAAAATATTCAAAGTTTTTTGTGAATATATGCATCTTCATAATTCAAGAAGTGCTCGTATAGTAAACAATTATTATTTTAAACATGAGAAAATTTATATTTTAATTAATTTATTTATGAAGGTCATGGAAGATGAGGAGATAATTACTTCAACTTTATTTTGATTTTATTTTCTTACTAATTGGGTTGATACCATATTTTCAACCTCATGACCATTATTTTTCCATCAATGCTAAGAAATTCACTGGATTTCATAATGCATTGGAGAAAAGGAATGATTGATGCTAGAGAAACACTCCCACTAGTTGTAGTGACCCACATTATGTGTAAGAACATTGGACTTGCATTTTTCTATGGTGAGAAAAAAATTATAATAATAATAATATTATTAAATAAGTTAATTATGCAATAAAAAAAACTAGTAAAAACTACTCCATTTCGTAAAGTGAGAAACCAAAAGGATAATTGCATGGATGACAAGTGGAGTTTAAACTTGGGGATTTTTGTATGGATGGAAAGTGGGGACTTTTGTTTTGTGTTTTTTGTTATCGAGGAGAGTATGGGGAGATTTATGTTGGCTACAAAGGAGAATTTTGATCTAGGTTGAGGATATTGAGAGGTAGGCGGAAATACTTAGGTAACACAGTTTTATTGTTTGAGTCCTTAAGGGAATATCGATATTAGAATGAGGGGTTGGTTGGGAGGAGAGTCATCCCCCAAATTTTGTTTACCCAATTGTGTTTCTTGTTGTTGGTGCTTGGTTAGCCTCATATTCATCCTATTTGTAATTCAATTTCGATTGTTGTATTCTAGTTATTCCTACACCTTGATAGAATAGGAATCTTGTAGGAACATGAAATGTTTCTTAAGAAATATATTTCTTTCCAATTAGGATTAGAGGTTTTTGGCTCTGAGGCTAATCCCCCTGCTCTATGCACCCTGAGGCATATAACCTTAGGCGGGGGCCGCAAGCCTTCCCCTCCCCCTCCTCCTTTTTTCCCATCCCCACAAAATTTCCTAACCCCCATTTCAGGGAACCAGAATTCTTTATCGTCTCACCATCTCAAGTTCTCATGATTTTTTTGAACCCTCTTTTCAGTTCCCCTACTCCCTACAATGACATACTCAGGTCGAACCCTAGTGAGGCCTGCATGCTCATAATGTGGGTCATGAAAGATGGCGTACTCGAACACGAAGGTGGTAGACTATGAAGACAACCCTGTAGGCCCCTCCGCCTTCACGTCACAGGAAGAATTCTTGGAACTCCAGCATCAACGCTCGAGCCTTCACATGACTTCATATTTATTGCAAGGCTACGTAGGAGGTGGTTTTGAACAAGCCAAGCTCTCCAGCTCCCATGTCGTCTCTCCAATATCTCGAGGATCTCAACCCTCTTCCCTCCTCAAGTGACATAAGATTTTCATGCCCTTGTCTTCTTCCCCTAAGGAGAAGGGTACTAATCCTAGTGTTTCATAGACAGAAGAAAAAAAGGGTTTTACTGGAAAAGGGGACCAGCCTCTGCACAAAAAATTAGCTCAGTGCATAAAGGAATGTGGGGGTTCTGTGAAGATGATGGTCAGAGATTATATTCCCCTCTATGACATTCCTCGACTAGTGGGAAAAACTATGGTTGGAAGTTTCATTGGTAAATCCCCAAGAGAAAAATTTCTCATAGGTTGGATGAATAACATGTGGAAACCCCTAATTGGATACACTCCAAAGGTCCATATTCTATCAAGAAAATGGATTTCATTCAACTTATTATCATCTGAAGACTATATTAAAATAAAAAAGTAGAATTGGTCCTAGGGTCCGTCTGGTTTTACCCTAAAACCATGGACAGTGGATTTCGACCCCTTCAAAGAATCCATGGTGGTATTGAAGGTATGGGCGATCTTACCTACTTTGCCTCTAGATTTTTGGTCTAGAGAAGCTTTGGAAGCTATTGGAAACAAATTGGGCTCTTTCGTCCAGCTCGAACCTAATTGGGACTAAAAAAAAGACCGCAAATGGGCCTGGGTCATGATTGAAGTTGATGTTAGAGAAGGGTTAGTAGGCAACATTGGCCTGGTCTATGCCAGCATTACTTGGTGCTAGAAGGTAAACTACTAGAGACTACCTTTCCGGTGCCACGGTTTCCATGAAATTGGTCATATTCGCTCCCAGTGTACAATAATTTCTCCAATGCAGCAAGCTCCTGCTAGAATTTGGAAAACCAAATCCACTATCAGAAAGAAGGACTTCGTCGAGGTTGTCTCAATGGAAGGAAAAAATGCATAGGTTCCTCTTGATAGCATCAAAATGGACCTCTCTAGTAAAGCTATGGATGACCTGGTTAAAATATCTTGTGACATAAGTATGGCGACTTCGTCTTTGTCTTTGTCTTATCTTTTTTATATGGGTTTTCTTGCCTCTAAACCACCTTCCTCTTCTCCCCCCCACTCTTCCTAGGTCCTTCCCCTCTCCCATATCCCCCCCTTCCTTTTCCTACCCTCATAGCTCATTGGCCACTCAGTCGGTTTTGGAAAAGGTCTTGTAAAAATATCCCTCGCGATAACCCTCCTCCTCCCCCTTCCTCGGGACAAATCGCATGTATGCCCGTTCCTTCCCCTCTTCCCCTAGGGTTTCCTCTGCACCCCCTCCTAAATCCTTCAATCCCATTTTCCCCCCTCCTCCTTCCCATGAGGTCTCCATCTCCCCTTTGGTAAGCATATATTCNTGGGTAGGAAATCCAATTTATCGAAAGAAAAAGAACAAGCCACAGTGGAAATATACAAAGGAACGCAAGTGACCATCATTGGGGCCCTTAGAGTAGGGAAATCCCTTCCACCGAAGGAAAAATGATCTTCCTCTCCTTCAATGCACGAGGGGTTGGGGGTTCCCCAAAGAATCTAGACCTTAAACGTATGTTCCTAAGCCTAAATCTGGACGTTATCATGATACAAGAGAGAATGTGTTCAAGTGAAATATCCAGAGAAATTTTTAGCCCTTGGCTTAGGAATTGGTCCTTCAACAAAATTGATGCTACAGGTCTCTCAGGAGGCCTACTTACCGAATGGAGCCCTAATTTTCAGGCCATTTCCTCCTCATTTGTCCTCACTTCCATTTCAGTCAATTTAAAACAAAATAATAGTGATATAGCCTTCTCAGTGGTTAATATCTATGGTCCCTATTCTGATAGGACCTCCTTTTGGGAGGATTTGGTCTCTACAGGATTTTTTCATGACCATCTTTTGGTGGTGGGGGGGACTCTAATTTTACCCTCTCCTTGTGGGAATTTTGAGGAATGCACCCCAAGGAAAAAAAACAAAGAGGTTTTTTCTTATATTTTTTAGAAAAGTCCAGATTGGTGGATATTGAACCTGTGAAGCTCTCCCCCACTTGGAGAAATTTCAAAACTGGTAATGAGGAGGTTGCAAAAATATTGGATCGTTTTTTAATATCTGAGGCCCTTCTGCATTTGGGCTCTTCTTTTAGGATAGGGGTATAGGCGGGAGGTATTTCAGACCATCACCATGTTTCCTTATATTGGTCTTCAGGCTTTGATTCCCCCCATTCACCCTTAAAATTATGCCAGTCCTGAATGGTAGAGGAAGATTTTAAGAATCCGGTTCTCTCCTCTTGGGTCAAACTCTCTGCTCAGAACCCATCCCCTCTCATGATGCAATTTGTTGAAAACCTTAATACTTTGAAAAGCGCCATAGAAAAACATCTCCCTCTTTGGAAGTCCAAGAGGGATTGTCCCATATGGAACATAGAATAAATCATCATCGAGGCCCTTAGAAATTTTGAGGAGAGCCCTGTTTCCAATGGAAAGCTACTAGAATTTAAGAGAGTTGGAGGACAAACAATCCAAGTGGATCAAAACAGAAGAAAATGAATGGTGCATTAAGAGTAGGGCTCTCTATATTATAGAGGGAGATAATAACACCAAGTTCTTTCATCAGTTTGAAAACTACCGAAGAAACCTCAACACAATCTGGGAAATCAAAGATGGAGAAGGAAATATGGAAGTTTATTTTGAGGACAAGGCAAACCTTGGAGTAATCTTTTTCAGTAATCTCTTCTCTTCTCCCCCTGGTTTCCCCATCCAAGAAATCATGGAGGTAGTGCAAAAATTTCCTACTATGTTTTCTGAAGAAATGAATTTATACCTGGAGGAAGAGGTTACGAAACCAGAAGTAAGGGTAGTGTTGTTCTCTATGAAAAATGGAAAAATCCCAGGCCCAGATGACATCGCGGTGGAATTATTTAAGGAATTCTATGACCACATGAAGAACGATCTATTATAGGTGTTCAAAGAATCACAAAAGGAAGGAATAATTCACGGTCCTCTCAATGCCACCTTCTTGTTTTTTATCCCAAAAAAACAATGCCCCTCCTCTTATGAAGATTACAGACCAATTGCATGTTGCAATGTTATCTACAAATTAGTATCTAATATTATCTCTAGAAGATTAATATCGATGCTAAGTGCTTTCATAGAGAAAGAACAATTTGGCTTCCTTCACAACAAACAGATTCATGACGCAGTTTTCATCGCACAAGAAGTGCTCCACTCTGTCAAAAAACAAAATATTAAGGAAGCCATTCTAAAATTGGACCTCTCCAAAGCCTATGACCAAGTAAAATGGACCTTTCTGCGACTGGCACTACTCCAAATGGGCATGTGTTTAAAAGTGGTTAACTGGATTATGGGCTGTGTTCAAAGTGCCTCCTTTATCGTCCTTATCAACAAAGCCCCGTCATGTTTCTTGAAAGCTTCTAGAGGTATCTGACAGGGTTGTCCCCTTTCTCCCTTATTATTCCCGATTGTTGTAGAATCACTTAGAATAATGATCAAGGAAGCCCAATCCAATGGCTATTTGCGAGGAATCACAGTCTTAGAATTTGAATCAGTGACTCATTTTTTATTTGTAGATGACATCTTATGCAACATTTTTGGTTCTCAGAGGAACTTGAATTGCTTCAAAATTATCTTAAATCTCTTCTATAGTGCAACAAGAATGAAATTAAACATGCAAAAATCTTGTCTAATTCTTAATCATTGTGTGGCATTAGAAGACTTCTCCATCGCCGGCTCCTTTCCTGCCCAAAGAAAATCTCTTTTTGAAGGTTTCAAGTACCTAGGTTTCAACTTAAAACCAGAAAATTATAGGAAAGAAGACTGGAGTTAGCTAATAAAAAAATTTGAGGCCCGAATAGCCATTTGGGTCAATATACTCCTTTCAATAGGTGGAAGACTAGTTCTAATTAAATCATTCCTAGAAGGTATTCTCATTTATTGGAACTCTATAGCTGCAATCCGTAAAGGAATTCTAGATCATATTCTTTGTATAAGTTTTCATTTTTTGTGGGTGGGACAAAACTCTCTTGGACGCACTCATCTGGCCAGTTGGAATTCAATCGCTCTACCTAAATAATTTGGAGGATGGGGTTTAAAGAATATTTGTCTTTTTTTTCGATCCCTCGTAGGAAGGAACCTCTGAAGACTAACCCTAGGAAACTCTCTTTGGGTAAGAGTCATGAACTCCAAATACTTTTCCACCTTATCCATATCAGAGTGGTTTCGAGATACTTTAAAATATTCCAAAGTATCAATAGTTTGGAAAGAACTTGTTGAAGCCTATCATATTGGAAATGGGGAAAAGGTGAGACTGGGGGAAAACCCATGGTTGGGAGATGGAATCAAGTACATGCTCTCTCCTCCCCTACTCCTTTTTATCAAAAATAAAAATCTCAAGTTCCTGAGTGATTTAAACAATGGGTTTCCTCATATTTGAGGGATACTAGGGTGGAAGAGCGCAATTTATTTAGATCTCACTAAATCTTTGCGAGATGAATGGAACTCCTTTATATACTTCTTATGCGAAAATTTCATTTCCTTTGACAGAGACTCGGAAGACTCCCTTTGTTGGTAAAAAAACCCTCAGAACGACTCTTATTCGGTCAAATTGGGATACAAAGCTTCGCTGGAAGACAACAATGTGCTTCACCCGAAATGGTGGTGGACGCCCCTTTGGAAACTCAAATATCCTCCTAGATGAAAATTAATGTTTTGGATTGCATTAAAAAACAAACTGTTAACTTGGGAAAATTGTCTTAGACGAGGGTGGTGTGGTCCTAAAAGATGTCCTCTTTGCAAATAAAATCAAGAAACCATTACTCATCTCTTTATCTCATGTTCTTATGCAGAGAAGGTTGTGCAGATTTTAAAAGAACAACTAAAATCCAAGGCCAACTGGAACCAAGCATCTATATAAGACTGTTTCAAATCTTGGATAGAAGAAAGATCTATCTCCTTGTATGAAGGTCTCCCAAGCATCATGATATCCAACATCTAGTGGGCCAGAAATAGTGTTGTCTTTAAAGACAAGCTAGTGTCACCTGAGGTCACTGCAGAAATCTCACTCATTTGGGCCAAATATTTCAAGGAAAAACTAAGGGAAAGTAAAACTCAGACAATGATCCCACCCCCCATTGATTACACCATCATGTCAGGCTTCTTCGACAGAGCCAGTCAAGGACAACCCTCAACCTATGGAGTGGGGGTGGTTCTTTTCATTAGTCACAACCATTATATTCACATTAGATATGTGTCAGGGGGCGGAAAAAACAATAGAGAAGAACTTGTAGCACTATGGACCCTCTTGGAAATTGCAAAAGAAAACAATTTTCCAAAGCTACAGGTTTTCGGCGACTCCAAGTTGGTGATAGATTGGGCAAGAGGCATTAATATTATTCAAAATCCCAGATTAGCCTCTATGTCAAGAGATATCAAACTCATGTTCAAAGACTTTGAATGGCTCACCTTCCAACACATTTTGAGGGAACTCAATTCAAAAGTAGATGAAATCTCTAAAGAATCACTGCAGATGCAAAAAGGAGCCTTTGGTTTTTATGAGTTTGTTGAAGGAACAGAAATCGAAGCTATGGAATTTTGTCTCTAAAGAAGTTTTACCTTTTGTAAGGCTATAAATGTTATTTTGAATAGTTTGAATAGACTGTAGTAGATTTTTTTAAAAGCCTTTATAGGCATGTTTTGATATAGTCAGATGTATAGATAGTATAGTCCCTAAAGAAAGACAACAGAGGGTTGACATGAAAGACTGTAACATATATATTCTCCTATGAATATAAAAGTTTTTTTTCTTATGGAAAAAATATTTCTTTCAAATGAGTAATTAAATAAGGTTAATCTCAAACCTGAGTTGGTTAATTAGTAGTTAATTTATTTTTTTATTTAAATAGATTAATCATTGTCGAGTGATTTATATGCACAAATCCCGTTACATTAAATTGTCAACCGAGACTTTGTAGACTTGTGAAATGAAAGCATTGTATGTGCATAATCAGATTATTTGCAATATGATTCACCTAAGATGCTTATGGAAAATAAATGAAGATAAATGAATTTAACTAATCATACCACACTTCATCAATAAAAAACAAGCTTAATCATACTTAGAAATGATCATGTACTTGAAAGGTCAATCATGTATGAATTAGTCACATCTTGTTTCCATGAATCATTGTTTAAAATAAAACTAATATGCAAAAGGAAAAGACTCTTCATGAAATCATATTACAAAATTAAATGAAAACATATAAAATTAAAGACTACCATGATCAATTTGGAGAGAGCTAAATTCTTCCAAGAAAAAGGTAGCAAACTACTCTACAACATTGTAAACTAAATCAAGAACTAAAGAATGACAAATTATGTGAAGAGAAATGCCAAGAACTTTATTCTAATCCATCATAATCTGGGCATATGCTCCAAGATTCGTCTCTTTGGAATAGAAAGAAAACTCTTATTTATACATAAACTAAATTAACCAATAAAATAAAATCCACATATCTCTCATGTGGTTACAACCATTTGCTAATAATTAGCAAGTAATATCTCTAAAAATCTTCCAACAAATCTCTCTAAAATATTTGATAACAAATCTTCCATGATTCTTCTCCATCAAAGATACTTGAGAGATCCTCCCAAATATTGATCAAATCTTTAAGGGTTGAATGGGAAATTATAATTTGAGTCTAAGTGGTAAAATTTGGCATTGTTTGAATCTCCAAATATACCTGTAAACATCACCGAACTCACCCAACTTTCAAGGAAAAGTGAAAACATGCTATTTTTCTAATATTTAATCATAAACTCACTTAAAATAGTAAAATAAATGTATTGTAAAATATTGATCCTAATCCCACATATAAGCATAAAAATGGTCTTACTACAAGGTTACAAACAAGCGTAAAATGATTAAAAGTCAAGGAAAAGGTTGGTAAAAATATGGCATTTTCGACACTCAACATTCCCCCCAACTGAACATGTTGCATGTGCTCATGCAACCCTACATCTCCATGTAACTAAAAGGTATGCAATTAAAACATATTTCCAAGATTATAATTTTTTAATACATATGCTAATGCTACCATGGACTCCTCTTAGTATTGGTGGTTCATCCTTCTATAAACTTCCATTAAATCTTGCTCATAACCCTTTGCATATGAAATTTCAATTATGGGAAACAATTCTTATTGCAGGACCAACACGGGCTTATGAAATCAATTCACTATGCAAATAGAAAATAGATGATAGTAATATGCCAAGAATATGAAGTCAAAATTCAAACAAAATTTGACTTCACTGGAGCTAGCTAACCTTACATAGCGTCCATATAAGTCTTAATATCTGTAATCTTTAGCTTCACTAGACCAGTCACCAGTTTCTTCCTAATCTTGAGTTTTCCATGTGGCCCATCCATGTCATGTGTTATCCAAACCTATGTTATCATTGGATGTATGCAATTGTTGATCTTACACAAATTTTGGGCGCTTCCTAAATTGCTCAAATGCACAAAAATGCACACCCTAGGCTCAAATTGAGTGCTTGAAATTGGATGTGGTGTATTTTTACTATTTTTACCTTATTGCAACTCCAAATATTTATTTTGATGAATAAAAGGAATTGTTGTGCAAAAATATTAAATTCTAGTTTTTTTTCGTGCACAGTGATAAAAACTAGAAATCTTCCTTAAAAACTTGCTCACATATTCTTCATTGTGCATTTTCAGAGAATTTTGCAAGTGTTTTACGAAAAAAATTATATTATGCACAAAACCCATGTCTCAGATTTTTTGGGTTTGACTTTGGTTGCCTGCAAATGACGTGCAAAAAATGCCCTTGGAGAATATTTTACTGTTTCGAAATTGTCAAGTTTGGATTTTGTTTGACTTTGAGATAGCACACTCCTTGTTTAGTTTACAGTATATTCAATAGGAACCGAACCATCTCGTGGTCTTTGTGCACAAAACCATGTCATTGAATTTTATCTGAAGTGGCATGGGTATACCAACCAATGGAATGGCTACAAGAATTTGAAAAATTATTGCTACAAGAATTCTTGTATCTATTGAAATCTACGACTTTACTTTGATCGTTTTCCCTTGAGCACCCAGTTTAAATTTGTTGTGATATAAGAGGTTCCAAAGCGTGTCCTAGAAGTGTAGAAAAACTTCCCATTGGTATATTTGGATTCTGAGTTGGGCTCATATGAAAACCAATGAGGATGCTAAATTTCTCTAACAACAACAAATATGTATGGAAGAAACTTTTTTACATGGGAATAGAAACTTTTACACGGGAATCCTCCAACGTGTTAAAGCATCATATGAACATGAGAAAATGGTCTTTAAAAGGTATGAATAAGGTGTTTACCTTCCTCGGAAAAATTTGGCAAACAAGGAAGGGAATATGTGGACATCAAAAAAATCATGTAGGCATAGGGAATTTTCCAAATACATTTCTTCTAAAATTCAAGGAATTATTGATTAAAGATTAGAAAACAACATACCTGTGTCTATCGTAGAATTCCATGAGTTATCCATCCATAGATCTTGTGATAATGGATGAATCTTTTGGATGCTACTGTTGGATCATGGATCTAAAGTGAAGAAATCCGATCTTAATCACATTGCTTTCTTCCTCTTGGATGGAGGAAGAAAGGATAAGATCTAAAACTAGTACCTATGTACCTTCTTATTTCTGGAACTAATCTACTAGAGTTGAAATTTTTATTTGAAAAATATGGAAGCTGCAATGATCCATGTGGATCTCAGTGGCCATCCACTTTTTCCATTGAATCAACATTTCAAGCCTATGGTTTTGATAAACCATTATATTCACCCTTTTTATGGAGAATGGAATGTAATACAATCTTCATTTGTTAATTACAAACATCATGTAATGATTTCCTAGTGGTCTTATGTACATACATATATCATAGCATTAATGCATTGTATCCCATTAGAAATTTGTATTTAAGCGTGCTTGGGAGAGAGTAGTACTAGGATGGGTGACTGCTCGGGAAGTCCTAGTGTTTTGCATGCCTATGGCATTTTATAAACTTAGATTAATTTATCCCACATGAATCATGGTATTTGTTCTCCTCTCACTCTCTCATATATAATTGAGGTGAAGGAGGCCATTTAAGCATGCAATGGAGTGTGATGCAAATCATGTTGCGAATGAAGCATAGCCAACATCTCTTTATTTTTAGAGATAAGCTACCCCATTTTGTCAGTTTGTGTTATGCAATGTTTTCATATCTTATTCATTAATAGAAGTTTGGTTCACTATATTTATGTGTTTCTTGCAATATCATTGTGTATTTCCTTGTTATATCTCTGCTATATTTTTGTCTTCATGTTGTTCTCGAAATAATATGGCTCAGTGGTATCAAAGCAGTCTTCTCCTTGTCATTTCTTAGATCAGGTCCTCAACGAGGTCATAGTATAAATATTTGGGTCTCAAGCTAGTTTCACTTGAGGACAACCATCTCGACAGCCCAAGCAACCTCCCATGGCGGAAGAAAAAGGAGATAACATAGAAGGATATCCTTTCAAGACGTTTCTTGAGGAAACCCTTATGTGACAGAGGAATGAGATGATGGATAACTTCACTTATATCCTTCAATGACTACCGATGGTGGCCAAGGAATCTTCGACAAGAATCCATTTGGAAGGTGTAACACCCTTCAAGGTACAACTCAATTTTGATATCGCCTTATTTGAAGGCTAGATAGATGCAGATACTCTAGAAAAATGGTTGAATCTGCTAGAAGTTTATAACTCTGTCCAAAATTTTTTGACAATGAAAATATCACCTTCGCGCTCCTTAAATCCCTTCCCCATTTCAAATCTTGGTGGGAAGGTTACTGGGAGAGATACACCATGGATGACTCTACACCATTCGGAAGAGAACCCACTTGGGTGGCTTTTGTAGATGTCCTAAAGGAGGAGTTCTACCATGTCGGTAACTATGATGACTAGTACATCAGATGGAAAAATCTGTGTCAAAAAAGAGACCAGAAGATGTTAGAGTACACTAACATCTTTCATACCTTGCACTCAAAGCTCGGTATCAAATAATTTGAGCAACACCTAGTTTTTAAGTACCACAATGGTATACATAGGTACATGCAAACAAAGATGTATTTCTTGGGCATCTCCTCACTGAGAGATTCTTATCGACATGCAATCAAAATCGAGCAGAAATTCAAGCAATGAAGTAAGCAAGAGTTCGGGTTTGAAAATGCGTGACAATAGAAGCATGGAAAAGGTAACCCTAACTGATAGAATGAAGGACAGATCAGAAAGGAAGGAAAACCCCAAGAGAGCCAATCCAAGATGTAGGAAAAGAAGGGTAACATGAAGTTTAAGAAAGACACTAGAAAGTGGTGTGAGTTCCACAAAATCCCCTGGCACAACACTGATGGATGTCGCTAGAAACAGTCATTGGTGGTCGAGCTCAAAGAAAAAGAATCAGAACCTGAATCAGACTTTGATTCAAAGCACAATAAAGGGAAACATATCATCGATGCAAAACCCATTGCTACCATCGCAACAACAACAATACAACCAGAAGATCCATATGAGCTTAAGGAGGGAGAGCGCCTATTTCACTCCCATATGTGGGTAAAGGGGACTCCCTTGAATTTCATTTTTTACATCAAGAGTCAGAAGAACCTGATATTAGCCAAGTTTGTAAAGAGATTGAAGCTACCAATGGTACCACACCCCCAACCATACACCATCGGATGATTGAGCTAGGGATGAGACATTTCTGTCAGCGAACAATGCCACCTATCCTATGGAATCAATCCCTTCAAGGATGAGGTGGTTTGTGATGTTACCCCACTTGAAGTCTATGATGTTCTTTAAGGACAACCATATATGTGGAAACATCATGCTATCTATGAGTCTTTCTCCCGCAGTTCCATTGTTACTCTGGGAGGTCATCTCTACAAGGTACCATAGGTAGCTCTCACTATTGCCACTTCATCGATCTCAGAAAAAATGCCACAAAGGAATCTCTCATACCCAAATTTTTTCCCTCTTCACGATCCATTCATATGGTGAATAGGAGGTCACTATGACCATTATATCCTCAGCCCAAGATGTTTCTATCCAACAGAAGCAAGTTGAAACGATTGTAGAGGAGCATGAAGAGAATGAGAGTCTTCCATATGTTCAGCATAGCTCTATTGGCCATGACCCTTTTTAGGTGTGCTTGGGGTTCCAACCATTAGCTCCCATTCATATAACTCTTATTGTTGCATCTTCATTGACATAGTCCTCCCACACTCAAACCAAGGCAGATCATGCAACCAAATCTGTTGAGGATCCAACACCTCCAATAGGTTCATGAAATCCTTCCACATGCAAAGTACAAGAAAGAAATCTACTTCAATAAGGAAATAAACTCACCAAGGTTCAGATTCAACAGAAGTTTCCCCATCTCCCGAGGGAACTTGACGCAATGGGGACCATTTCTTACTAAGGGGGGAGGAATGATCCAGGTGGATCTTGGTGGCCATCCACTTTTTCCATTGAATCAACATTTCGAGCCTATGGTTTTGATAAACCATGATATTCACCCTTTTGATGGAGAATGGAATGTAATACCATCTTCATTTTTTAACTACAGACATCATGTAATGATTTCTTAGTGGTATTATGTACATACCTACAACATAACATTAATTCAATGGATCCCATTAGAAATTTGCAGTTAAACACAATCAAGCTAGAGTAGTACTGGGATGGGTGACTTCCTGAGAAGTCCTAGTGTTTTACATGCCTATGGAATTTTATAAACTTAGATTAATTTATCCCACATGCATCATGGGAAGTGTTCTCCTCTCACTCTCTCATATATAATTGAGGTGAAGGAGGCCCTTTAAGCATGCAATGGAGTGTGATGTAAATCTTGTTGTGAATGAAGTGTATCCAACATATCTTTCTTTTCAAAGATAAGCTACCCCATTCTGCCGATTTTTGTTCTACATTGTTTTTCTCTCTTATTCATTAATAGAAGTTGGGTTCACTATATTTCTTTGTTTCTTGCAATATCAATGTGTATTTCCTTGTTATATCATTGTTATATTTTTGTCTTCGTGTTGTTCTCAAAATAATCTGGATCATGCAAGATGTTGTTAGTGACATGAAACCATAAAGTCTTCAATTGTATCCAAACTCGTGGTACAATTGTATCCATGTGAATGAATGTGGTGAATTCGAACATGGGAAGAATCGATTAGATTACCGATCATTGATGGATATCATTAACCAATGTGAGACAACTCAGTGTTAATGAAAATGAGTGTCAAGCTACCATAGTACATTGTGACAAGTAGGAATGAATGTGTTGAAGTTGAGTTACTTGTAGAATCTGTCAATCACAAGACATTGATGAATTCCCACTGTTGACAATGAGGATGCATGCCATTAATGTATGAAAGTCCCAAGTTACTATAAGATATCTCTAATATTGATCTGATATAAGGTGTTTAAGTCGATGGGACAAGATTTATTGAAAGGAGGGCCTTAATTAATCCCACATCATCCAACTCAAGCATAGAAAAAAAAAACTGAAGAACTATAAATGAAATATTTTCACTATCAAGCATGAATTTATTTGAAAAAATGAAAAGGACAGTGAGGTGACTTGGCATTGTAAGTGAGTTGAGTGAATTTATTCATGGGTTAGGGATGTATGGAGTAGGGAAGTATGGTAAACTTGTGAAGTGAAAAATGGGTTGAAGTAATGATCTGGTAGTAGTGGTAAGATGAAAAGTTTAAGGTGCACTACATAAGAAAATGGAAGTTTGGACTTCAACATGCATGGATTGTTAATCTTGGGAGAGGGAAAAAAATTAATGAGCATACCATGACATAATATTGGATGACATAATAAATAGTAGGTTTCTGGGAAGCTTCCTTTGGTAGTAATGGAATGATTAATGTGACATGAAACGGGATGGATTTAAATTCTCTTTGGTATTGACCTTCATTAACCTTCATCTTAATCTCGATCCATCTTGAAAAAATGGGTATCATTGGTGTTGTTGGTCAGCAACTGAAAAAATTGTAGAAAGCTCCAAGGAACTTGTTCTTTGAATGTGTCTTTTTCAACATCACATGATTGGCTTGGATGTCACCCGCATTCATGATTCTTCAAATTTTGATTTTTGAAAACCACTCGCCCATTGATTTGACCCCTTTGATTCTCCTGAGACTTGCAAAAATTAAGCATTTTCCTACAATGAAATCTAAGATTATGGGAGAATAAATATGATCATTAATTATTATTCCAAGAAACACACAAAATAAATACAAACAATGAAAATAAAACATATCCAACGAAGAAAAAATCAAATTTTTACTTGCTGAGAAGTGTTAGCCAACTAGACTACCAAACAATGTTTTGTTGATAAAATATTTTTTCAAGGTCTAGTTGGAGTGATTCCAACTCCATATTGAAGTATATTCATAGGGATATATCCATTATTAACGTATTTTTAAAGTGATTTTAATTTATATATGAAACACATTGATTAGCAACCTGCTTTCTATAGTTGTTTATGAATTTCTTCCTAGACCAACAATTAGTATTTTGAACCTAGATTTCACATTTGATGTCATGTAGATGTGATTCTACTTGGAGATATATA
>ML797324.1:62634-86946 GCA_009831015.1 Picea engelmannii | reverse complement strand
ATGGTAGTTAGATATAATAAATGGGTAATTAGATATAATAAATGTAAGAGGACTTCTTAGAAGGTTCTACTTCTAAAAGATTTCTCCTCTAGAATTTTCTTAGGTGATGGTAGCACTATATAAAGGGGTTCAAGCAATGTAATGAGACATGAAGAGAATTATTGTATTGTGAGTGGTAGATCAATAGGAGGATGCCCCCTCGAAGAGGCAAGTGAACAGGAGAGGATCTCTTCCATAATAGGATCCATTGTATAGTGTTGCCCTACCTCAAGGGTTTGATGGCAATAGAGGAGATTTTGCATATTGTTCTTGTATATCTATTGTGGTTATTTTGTATTCAGTCTTTGTAGATCTATTCAGGTTCTTAACATATAGTGGACCTAGTCCACCTTACATTGAATGACCTCCACTATTATCACTATGGGCCCTCTGCACCCCCCCCACTACCTCTCTAGCTCCCTTACATAAACCATGAGATCATAGCTTCTGCCATAGTTCGAGTATACAACTTCTTATATGGGTAGTCTGCTCCATGTCTCAAACTAGAGACCATCTAATATGTTTCCTCATGCAACCATCACTATAGATTCCATCAGAGTTATCACCTGTGACTTTCCAAAAACAAGGCCAACAACAAGGGAAAACAATAGACAAGAATAATACTCTTATAATAATAATAAAAACAATAACGAGAACAATAGTCACAGTAGCTCCTTATTAGAGCTATCACTTGTGACCTACCTAGAACAAGAGCCAAAATAAAAAATACAATAATAAGAAATATGAACAATACTCTTCTAATGTTATGACCAATCATTCCTCCATGGTAACCTTCCCAGAACAAGAAAAAAATTATTTCCAATATAATATCATTTTCATAAGAACATATCTATGTTAACAAGAATAAAAGACAATTTCATGGTAATCAATTTATCATTACCAAAGTGACCTTCCTGGAAGAAAAACAAGAAGTATCTCCTAGAGGAGATGTTAGTTCATCTTGCAAACAAGTACAATAAGAATTTATATCAATAGTACTCACATGCTACCAAGTATTCATTGTCCCTAGCAGTAATAGAACCTTTCAAGGATTGTTGTCACAACTATATTGTTTACTTGTAATGTAGCAATTATCAAACTTGATATGTGCAAATTGGAAACTTATCAATTTAATCAATCAAACCTGGAACCTGGAGTCTTATCTTCAAGAATGAGTGTTGTTGTTTTTCTTTTGAGTCTCCTTCACTCAAGATGACAAGTATTCTCTCCAACCTATCCCATGTACTAAGACAATATGATTTCTTGAAAAAAATCTGAGTTAGGGAATATAATGCAAGTAAACTCGAAAATCTCAACCTTAATGAATCTAATACTTTGACTAGAGTCAGCTTATAAATTTAACTTTGACCAGAGGTTAATATCATAATCATAACTTCATAGATCAAAATACAACTAGATGTTCAAAATATC
Source organism: Picea engelmannii (assembly GCA_009831015.1). Lineage (NCBI taxonomy): Eukaryota > Viridiplantae > Streptophyta > Pinopsida > Pinales > Pinaceae > Picea > Picea engelmannii. The sequence goes on along the minus strand of ML797324.1, from coordinate 85,476 downwards.
ACAATAATTCCATAACAACTAGAGGCATATCAAAAAAATCAAACCTAGAGTGTGTTGTTCCTCTGAGTGTGTTGGATATGAGATCCCTCTGGATCTTTGATTGTTGCTAGGAGAAAAAATCCATTCTCCTGAAAAAACCCTCAAGATAGTGATACAGTTTAAACATATACAAGTGCATACCTCCAGCAATAGCAGCAAACAACGACAGGAAACGACACCATCCAGCAGCAACGACAAGCTGTTGGAAGATTGGTTGTTGTCATTGATGTCAACCCTAGTCATGGGTTTTGAATCGTAAGATTGATGAAGGTATTTGGACATGAAGGAAAATGCACATGCAGATACAACACCCATGGATGGATAGTATACATCATGTTGTTTCCGGTGGTATGTGGCACGTCATGTGGATCCTCATGGTTGAGGAGAAATGAATTCTTGAAGATGACAAAGTAAATTGAAGAAGGAAGTACATGTAGGCCCTGAAGATAATTAAAGAAAAGAATTAAAAAATAAGAAAGTGTCAGGTCGGCCCTAATGTTAAAAGGAAGTGACATAAATGGTATAAATAAACATCATTATACATTCATTTGGTACAAGTTGAATTTTAGAGGAAATAAGAAGTAAAGAAGGCCAGATTTCAAGGGAGGATGAAGTCTTTTGGTGATGTGTTCTAAGGTATGTTATTCTTTAGGTCATCTTACCATTTTTTCTATAAAAATTTTTCTAGAATGAATCAGATGGTGAAATCGCTATGGTATTGATAAGACATATCAAGGTACCTCTGGTAAAAATTTTAGCTCTTTATTCACTATAATTATGGAGATACACTCTATGGAAGATAGGGTTTGTGACCAGTCCTGAAGCTAGTCAATAAACAAGTGTTCCGGGTAAAACAGTTATAACTTCTTCATCGAGAATCCAAATTATGTGGGACAAATTTCATTGGAAAGAGTACGGAATTTAGTTTCTTTTTTGTGAGTTTCAGAATCAGATGTTAAATATTGAGTGCAGGGCATTCTATACAAGTTCGGTCTCCTGAATAGACCAGAATTGAATAAAGTCTACCATTCTTTCTATAACTTATTTTTGGGGACGATTCAAGGAGTGAAACTTGGAGGAGTTTCAGAGAATACATTGAGTAATATTATATACAGGATCAGAGTACTCCAAGAATTGAAGAATTGCAAAAATTGAAGAAGTCTCAGGAAGCATTATCAGGTTCTATGTGAAGATTGGTTGATGGTGATGATTTAATGTAAAGTTTTATTATCTCTCATAAGTTGAAAAAGGTTTTAAATTGTACTTGATATTGATTCACCCCCCTCTCAGTATCAACACAAGAAATGTTGAAACCAAATATTTCAAAGTGATCCAACTTGAAATCTGAAGATAGTTGGAGATGTGCTAGGGTAAGGCACACTAGGACAACAAAAAATTAGTCCCAAAACTACACTGAAATTTCCCAACAAATTTGGTTTAGGGTTTGTTGTTGTTGCAAAACCAGAAAATCTAACTGTTGGAAGAATGGCTAGCGATTTGATCTAGGGAAATAATAATTTTAGCATACTTTCAATGAGTTTCTCAACCGGTTATCATAAATTTCACTGGACGAAAGGAACTACAAATGGTACTAGAAATAGTGTTGCAATTGGCACTGCAACTGGCACCAAGAAACTAGCATGAAGTAACTGGCACAAAGCAACTAACACTGCCACTACAACTGGTACTGCAACTAGCACTTCAACTGCAACTGGCACTACAATTGCAACTTCGGAAGATTGTAGATCTTATCCGGGGAAAAGATGTGCCCTCCTTAGGTGACCTTCACAGTGCGTTCAGTAAGTTCTCAACGAGCTTGACGATGGGGGAAACTGAGGATATTCCTTCCAGTGGTTAGACTGTTATGAAGGAAACTAGCTCTGAAACCATGTTAAAAAAAAATTATGATCATTTAACCATAGACAATGTCACATCATTGTCACCCAACCATAGCCATTCACTATGCCACCCCTGAGCACGCAAACCTTTTCTTAGATAGAATGACTCTAGAAAATCCACACTAGAACCAACAGATAAACCCTAACCAAAAACACCATTGTTGAAACAACAACACAATACCAAGAGAATGCACCTCTACTAATAGAAGTGTACCTTTACCAAGAGAATCGCACAAGAGAGATACCAGAAAGACTGATATTACACCATGGCAGTTGTTGCACCACCTTCTCTAGACTTGCACCTCCTTCTGTTGCAACTGCAACCGTTGCAGCTACTTCTCCTCATACTTGCGCCCTCCTTATGCTGAGTGAGTGTGTGTGAGTGTACAAATTATCTAAGGCATCACCTTATTTATACTTATTCTACCAGTGAATTACTTTTCCCACATGAACGACTTGTATTTTCTAGAAAATATAATTTACTTTGATGTTTTCTAGCAGGGCCCACTTCTCTTTCTGGGGTTTTCTATTTCTTTATTATTATTCTCCTTGGGAGGACTTCTCTTCTATGGTTTTCACACATATTTTTAATGGTTCTCTTAATTTTGGAATATTCTATTCTAAGTACAAAGGTTACACTTGGATGTTAATACCTCCCACAACTACCAAAAAATTAACACAATGGAGAGATGGAAAACCCCATCAACACTCCCACAAGGAGTCGCGATGATCGACACTAAGAGAACACAAGGAAAGGGGTGCACACCCAAGGGTGGGGTGCAGAGGTCCAAGAAATGAACGATTGATGGGTGCACAAGGATTGGATGGGTGCTTTGGGTCCACGGATGGGAACAATGGTCAATTGAGTGTGAATATTCGTGAAGGGGTCCAATGCACCAAAGAGACGCAATGTTTCGCACAAGTGACCCTTGGATTCCATATAAAATCAAGGGGTGCATAACCAAAAGAGACAATTTTGGTAAGATAAAGAGACAAGGAGAGATTTTTTATTTTGAGGCAGATGATGAGGAAGAGCTCCCTCAAGGATCCAAGTCACTCTACTCTGGGAGGACTTGTTCTACCTTAAGGAGGAGGGTTCGATGGACAGAGTTGGGTAAATTTCTCTTAGGAATATTTTGGCTAAGTCAAGAAATGCAAGTATGTGGAGACATTGTCAGTGCAAAGTGCTCAGACCAGGGTCCTTCTTAGGTTACCAAAAAAAGGTACTGAAGTAGTCTAGAGAATTGGCATTTTCATCTTCCTAGGAGGGAAGAAGTCTCACTCGAAGTGCAACTGAGACAAGAAAGAGAGGGAAGGGTAAGGAGAATACTTAGAAATAACTCTGAGTTATCAAGACTCATTGTAGTCTTGCGCAAGATAGACTAAACCTATAACAGTTCTGAGTAATTCCTAACTTGGAATAAAGAAACAAAGTTGTGTTGCCTTTCATAAAGAAGCATTTAGGTATATCAGACATAAAGATAATACATAACATACCATTCATGCATTAGGACTAAATATATAGGATATGTATTCAAAATTTAGGCCTCCAATTATATTAACGATACCAAACTCTGATACATTGATTGTTTGGTTCTTACCCAGATCTCCAAAACTCAACTATGCTACAGTATGGGCCATTACAATAGTGACTCTCATCATAACATCAGTACTAAAAAAAAATAACAATAATAGTTCTGGACTAACATCGTAGAAAACAATAACAACACTACGGCCCATCAACCCTTTTATAATCCTATCGGTCTCCTATATATAATCTGATCTTTTAGGTTTACTGGTTGAGAACCTGGAATTTCTCTCTTCTTCTTGATCTTGTTGCAACTTCTTTCCTCAAAGTTGATTTTGTGTTATCCTTCCAACCGCGTTTTGTTTCTTTCTTTTGTCTGTTTTCTAGCTCCTTATCAGCTTGCGCAACTTATGAACTCCAAAATGAAGTTTCAATGTGTAATGCACAACTTATTTTCAACAAAACTAAGGGCCCAACAGGCTCCGATCACAATCCTTGACTCACCTCGAGTCAAGTATTAAACTCTTCCATGGTCTCTGGGTTGGCTTGTTTTTCTCTCTTTCCTTCTGGTTCCAAATTTATTTCATTTCCATCTTGGACTGGTTCTGCTTTATCTTATTCAAATGAAGGGCCCAACTCAGGTATGAGTTCTAGGGCTCTCTTCTTGACCTCTTGAAAGTTGTCCACTTTGTCCTGCCACTTCCTAGCAAGCAGTGAATCTTCAACAACAAACTGTTGAGTGGCGGCTATGATGCACTCTTTTGGATTTGACGCAACTTAAGAGTTCCATTCTGAGTCAGATATGGCGTCCACTTGATGCATCTTTAGATATGTTGTCTGGACTACAGGTCAAAACTCTTGAAGTTCCTTCTTAGCCACATTTTGGGCTTCATACAGTCCATTGAGGTCATTGTCCGCTTGTTGGATTTTGTCAAATTTCTCTTGTTGTTCCAGTGGATCCAGGGTGTTGGATGCTTCTTCATTGAGTGATTGGATCTTCACACGTAAGTCATCCAATGTTTGGTTGCGCCTTGAAATGATTCCCATACAATCGCTAACCTCTCTAAAGATGTTTGTGCATTCTTCATTCCGTTTTTGAAAGGTTTCTCTTGCATTGTTCCCTTCCAAGAAAATTTTCTCCATTTTCTCTCATAGCTTCCTGGGTTGAAATCCAACTTCTTTCTTACTATCTCACGACTATGCATTAATATTTTCTACTCTTTCTACCAGTTCTGACCAAGCGACGTGAATTAATAAGATCTGCTCCACATGCTCGCTTTTTGTGTTGGATTCTAGCAGCTAAGGCATTGTCTTTTTTACCATCATCTAGGCCTCTAAGAGTTTTTCCTTTACCCTTTCCACCTTATGTTCTGCTTGAACCTTTGAGTGTTTCTCCTGCATTCATTGTGCTTGTGTAAGGAGTCCTTATTGTTTCTATAATTCTACTTCTCTTTCAGCCTGTTGGATCCTCTGCTCCAGTTGCTCAGTCGAGGCTCTGATTATGCCTACCAGTTGCATTGTTGGTAACTGAGCGAGCTTGCCTAATGAAGGAGTGGCATCCAGGGGTAATCGGACTTGCAGTGGCATTCCATTGGCCATCTATTATGTGGAGGGTGTCTCCACCTTTTCTTCTCCTAGGGATGGACCTTGCAGTTGATGTGCAAGTCTAGCCTTCAGAGCCACTGGAAATTGAGGAAAAACTTATGTTTTGTCCAAGAAAATTTGTAAACGTTTCGCGCATCGTTGTGGATTTTAGAATGTTGGCTCCAATTTTTCTTTCAAAGATGTTGCATTCTGCCCCGATGCATTTTCGGTTTCCTTCTGAACCGGCTGTTCTCCTGCCTTTTTCTGTAACGAAACTTCTGGAGTTTCTCTTCTGTTGATGGGAATCTCAACATTGACTATTGAGAGAGGACTCTGGGTGCCTAGAACTTGCGATATCAGAACAATTTAACTCTCCGTTGAAGGCATAGTGCCCGGAATGGGTACCAATGGAGCAATTGACTGGCTTGAAGCTTCAAGGGTAAGGGTAGTGTGTTCTAGTACATTTTCAGGTGGGTCTAGGAGATCCAATTGCATGGGATCAGGTGAAGTGGGTTGGGGTTGGGTGGTGGTGTCTTGTGGTGGCGATGGGGCTTGTGGGGGTGATGGAGGTTTCTTAGTGATGATGGTTGTGGAAGCAGTGGTGTCTAGCTTGGGATCATCTATGATGTTAATAACAGTCTGAGAAACTCGAGCGACTTCTCTAGTACGAGGTATAGCCAAGGATATCAATTGTGGATTCAAGATATTTATAGGATAAATACCTATTTGTGGCTTCTTAATTAAAGGGTCCCCTATGAAAGAAACATTTAGGATGTCATTGACATATTTTCCTAATAACATGGCTTGGTATAGGAGCTATGGAAACATAGGCAACATCCTCTTCTTGTGCTGCAAAGGTTTTTCATCCTCTTCTTCGTCTAAGTCCATCGACATCTGGACCTTCTAATTTTTTTCTGGTGGCCCAGAACTTGGCCTAACTCCCTCTTCCTGCCCCTTTTTCTTCAGGATCTATGCAGGCAAGAGGTAGTGCATGCCATATTTGCATGGATTTCACTTGATGCCAATCCAAGACATGACTTCTTTATCAAATGATTCCTCATCGAGATAGAAGGGGAGAAACCTGGAGTGGAAATATTCGTGCTTCGCATGCCTCGGCCAGAAAAGGGTATTGTAGCGATTCAAGATAAAGGCTATGTTTCGGGTATTGAGGTTCAACAACTCCTGTGGTGTGTTCCATTGCTGAGTTTCATCAATTAACTAAGTATACCATTTTTTGAAGGTGACGTTTTTGAACTCCATGTTCTCCTGATCTGGCCTTACATGCCATGACTCAAACATTTTTTCTAAGCGACCTTTATCCACCGATGCTAACTATCTTCCCACAGGTGGCTTCCATTTCTACATTGAAAATGCTACTAGTAGGCATCCATATGTGAAAGTTATGAATTTCTCATGAGCTTACTCACAAGAGACCAAGATTTCCTCTAGTAGTTATTTGCACCAGTTGAATACAACTCCATTTGTGCAGAAGTCGACTACTGAAAGAGATTCTAAGGTGCATTCACCCTTATAGTAGGAACGCATGACCTTGCTCGCAATTACATAGCAGGCCATTTGGAATATCTCTGGAATGATTGGATCAATATTTGTTATTCTCCCACCTCTGTGTGTGTGGAACTTCTCATATAGAACAACTTCGCCTTTCTTCTTCACGTGCTTGCTCAATCCTTGAAATCCTTTGGACACATCCTCACCCTCGAGAGATAATCTGGTGAGTTGGTGGATGTTGTCCGCATGAATCAGATATCCTTGGTCGATCCATAAGCTTCTATCGTGCACTCGACTTATCAGAAAATTTGTGCACCACACAACATCACCAATGGTCCCGAAGACCGGTAAATCCATGAGGTGCATAATTGTGGAGTTGGACAGGTTGATGAAATCGAGATTTGAAACAAACTGCATGCCTCCCATTGTATCTGGGACCAAGTCCCAGAACAAATAAATGTTCATCTATGGAAACAACACCAGGTCCATTAGATCCAGGTCTAGAAGTTTCACTTGCTATGTCTTCCCCTTGACATCCCCGAAGATCTCGATCCTAAGATCATACGGCTCATCTGGGATTGCTTCTTTGGGAGCTGAAATCTAGCCTCTTGTTTCTCTCATCATGCTAGCTCTGGATTGCTGATAAGTTGTGTGAGTTGGGGTCGACTTGTAACAGGAAAACGAAAATATTTGAGGGTATGTGCGATTGCAGAAAATTCAAAATCATAGGGTAGCTAACAACAAACAATGATTCTCGCTCCGTGCATTCATGGGGTCTTATAACTGGATAACTGGAAAGATTTTGTAAGTGCACATAAAGACACTCATGATTAGGCCATAAACGTGATTTTAGGCTTAGGTGTCCGACGAGATGGATAACGGGGTAAGATCTATCAACTGATCTTAAATTTTATTGAACGGACTGATAGGGACGTGGTTGAGATGAGGGGATTATCTTTTTAATGGTTGAGAAGCATGGCATGGATACCAATGGAATCTGTACGTATCACACCTTTATTTCCTAACAGAAAGTTCTGACGATTTACAGTGGTTGTCATAAAGCGTATGATTGGACCGAATGTGTGCAACACATGGGTTGTGATCTATTTCAGATTCTCCCTCCCTCTGACCATAATGGGGGTCCCCGTCATATTAAATGAATTCATTTAATGTATTGGTGTCTCTTCTGATCCTGTGCGGCTGAGTAAGCAGTTATGTGCAAAAGAAACACTTAGACTGAAAAAGAATATATGTTGTGGCGCATTCAATGCACACTCCGACATTTATTAAGTGAATTAAAGAAATTACATGAAATGAAAATCTAACTATTGTACGTGTTCCTTTGGACTGTAGAAACCGTTCTTTGGCTCAAGCGTGATAAATGTAGGGTTTCAGGCAGGCTCCATTCACCCATCCTGGCCAAAGGATACCATCTAGTTACACTAGCCTGACTACACTAGATTGTCAGATTTCCGCAACTATGAATGGGCCCAACCATTGCATGTGAAACTTGCATGGATGTTTCTAATATCGGTTTTCATAGAGTATTACCTTATCCCATTGTGCAAATCTTTAGGAATTAATATTCCTGTCATGCCAAGATTTATGTCTACCTTTCTCACCTATCTGATGAAAATCCGCTAGAAGTCTTGCTTCCTCAAGTTCTTGCAAGTCTGGAATCCTCTACGCAATGGATTCATCATCTGTCATGTGTGTATCCCGTGCTATATAGATACTAGGGGTAATAAACTCTTCGGGTACAAAAACTTCTTTCCCATAAACTAACTGAAAGGGAGTATACATGTGCAACTTCTTTGTGGTATTCACGTAAGCCCACAAGACTATCAGAACTCTATCATCCTAGTCTTCCCTGTTGCGGTGATGATGTATTTGGCCTTTGAGTGCTTATCCGGGGGGTTGATCGGTCCAATAAAATCAATAGCCCACTTCTCAAATGCCTGAATTTCTCTGAATTGTTGAAGGGGTAATTCATCTCGATGTGACGGATTTCCTACTCTTTGGCAGGTGTCACAAGATCTAGCATCTACCTTAGCATATTTAAATAACGTATCCCACCATAATCTAGCTTGAAGTACCTTATGTGTAGTGGGTTTACCTCCAACATGTCCTCCCACAACTCCATTGTGGCATTCCCAGAGGATATCCTACCTTTCATGGTTCAAGACACATCTTCTAAGGATGTTGTCGAGTCCCAATTTGTAAATTTGTGTGGAAATCAATTGATAGTCTATTGCACGAACCACCATAAGTCGCTTCTGGGTTGCAAAGTAAGTTTTTGGGTAGGTCCCTGTACTGAGGAAGATATAAATGTCTTCAAGATACTATGGAATGGCCTCAATCCGGAACAGTTCTGCGTCTGGGAGCTGATCATCCATTGCTCCACCACTTTCCCCTGATTCCAACCTGGAAAGGTGATATGGACCTACATTGCATCTTCCTGGTTTTAAAATTACTTCAAACGAAAAATTATTGAAACAATAGTAGTCACCTGCAAATTCTTCCTTCCAGTACTTTTTTATTGACTAGGTACTTCAATGCAAAATGGTCAGTAAAAAATTTGAAATGAGATCCTAGCAAGTAGTGTCTAAAATTTTGTAATGCATAAGTCATAGATAAATCTTCCCTTTCGGTGGTTGTGTAGTTGCGCTCAACTTGCAATATTTTTCTGCTGGAAAAGTAGACAGGGTGGTCCATATTCCCTTCCCCTAGTTGCACTAAAATGGCTCCCAGGATAATGCCTGATGCATCCACGTGTACATGGAATTCAATTTCCCAATTGGGAAATATCAAGATAGGTGAAGTACTTAGTTTTTCTTTGAGAATGTCGAATTCCTTGTTACACTCTGGTGTCCATCGAAACAGTTCATACTTTTTCAACAATTCCGCAAGGGGTGTGGTGATAGTTGCATATCTTCTCATGAACCTGCGGTAATATCCTATATGTCCTAAAATGGAGTGCAACAATTTGGAACTTGTAGGCGGCGGCATGTTCAGAATGACCACAACTTTAGTTGGGTCTACCAGGACTCCTTCTCTGCATACAATATGGCCTAACATATTTCCATCAGGTACACAAAAAATACACTTTCTTAGATTTAGATATATCTGCATTTCACGAAATCTATCAAACATTAAGTAGAGTAGCTCGACATGATCTTTTAATAGGATGTAAACTGTCCAATCATCCATATAGACTTCTACAAACTTGTGGATGAATTCTCGAAACACTGCTATCACAATCTGAGAAAAAACTGCAAGGGCATTCTTCAAACCAAAGGGCATTACATTGTATGTGAATGCTCCCCATTCGGTTATGAATGTAGTCTTCTTCTTGTCTTCCTCTATGATTCTGACTTGATGATATCCTGAGAACCCATCTTTAAACAAATAAGATTGTTTTCCCACAACTTGATCTAACACGTCATCGTTGAAATGTGTTGGAAATGGATCATGCACGCATGCAAAATTTAGACTTATGTAGTCCACGTAGACCCAAATGTCTTATGTTCCTTTCTTACTCTAGATAACTATGGGGCTAATCCATTCTTCTTCTTTGATTGGGAAAATAAGTCATGCCGCAAGAATTTTGTCCACTTCTTTCTTGACCTTCTATTTTATTCTTGGATTAAGTCGGTATGGTTTGTTCTTCACAGGTCTTGAGTCGAGTTTCAACTCGATTTTCATTTCTCCCATGGATCCTTTTATACCTTTTAGTTCTGAGAATGTTTTCAGAAACAAGTCTTCATATTCCTGCAACAAGCTTTGTACTTCATTCAAAGTTTTCTCATCCCAGTAATCTCCTATAGAAGTTATCTTAGAAGTTAGGATTCTCTATTTTCCCAATATTGAATTTCTGCAACTTCAGTGGGTGATTATAGGAGCTACAGGTACGACTAGGTATAGTATCTTGAATCTCTCTACTGCCTTTGGTTTCTTTAATGTCTAAGTTTCTAAGCTCTTCTAAGTCATCAAGTTTTTCCAGGTCTTTCTCAACTTTACAACAAGGTACAATTATCTTATCAATTTCAAGACATAGACTAGACTGAAGCAAAGGAACATGGTCAACACATACTATTGGACTTGATCTCTTTTTACAAATGTCAGTAAAAATCATTGAACCAATTCTTTGAAGGACCGTGTTGAGCTCATGGTACTTACTTGTAAAGGAGAAATCCTTGCAAAATTGGTCTTGTAAGGCCTGCTACCAGATTGTTTGTCTTTTGGTCTCCTCATGTCTATACTAGGCCTTTTGAATAGGCCCCAACAAATGGAAAAATACCTTGACCCATAGGTGAGAGGGTACATCTGCAAATCTCCATTGCTTTAAGAAATGTTCAATATGCACTCTAGGGTCACACCGTTCGACGAATAGATGTGCATCTTGAAAATCTATCTTCATTTCTTCTTTCAGTTGATCCCTCCTTTGGAATCAACATCGGATGGCTTGTTTTACGTCCTCCAACTTCTTAATCGAGGCTTTATGGGTGGCCCACCATCTAGAAGGGGTATCCTGTAAGGATAAGTCAAGAACAAAGATCCTTTGCTCCGCTGTTATCTTCTCTTCCATGCTGGAAAGAAAATTGTGTACCTCTAAGGTACCATTGTATGTCGAGGGTTCTATGACTTTGGTTCTAATCCATCTCATTGCTCGGACAGTTGTGCATCACCTTGAGAATATCTCATATGAACCTTCCTGCCAACTATCAAATGTTGCTTCTGAATCCTCATCAGCAAGTCGTATGCTTCTCTAACTTACCGATCTGTTTGAAGTAGGATTTATGTAATTTGGTCTTGCTCCTATTTTCATGGTGTATAATTGGTCAAGAGCATATGATTCCATATTATGATCCACAGGTTCAATATATCTAGTCCCTAAACCTAGATCTAAGGGATGAAATAATTTTATCCCATCTGCTTCAAACATCGTGGTGTCTCTCTTTAGATCAATGATAGCGTAGTTGTCGTATGCCCAATCAATCCTGAGTAGAGTAGGGTAGGAATCCTTATCTCCCATAATTTTGATTACCTCAAAATTAGTTGTGGTCTTAACTCCCGCAACATCTATTTCCACATTTTCCAACCTTCCTACTGGGAAAATGCAGCATTGGTTTTCCATTTTCAATTGGATGGGGGAATATATTAATGAAGGTTTTCCCAAAGCTTCCCAGGTCTTTTTGGGTAGGATGTTGACATCTGATCCCAAATCTAGCATGACATCTTTGATTTCAAAATCATCTAGTTGGGCTTCTAACCTAAATTATTTTCATGTTCGCACCTTTCTCTGTTGTATTATGTGGCTATTCTTCTCAGGGAGGTTGGTCCTTATTATGGCTTCTGAGGATCCCTTATTTCCCAATATTAGGTATAGAGTGTTGTGCAACTTCTCAATTAGTTGGTCATCTCCTAGGATATCAAATAATAATTTAAACCATAGATTGACTACACTCTAAGATTGCTCGGGACGTCTCCTAGGAATTGCAGAGTTTCTAGGTGTTGGTGGTGAGGTAAGGGATTTCACAAGGTTAGGTTGAGATGCCACTTTAAGAGGATTATCTATTATCTCTAGAGTGGGGATACTCTTAAATATTTGTATTGCATCTTTGAAAAAAAACTTTTGTTTTGCAGGGTCATACCTATCATCTTTGGGAAAAAAAATTTGAATCTTGGGTTGATTGTCTGTATCTGCCCCTATTTTTTCTCCTCCACGAGTAACAATGTTAATCTTAGGTAGCTGACCCTCAATTCCCATTTTTAATTATGATGTTATGAGATTATCTCCTCGTTGACAAACCTGATCTTCCCACTTCTCGATCAGTTATGGGCAGTCTTCAGTTGCATGGCCATTGTTCCTGCATTCTCTGGCCAAATGACCTTGTTCGTTGCATTTGTAACATATACTCGGCCCTCTGCCTCCATTTCTTCCTCCTTTGAATCCACCTCCAGCCCCACTTCCCTGGCCTCTTCCAGGTCCTTGGGGAGTTTCATTTACTCTGAATGTTGTTCGGTCTAATATGTCAGCAAGTGCATCCAACGCTCTACATTGATTTGTGGCATGGGTTGTAGATGCGCAAAAATCACAGTGTATTGTATTGGGTGTAGTCGTGTACTTCTACATAATAGGACATTTCCTTGTCGAATGCCCATGTGTCCAAAAAATTTCACAATACTCAGCTGTCAGATACGTTTGAGTGCTTAGAAAGGCATTGTATAGCTCTGGTGTGTGAAATGGTGGAGTTGCAGATATTTGCGCAACTCCTCCCATTGGTCCTGAAGAGGGTCCCATTGGATTGTGCGGGGGTCCCATTCCCCTCACGCACAGACATTCATTTGCCAAATTCCCTTCTGTGTAGCATCCTATGCACCAAACCTGAGGTCATCCTAGTTTTCGCGTGGTTAATTCTTGAATATTTTTTGTTAGCGTTGATATTTGTCCTTGAATTTGTGACAAATTTGCATCTATTGGAGGCCTGGTCATTCTCATATTCCCTAGATAACCTTACATGGCTTCGATATTCATCGATTGTTCCAAGGCGTCTATTAATGTGGCTATTCGTTGTTGCATTAAAAGAATTTTCGTCAGAGGTAGTAATCCTTGGTTGTACCATTCCCTCTGGTGATCTTCATGAATTGGATGTGTTATCCTCCCAATAACATCTTTAAATTTTTTGTTGTACTCCCAGGCAGATTCTCCTTCTCTTTGTTGAATCTCCCACAACTCAGAGAGATCTTGTTTCTCTGAATGAGGTAGTTTGAATTCGGCGATGAAATTAAAGCGCACTTGGTCAAGGGTGAATGCTTGTCCTAGCACCCCTGGTTCAATATCCTTCATGTACCATTTGATAGCATGGCCCCTCAAGGTAGTCTGAAACTCTACTAACTTTTTTGCATGGAGAGTCCCTCTGGACCTCCAGATGGCTTCACATAAGAACCAATATTGCTTTACATATTCATTCCCTTTACCCCAGAATTATGGGTATCAGGTGATCGATCATCCCATATTTCCAGCCATTGTGGGTATCACTCTCCTATTAGAATGAAACCTAATGATCCTAGTTGCGATATGTCTGGGGATCCCAATATCCTCCCAACGTTTACACTTATCGATTAATTCTGACTAACTGGATGTGATGGAATAGTAATAGCATAATTAGGCGGTGTAGAATTTACCACGGGTATAGAGGACACCTGGGGGATGGGTGATTCGGGGTTGGTTCCACTGACTTATGGGCGGGTTTCTTTGATATGGGGGGTCTCGTTCTCTTCCTCTGGAGCATCCTTCTCTGCCTGGTTCTCGATGTTTCCTGATATCGAGGTTGAATCTTCTTGATCTCCTGTAAGGTCTAGACCTACTTCGTCTTCCCTTGCTTCTCCACATTCTTCCTCTCGTCCACCCATTTGGGGACTCCTTCCTCTCTGTGATTCTATCTGCTACAATCTTAGATTGGCTAGTATTTCTTGTCTTCTCACCTTCCCCAACTCTTTTTTATTTCCTTCATTTGTTCCTCTTGATCTGATTTCGTTCTGCAACACCTCAGACTGCTTTGTTTCTTTCTTTACCTTTTCGTACCACCAATTCTAAAAAATGGTGGCTCTCCTTAAGGCTCGCTCATTTCTTGCATTTGTTTCTTGATCTTCCCCCATATGTCAAAGAACCCTTTCCCTTTCTCAGATCATGATCATACCCCAAAATCACCCTACCCCAAGCGTAGGTGTTTAGGCTGCCATCTCAGTCGAGGGAATAGCTATCATCCCCTCCTCCATCAAGAATACTTTGATCCACAGGGGAATTTCCCTCAATAGTCTGTTGCGTGCATCTTTCTTGAAAATTTCTCCCGCTCGTGAAAAATATTGGTGATTCTCAGCTGCGAATTCAATGATTTATCCCTCCAGAGTCGTATGAACCCATAAATCGACCGCTCACGTGATCTGGTGATCCAGATGATGAAGTGTTGCAATCTTCTTTGTATCCCAAGTACAGGTCTTCTTGATGTGTTCTTGGAATTCTGGAGCTTCTTGGAGCCTATCTATCCAATGGAATAGTTCTTCTGGAAGTTTAACCCATAATATCTCATACTGGTCACTCGATCTTTTTGAGTAAAAGACAGAATCTCTTGTATTCCTCTCGATGTTACCTCACAACTTCGCTTCCTTCCATATAAAGGCGTCACAATTTATTTCCCACCATTGTTGAATCTCAGATCTATAGATCCGTGGAAACATTCTCCTCACAAGTTCCCTTTTTAAATCATGTTTCCCGACAACGCAACCATTTTATTGGTGCAAAAGTTTTCAGACGAGGGTCCTTCTTAGGTTACCAACAAAAGGTACCGAAGTAGTCTAGAGCGCTGGCATTTTCATCTTCCCGGGAGGGAAGAAGTCTCACCCGAACCGCAACCAAGACAAGAAAGAGAGGGAAGGGTAAGGAGAATACTTAGACATACCTCTGATTTATCAATTCTCACTCTAGTCTTGCACAAGATAGACTAAACCTGTAACATTTCTGAGTAATTCCTAACTGGGAATAAAAAACAAAGTTGTGTTGCCATTCATAAAGAAGCATTTAGGTATATCAGACATAAAGATAATACATAACAACATCCCATTCATGCATTAGGACTAAATACATAGGATATGTATTCAAAATTTATTCCTCCAATTATATTAACAATACCAAACTTTGATACATTGATCATCTGGTTCTTACCCAGATCTCCAAAACTTAGCTATGCTACAGTATGGGCCATTACAATAGTGACTCTCATCACAACATCAGTACTAACAAAAACAATAACAATAATAGTTTTGAACTAACATCCTAGAAAACAATAGCAACACTACATCCCATTAAACCTTTTACAATTCTATCGGTCTCCTATATATAATCCGATCTTTTAGGTTTGATGGTTGAGAACCCAAAATTTCTCTCTTCTTCTTGATGTTATTGCAACTTCTTTCCTCAAAACTGATGTTGCGTTTTCCATCCAACCGCTTTCTGTTTCTTTCTTTTGTCTATTGTGCAACTCCTCAGTAGCTTGTGCAACTTCTGTTCTCCAAAATGAAGCTACAATGTGTTGTGCACAACTTCTTTTCAACAAAACGAAGGGCCCAACATGCATGTGTGAGGCAGAACTGAAATATATGAAGTCTATGGAAATGAAGAGGTAGAGTGTGCGGAAATGAAATGAAATCAAGTTTGCGGTTGGAGGCACATCTGAGGTGCACTGCAAGTGGCAGTGGAGATGGTTCGACAGAGATTCTTGTGGTGACATATTGTTTCACTAGTGTCTTGGTGAGGTGAGACGAGTCGTTTGACTCTGCCAAAGTTGTAAACCAGGCCGGTAGTGCTCATGTTGTAATTGTTCTTCTATAAAAAAAGACTTAGCCAGGTGTTGGGCATGGTTCATGTCACCCACACTATATGTATGTTTGTCTTTCATTTGTTATGTTGTTCATCTCTTGTTTCATGAATGTATGCTGAAATGTGACTAAGTGTTTAAGTCATTAACAAATTTCAAAGTATACAAGAGTTGCACTAGAGTAGGAATGTGACTCGTCGGTAGCGTAGAACAGAGTATGGGTATGATCTATATGAAGAGGCGTAGTCTAGATGAAGTAACCTTGGTGTTTTCAAGCATCCAAGCATGAAACATTGCGGTGATGCACGCCCTCAAGAGGTGCATGATCACAAGACACGTTGTGGGGATGTGACAAGACCTATGATTGTTGAAGTTATTCCTTGATTTTATTGATTGAGAAATCAATATAGATCCATTCAGCTTCGAACCCTAGGATTTATAAATAGATTTATAGGCCCTTCCATTATTTCCTACAAATTCTTTTGACTTCTATTGATGGATCAAATACTTGAATTTGAGGTGGTGCTCTGCTGGAATATAGCAAAAGTAGACATGGCATCACCCTATGATATCTACCAATAGTTGTAAGGTGTTCTCTTTGTCTTTGTTTGAGTGCCTTCATGCTAGCCTTGGACTCATCATATGTTGAAATATCTGAAATGTTGGTAATTTAATGAGTAAAATGGATTTTGACTATGTTTAAAAACCAAAATTAGGAATTTTCAATCAAGAACAACTTTTTTACCTTTAATATGTGTATTATGCCATTGTGTTAGTGGAAATGGTAAAAAAGGAAAGGTTTTAATAAAAAATAAGGATGGATGGCTGGGTAAAAAAAGAATCAAACTAGCACCCAATGTCTCCCCTAGACAAAGGATGTTGCATGTCCCTATGCAGCAAAACTGAAATTAACTGTTGATCAAAATTTCAAAATTGTGTGACATGCTTCTTCAATTGCCCCTACTGCTTCTATGAGAAGGTTCAAGTTTGATGTGGAAGGCACCCGGATTTATGTCTTATGTTTTATTATCCTTATTGACAATCGTTTATTCTTCTATATAGTCTTAAAACTTTCACTGTACCATTTCTTTGCATTTTGCCTCAAAGTTTTATGCTTCCGCTTAAGTTTTTGATATTTCTCTCTGAATTTAGCACTCTAGTCTTTGAGCTTTCCATTTTTTATTTTAATTACTCTTTCCAAGACCTCTAATTCATGAATTTTCTTCTTTATCTTACTAATTATTTTTTTCTTCTTCTTCAATTTTCGCATCAATGGAAATGTCTACAACATGAATCTTTGTATCTTGATTTTTTGTATAGACTAGAGGCTCGCCAAAAGTTTGTTGTTCTAAAAAAAAAAAAAAAAATCTTCAACAATACGAGTATGGAATTGCCCCTACTTATTGAAATTTTTCGCACATATGGAATATTTTTTCCCTTTGAAATGCAATTTTGCATGCTGAATAAATCTCCATCAACGCCGTGCCCTGATGTTCATCATGTGAGACTCCTGTAACTACCATGGTTGTTTTACTCTACTCCGTTGAGAATGTTGGGTGATAATAAATTATCACACGTTTTAGGAAACGATTACCCATGAAGTTTGTGGTGACAACAAAAAATTACGGTAAATATGTTAATTATGGATAGAGATGAATGTAAATAATCATTAAAATACAAGGTGGATAACAAGGTATGATGAATAAAGGTATAGGGTAAAATGAAAGAAGTTATTCATAAACAAATAAATGACATTTTTTCATAGGTAAGTTTCATTTCTTAAAAATTGCCTAACTTTGATTAATAAACATGCTAAAGACCATTTACCTAATCTTACTAAACATTTTGTTTTTGAACCTAGAATCTTTCCCATGAAATTTATTGTGCAACTAATAAATCTATCAATCTTGAAGATTGTGTTGTCTGAAAAAAAAAATTGTGACCAAGTCTTCATCTACAGAATTATACCTTTATGTGCAAGAAATTAACTTTGTCTACACGGAATGAAACTTTGTCTGCAATGAATGAAAATGTGTCTGCATGGATATACCTTTGACTGCTGGAAATAAATATTTAACATTAGGAACACAAGAAGACTCGTGAAAGTTGGATGTTGGTGGTATATGAGAAATTTTACTAATGACATAAATCACTAACAAAAGTAATCCATCTTATTGAAACAACTTATTATTTTAATAATTTACAGGAAATTTGTACAAAGACTAGAATTCTTGTAATTATGGATAGTAAAAAATACTATATTTTATTGTGAACTCTGCTAGCCAATTTCCTAGTTTTCAAGCAGAGTTCATATTCACTTGCATCACAAGGATGGTTTTCTCAGTTGAACCTTATTTTTTTCTTTATTTATTTGCTTATTATTATTATTATTATTATTATTTAGGAAAAATAAATTTAGGATGGAAGAGAAGTAAGAGGGTTACCCTCCTCACTCATAACTTCTATCTCAAATTGCTGAAATAAATTGGAAATAAATTCATCTCGAGACATTGGCTTATGCTAGAATTTCAATCTGTGGCCATTAACTAAAAATGAAATTCCTAAACCATCGATTATTTTGATATTCACAGAGCCATTGTCAAAAATTGCATCAACTTCATAGGGACTGAGCCAATGGATGGAGAATTTACCCTTGAAAATTGTGAATTTGGAGTCAAATAGTAAGGCCCAATCACCAACTTGAAACTGCTTATTTTTTATAAACTTGTCATGCCATTTTTCTCTTTGTGTTTGTATAATAATTGTCCTTTCCAAGGAAGCTTGGAGTATCTCATCTAGCTCATTTAATTGTAAAATCCTTTGTTATTGAGCCTCTGACATATCTAATCCCAATTTTGTACAATTTTGTAAGCCTTTTTCTGAAACTCGATGGGGAGAAGTACCTCCTTGATGTATACCAGTTCATATGGGGTGAAACTGGTAACATCTTTCCATGTAGTTCTACAATCCCACAATGCCTCTAGAAGTTTTTCTTCTCAATCTGTTTGATGGAGTAGATTCCACTTGGCCATTGGCTTGTGGATGATATGGAGTAGACTTACGGTGCTTTATCTTGTACTACTTCACCATTGATTGAACTGGCTTAGAGGTAAATTGTGCCCCCTGACCAGTCACAATATCTTTGGTGATCCAGATGGATATTGATGGCCACCCACCTATTCCATTGGCTCAAAGAACAATTTTCCATTTTGACATTTTTTTATAGTTTTTCGAGTCCCAAACTTTTGAGGCCGTTTTGAGGCCCTAAACAACGTTGTTTTGGAATTTTGGGGGTCAGGGGTTTCTAATGACATTCCTTGACCCTTGACGAAAGTTGTACTTCTCATATAGACCTTTCTGATGAGGTATTGAACGCCCCAAACATAGATCGTATGCAAAAGTTACACCATTGGGAAGCTGACATATCAACTACCCCCTTCGGGGCCCACAAACCTTTTGGATTTTCATCTTTCGTTTTGAATTTTCTTTATTTTACAAACACCTTTAGAGCCTCATTGTAAGCATCATCTTCTTACGACTAAGCGTAGCCGTCACATCTCTTCCCAAAGACAAGTTGTCACCATTCTAGCGAGTTCATTCACTTTGTATTTTTACAATTCTACACATTTCGCTCATTAATAGAAATTGTGTATTATTGTATATATGTGCCTCTTGTTATATAATCTTTGTTATATTATTGACTCTCTTGCAATATCTATGTATATTTCTTTGTTATATCTTCTCTCTCATTTCGTGCTCAAAATAATCTGGATCATTTGGACACCCCAAAATGAACAAAAACATCTTCAAACAAGAAATATACCACTGAATGAAATATGATAAAGCTTTGGCTTTTGCCCATTTGGTAACATAATATGTGAAGACTAAGATATACCTATTGATGTAGGATTGATGGGCCCTACAAAATCTAAGATCCACTTCTTGAATTGTTCTATAAAAACTTGGGGCTAGAGTGGCATCTCATCAGTTGCAACTGGATGACACATCATCTGGAAACTATCACAACTCCTAAAGTACGTTCTGGCATCTCTGAAAAGAGTGGGCCAATAGTACCCTAGGTGAAGGATTTTGTTGTTTGTTCGTTTGAAAAGTGTCCACCGAATGGCTCATCCTGTCAGTCCTTTAGAATTTCCTTCATTTCATCTTCTCTAACACATATACGGATAATCGAATCTGCTCCAGTGTAGAAAATGTCTCCTCCCATCGAAGAGTATTTAGGACTTTTCCTTATGACCCTCTGTTTTTCCTTTGGTGAAAAGTGCAATGGAAATTTTCCTGTAGACAGGTAATTTGCAATGTCACAAACCACGGAGTTTTAACAAAAATTGCAAAAACATGTTCATCCGGAAAATTGTCTTCTACGAATTGTTTGTCTCAGCAGGATTGTTGATACCAGAGAAGAAATATGCTACCTAATTATGCTTCCCCGACCTACCTAATATAGTGATGTTAAGTTCCTGTAATAGTAGAATCCATCTTGTTATTCTTCAATTTATTATGCGTTTATTCATTAAATACTTGATGGCAGAATGATCTCTGTGCACAAAAACTTCATATCCTATAATATAATGTTTCCTTCTGACCGACGACCGTGCATGTTTTTTTTTCCCGCTTAACTAGTAACCCCCGTGAGTCGCTACTATAAACCCCGACCGTTGTGAACCCTAAAGTTTAAACCCTATGTTTGTGAACCGAAACCCTCAATGCTAGTGTTTGTGAAACGAAGTTTCAAACCCTTCACTCGAGCCTCCTCCTGTCGTGCAACATGAATTTGTGAATTGTGTCGCCTGTGTTCAAATATTGAGCACCAATAAACGCCAAACGATAAACCACTGCAGTGTTGGCCTGTGACTATTGTTTGCTAGTTGTGGTATAAGCTACTTAAGGGATGTCGGGGTGTTGAAAGACGTGAGAGAAGTCCGTAGAAGATAACCCACATTAAGACAAGATAAGCCACATCACATTAAGATACTTGCCAAAGAAAGGGGTGTCCATTTCATAGGCTGTCACAACAAAAATTAAAGGAGCCACATGTGATTTCTTATATATATATATACAGTTTGAGTGGGTTTAATGGTTAAGAACATGTGTTTCCTTTTAAGAGGTCACAGGTTCAAATCCAGAGAGAAGTAGGGTATGTATACCTTCGTAGACGACTTTACCAGTCAAATCACTTAAAAACTTTAATAGTGAGAAGGGAATTACAAGTAACTCAAATATTGGTTATATGGTAGATTGTTTAACTACAATGTTCATGTTGAAGGACAGATGCACTTTTGAATTGAGGGGATTCTCTCTTACAAGTTGCAATAGATGCCTCTAGCTAGTCTATTACTAATGTTTTATTTCAGCCTAAGAGTGTCATGTAAGAGTCCTCGAGATGTTATTACATCCTTTTAATAACGTTCTTCCAGTGTTCCTCCATTTGATTGCAAAAGGAGGGCATTGTGTTAAGAGACAGAATGTTGAGGTGGGAGAAAACTATTAAAGATCTTATTCTCTAATTCATACTAATGTGCCTATTTAAGCCTATTTAAGTTACAGCTTAGCTGCTTTCCTGTACTGTTCCATGCAAATTTTTAACAAGTTTTCAAGACTTTATGTGGGCAGAAAAGGTCTCATCTTGCATTTGAATTGATCCATGAACCCACAAAACTGTTACTGTATTGGATATTATCTAAACATACACTGCAAGTGAAAGTTTAACCTGGAGTACTAGAGTTGATTGTCAAGTTCCAAGGATGTTCTTAAACCGTAATTGATGCTCTCTATAAAATAATAGTGATAATTAGATCATATCTTTGCACAATCTCCCTTCTATTTAATTGAAGAAGTTTGTTATTGCCAAGCATTTCTTGAATAAGTATTTTACAAAGCCTGTTGAGGTATTGGTGTTTGATGGTTGCATAGAAGAATTACGTAATCTGAATTTTTATATGAGGGCATCTTTTAACATGCTAAATAATGCAATACAAAAATGACCTTTACTGGGAAAAAAGGACAGCAACAACACTTAAGGTGAAAAACCTGGAATAAGAGAATGAGAGATATCAGATAGGAGAAGCTTTTGGAGTTCCATTCTTGTTATGTATCTTGTACAGGTGTTATATTTTTAGCAAGTACTCCATCACCCAAACCTGTGTTTTATATATAATTTTAATGGTAGAAACTCTTTTACAACACAACATTTATGATATATTGCCTAGTCAGCATTTAATGCCATCTAGGCAACCGGAAAACTATTAGACTATTGATTAGGATGTATTAATATTGTCTTAGTCTAACTGTTATATGTTTTGATTCTTTTTTAGGGATAGTGATATGTTCAGTTTAATTTTGTTCTAAATCTGGTCATAAATTGATGCATCTGCAGATTTGAGTGGTTAATTCTGTATAATCAGAGTGCTTCAGGATTTTTCAGTAGGCTGAATCTATTTTTGCATTCAAAAATGCAATTTAAACAACATAAAATTATAATTTCATGCAGATTTCTGTAGCAAAATTCTAATCAAAAAAACCAAAACTTAGAACAATTAGAAAAAACCATTAATATTTATGATTACTAAATAACAAGAACAGTAAACATGGTCCATCCTAATTCTAATTAACAGATTTCATGGAAGTCCAGGTCCTACAAAGAAAAACAGAAATTGCAAATATGATTCTAGACACTCAATAAGGCTTTGGCGTACATGAGCATTGGTTGAGGGCTTGTGTATTCTCTGTCACACGGTCTTTGTGTCACCTGTCACAGGGTCTTTGATGCACCTGCATCAATGAGTAAATATGCAAATATTTGTATTATTTTCCTTGAAGAATCGAACTTGGACTTTGCATTGACAATATAATTATATCTTTCCGTGTAGAAATTGCGGAATTATATCAA
>ML797324.1:46226-60965 GCA_009831015.1 Picea engelmannii | reverse complement strand
TATATGTCTAACCCAATTCAAACTATATTTATATAAAAAAAATGCACCTAAAAACTCCATGAGAATGTCTAACCCAATTCAAAAATACTTCAAGCCTATTTCAAAACTATATTTATATAAAATTTATATTTATATAAAAAAAAATGCATTAAAATAAACAAAGACCTAAAATAAAATAATGAAATATAGAAGGATGAATACCATATAATTAATATATTGGCATTGACATAGACATAGACATCAAATAGAATAACATGGAGGAATGTCATATAATTTTCATTTAAATTCTAGTGTTAAAACATGTAATCCTTTATTTCATATAATTTTCATTTAAATTCCACTCTTTTAGCATGTAATCCTTTAACCTTAACCTTAATATTTCCCTAACCCTAACCCACTACTAATACATAGATTACTATTCATGCGTACATGCATGCATGACATGAAATGTCGATGTTAAAATACTTTCCTAAATTTAAATCCAGCATTGTCACCATATTGCTTTAGCCTTGTCTACCATTGATACTATGTGCCCTCCACCATTCCCATCATGTATAATAGGGATGTTGGTATAAATTCGAGGGAAATGAGGCTAAATCAATGCATTGGTTATGGGTTATTTGATCGTGGTATAGAAGGGATGTATGCAAGAAAACCCTCACCCTCTAAAAATTGTTGGCGCTTTATCTAAAACTCTTAGAATTGTCTCTTATCAAACTCATAGAATTGGCTCCTATCAAAAACTCCAAATGGATATTGCTTGCCACAACAAACCACAAAGAATTTTCAATGATTTTCACCATGACGTATTTCTTCAGTTATGACTTTGACACCATTCCATCTTTCAAATCCTTCTTATGACACTTTAACACCATTAAGTCTTTCCACGTGGTTTTGTACAAAGATGGGATTGTGTTACTTCACATGGAAATAATTAATCATATGAATCTTGCATCCTTTATAATCATTATTAGACACCATCATGGCTCTACGAAAACAAACCAAATCTCATGTTATGTCATTAATGATTTTCAGAAAATCAACAATAGTACACATAATGAGTTGTCTAACCTAAAGGAAGCTCCAACTCCCCTATTCTCTGGCTACAACCAGAAGGAGGTTACAACCCCCTATGTTCTCCTGCTACAATCGGAAGGTGGCTACAACCACCTGTCCTTGCCCCGTCCAATCGCCCTGAAGTAGAAGATCGCCCTGAAGTAGAAGTAGAATGATGAAACCATTGTCACACTATCACTGTGACATATACCATTGTAAACCTGAACCATGCATCAACCTGTACCTCAACTTGTAATCAGCGTGTACCATAAACAAGTGCATCAACCATGCAACAACCTGTACCAAACAACCTGTAATCAACCTATACAAAACAACCTGTAATCAACCTGTACCATAAACAAGTGCATCCAACCATGTACCAAGTATGTACCAATCATGTGTCAACTACTCATCAACTATGACTCATCAATTGTACCAACATCATTAACTATACACTTCATGTATGTGCCAACTTATCAACTACTTGTCTCAACCATGTACCCAACATGTACCTCAACTAAAAGCCCTCATCAATATCATCATCCAAATATGATTTGTAACTCTGTAATAGACCTGGTGAATATGATCACACACCTGCAAACCTTCCTTAACTTTAATAACAAGAGACTAGTATTTTCATCAAACTTTTCTTTAGTCTCACATGACTAGTTTTGGATTAGTCAACAACCCTAACTTGAAATAATCATAAATATGTACCTGTAATGAATAAATATTTGAAACTGATACATAATGTTCTTCAGTGTGTTTTATGCAATTCCTCTAGGTTTCACTACTTGGAACCTTTCATAAAAGGATTTATAGAAAAAATGGCATACCTTGCTGAATTATGGCTTATTCTAGAGAGCGACCTTGTAGAGCGTGCCCCACATGGAATATTTGTTGAATAGGTATACACATTTTACACATCATACTAAATACTATACTCTAACCAACACATTTTGTCTTACTAAATTTGGATCTGTTATGAAGAAGTTATGACATTTTTACCTAAAACACTTGTTTTAGACTAGTTTCAGGACTAGCCACAAACCCTATTTTCCATGGAGTGTAACTCCAAAAATACAACGACCCACAAGATGAATTTTTTACCACAGATACTTGGATATGTTTCCTCAATGGCCTATCAATCTCATGGTCTGAATCATTAAATTTTTTTTTTATTGTGAAAATGGTGAAATGACCTGTAAATAACATACCTTAGAAAGCATCATCCAAAGAATTTATCCTCCCTTGAATTCCGGCCCTCTTTTCTTCACCTACCCTCTAAAATTTGGCTTAGATATCCTTTGGTTACCTCAGTCACCTATAGATATTCAATATTCTCAAGTGTGATATAAAATGAGAGAGCCTTGCCTCTTATTTAAACTCTCCTTCTTCTAGGTCACTTAACCCATTTCTAGGTCACTTAACCTATTTTATTCATTTTTAGGGTTAACCACTTTCCATAATTAGAAAGTTCTCCATTACTTTATCATTTAAATATTCCTCCTTGACTTTGTCACCTCACTTTATCATTTAAATAATCTTCTTTGATTTTGTCACTTCACTTTATTATTTAAATAATCCTTCTTGACTTTGTCACTTTACTTTATCATTTAAATAATAATTTCTTCTTTGCAATCTCTTTGAGTTCTTTGACATTTTGGGGCTTCAAACCAACAAGAGGTATTTCTTTACAATTTAAATGACCCTATTGTTGATTATCTGGAATCTTTGAGTAGTACAGATGTCAAATGTTTTTTGACAGATGAAGGTTGGTTCTGTTGTCCTTTTGAATTGCACTTTTTTATTCCATGGGTTATTTTATTTGTCAGATCCAGATCAAAAGATTTATCAGTTAGTCAGATACTTGCATGGCTTCACTGGAAGCATGATCTTACTTGATCAAGAAGCAACATACTTGATTAGAGTAGAAGTAGGGTGAATAAAGCTCAGTTCTTGAGCATTTTGGCTTGCAGTGATTTTATTTCAGTTTGTGAATATTCTCAGTTTTCAATAAGAAGCGGAAGTGCTTCCAGGAATACAGGTTTTGTGGAAAGAAACCAATGGATAAGACACTGTAACTGCATGATTCTTGGAGCCTCATAGGGAGGTTTCCATCCCCTCTTGATCCAGATGTTAACACATAAGATTGATCATGTTCTCAAAGGATTATGTCATACCATCAACTAACAACCTCCTCGAATTATGCAAGCTATATTTGAGTTGGCGCTGCGAACTAGTTAAGGAAGAGGATTGGAGGTTAGGTAGCTTGCAGGCATCTGAGTGAAAATATGAAATTACCAGCATCAACCTCATAGCCATCAGGTACTCCATGAGAGTTTTTGTCTTGTTTGGAGGTTAGGAAGGCTTTGGTTACTTGATTTTACTTTGGCGCTACGAACTGACTCAGGCGCTACAAATTTAGATAGGCGGTATGAAATGCACTATAGAATGTGTTGCGAAAACTCTGTTCTAAGACTGATGAACTGGTATTTTTGACCAGATGACTTCCAGGAGAATTTTCGAGTGAACCAAGATGAATTTTCAAAATACAAAGGAGGTTATTGTCAAGCACGGACCCAAGAACATTAACCTCTTTCATTTTTTACACAAGTGTCACAGATTGGGAGATTCGAAGGAATCTTTGAGCCTTATTTTCTAGTTTTCATGATTTCCTGTTTGAGACATGTTTTTGCGACACGTATTCCGACCAGCTGGAGATGAATTTCAAGAAACCGAGAGAGATTTTTATTTAGAACGAGCTTATCTAAAAAAATGTTCTCAAATTTTACACAGCTATTATATTTTGAGAATTACAAGTGTTATTTTGAAACATATTTTTCAGAATTTCGCCTTCTGAAAAGAAGGAAATCAGTTAAAACATGTCATTCTTTGTTTGTAACTATTTCAATTTTGGGAAAGGGGTTTTAGTTTGAATTGGTGAGCTGGAAAGGACCTATAGTGCTATATATTTCATGGTACAAGAGTAGAGTGGGGTTTGAATGAGCTAAGGAAGGGTTTTAGGAGAAGAAATGACTGTATATGTCAGTTTGTAAGTTGGAGGGGCATGTTGCTGTAATTTATTATGTTATTGAAGATTCATCATAACTGTTTTATTAGATTGTTCTCTATGTTTTCTATTCTATCCTTCTTCTTGTTTTGAAAGTATTATATTGATTTATGGATCCCTAAAGCAGCAGAAGATCTGCTATAAACTTGTCCATCTATCTTTGTATACTTTTCAAGCATATCTTAATTCTCTTTGCAAAGAAGGTCTTTTCTTAGTGAATGTTTCTTCTCTTTATCATTAAACGATTCCTTTATCTGATAGGCAACTTTAATTCCTTCAATGAGCAGAGTACTTATGACTCCATTGCCCAATGGTCCATTATTGGTTTGCAGTGACCTCTGTTATCTTTTCCTTACTCTGTCTTGTTGATCCATGATTTTAAAACCCAATGTAAATCAAGTTGTATGTTACCAAGATTACACCCATTTGCCGTCTGGGGGTGACTCTTGGAGTTCTAACAAGAGGGTTCTAGTATGGTCCATCCTAGTATCCTCAATTTGTCTATGATTTGCTAGATTGGATCAGTAACACCCTTCAGTGTTTTCAATTTGTATCTGTTTTAACTCTTTCCGATTGAGAATTATGAGATCAAAATATTCTGTTGTGGTAATATTATACCAATATTGCCAATAGGCTTATCCATGTAGGAAAATATAAACAATAATAGAAAACTGAGAATGAAAAACAATTCCCATAATAATGGAGATAAAATTGGTTAGAACTAGGAGACCGAGATCTCCCACTAACATTATCTCTGTATATTTCTTTGCCTCCTATAAAGAATACAATCCAACTCATAAAATGGAGACATATGCTCCTTTTTATCCACTGATCCACTAGAACTACCTATCTTTAGAACACACAAATCATGTCTATTTTTATTCTACCATTAAGAATATTCAATAAAAGGTATGCCCCTTGCATCATATTCTATAGTTCGCAAAGGTAGGACTTGTTATTTCATTTTTTCTTTCACTTTGTTATGATGTTGGGTGTTGCCATGGCCACTATGAGTAGACATTGATTTTAATGGCTACTACCAGTAGACATTGATTTTAGTCTCTTGTGTCCCTACTCTTTGGCATGTCTGAGGGCTTCCAAGCCTAGTCTCTGATGTTAATCTCACCTTTACATTTTTTTTTGGCTAGTGCCCCATAAGACTTATAACCTCATCGCATTTCAACTGCCAAAACATGGTCACGAGTTTCCTATGTTTGGCCCCTTCTGAAATTTATAATTGATGTTAAACAAATCTGTAATATTAGACTATCTAACTAGTTTTTGATCCTACTTTGTGACTTTTCCAGAATCAAGAAGAATCTTTCTTGAAGTTGGGTGTTTCATTGATAGGTTCATCATAAAATTTCCTTTTTAGATAGTTTGCCACCCATTTTTGTTATGTTAGGCATTGACGGTTGCTTTGAATGACAAGGCAATTCAACATTTGAAACTAAGGAGACAACATCCATTGGGTATATCTTGTTCTTGTTTCCACAATGAGCTTTCTCTGCTAGTTGTGGTTGGGCTGACTAAGGTGGGTTTGTATTCTCTCTCTGTCTAGTGCCTTACAAATACATCATATATAGAATAAATATATTCTAATTCACATCTTAAAGGTGTTATCAACTTTCCAAAGAGACAGTCAAGGGCATTCTCTTCTCCAAATTTGTCATCTCATCTTGTGTCAGGCATCTTGGAATGTTGGATCTGACAGGAAATTTACATATATTAAACCTAGAAGGAAACTCGCTTTTTGTTTGTGAAATTTCACTCAATTATGATAATTGTATAGATTTTTTTTATGAAGGATGGAATACTGTAAGTCTAGATGGCATCATGGATATTGCATGGAGGGTCTAGTTGGGAAGCAATTACATCCTTTAGTGCACCGTGTTTTGTTCCATATCATGAACAAGAAGGTAGTGTGATGAGCACCTGGCAATTTGAAGAAATGAGTTAGATCATATCCAATGTCTCCTGGATAAATACAATTAAATCAACTTACAAGTTTACAAGCCGATGGAATGGAGATATTAGTTTCAAAAGACTTTATGACTTTATCAGCCAAAGTCTTAGGATGATGGGGCAGATTATGGACAAAATAGTAAAAAAGTTGGGGTCATTTTTTTTCTTTCAAAAATCAATATGGCATATTGATGGGTTGAAGTAGTTAGCCCTCATGAAGTATTCTAGGATCCCAAGGTTGTGCGGGCTAAGAGAGTAGACACTACTAGATGAGATTTCTAGTAGTTCAATGACACTAAAGAGAATCTCTATCGGAGTCCTGACCCCTTTGTTCACAGATAACTTTATATCATTAAATGAAAAGGTTCACATTTATAAAACACGTAAAGAAAGAGGAGACCTTTAGCATCAAAACTTGGTATAATTCTAAAGTCTTTGATTATAATGTTGGAAAATGTCACAACCTAATTTCCCAATTAAGTGCTATGTTGGGAAAAATAAAAATCCAAATGGCATACTGAAAGTCATAGGAGTTCAAAAATTGCAATCTTACAAAATATCTATTGCAAGGTTATTTATATCAATGACCTTACTAGAGGGTGTGGCTTCTCTTTAATTTTACAGTCATGTTACTAACACTAGGTGGGCCATTTGTTGCCTAGAGGTCAAAAGAATTGGGTTCCAGCTTGCACATATCCAGTCTTTCTTATGTGGCAAGTATGGTATTTCTACCCTTCTGGACATCTTCTCTTGAGTCCATATCATGTTGAGTCATTGCTTCCCGGGATTTGGAGAAAGAATAGGCCTCTGTTGTGCATGCGATAGTTAGAAATGTAAACAAGAAACATAATAATATGGGTACCAATCTCACTTCGGTTCATTATTGTACACCTTTAACATATTATATTTCCATTAAACTATTTTTTTTTGGGTACTTGAAGACTTGAGTCATACTTTTCTATGTAGAAGGATCACAATAATGGAGAAAGTCAGAAATATTGAGTAAAGTTACTCAAACTTATAACACATTATGTAGACAGTTGTTGCTTAAATGTTGGTCAAACTTTTACAGGGGCCGCTACTTGGATGGTAACCAAACGACTATCCAAATAGGTCATGGAAGCTACAAGTATCTATTGATGCACATTGCAAAGTGTATTGAATGAAAATCAAGGGAGAATTTCCTAACTCTTTTATTGTTGTTTATTGTATTTATTTTAGAATGAAAATGCTAATAAAAATATGGAAATACATTGCACTAGTAAACACATCAAGATAATGTGGTAGAGTGCATATAGGCATGTTGAAGCATGTCTGATTTTACTTGATGAGTTAAAATTGTTGTGATACATGCAACAAGCATGGAAAGATAATTGATGTGATTGTAATGGTTGTATGGATAGGAAGGGTTGAAGATGTTGATGATACAGTTGTCTGTGGTAGACAACCTTGTGCAAAGGACAAAGACAAAAGGATGATTTTTGAGATGGTTGATGAAAGAGTCATGTGAGAATCAATAAGGCATCCGATGATTAGGTAAAATCAAGAGATGTTGATGGTAACGTGAAAATATGAAAACCTATAACAACATGTGATCTGAAGGAATTGGGTAAGGACTCCTTCAGATATATTTTATATTTTTTTAAATGATGTATTCGTGGTTGAATGCAAGTGTATCATTGATATTGATGGAGTATGGAAAAGGAAGAAACCTATGTTATGCAAAGATGGTTGGAATATTTGTTGTGCATTCATGAAATTTGTATGTTATGTTTGAGATGACTTCTGGATTGTTGTAAATACTGCAATGAAAGGATTATATGCATGAATTCTTACAATTGTTTGGTTGATCTAAATTTCATATTGTAGGTAGAATTGTCTTGGATATGGTGATGAGTGTAAGTCCATAATGAAGACTAGGTGCTACCACATGCAAGAGCCAAACATTATGAGAAGAATCTCATACTTGTGAAATCTGATTTATATATGAAACAAGTTTGAAATAAAAGGTTTTTTGATTGAAAATCTTATGATGATATCTCATGTATTTACGTCATACATGTGAGATTATGGATCTATCTATGAAGGACAAATGAGGGATGTTGAAGCTAAAAAGCATGGAAAAAATGCCACTGTATACTGGAACCCAATGATATGACTTTATCGTCACTGAGTTGTGTTATGTTATGTTAGAGCAAGCCAGAGGGACACCTTGGTTGTAAGACTCTATAAGTCTTTATACCCTTTTTATGCGAGGAAGCATTGGCAAATGATGGATCTCCCAAGGGACTTTCTAGAAGAAAAGGGTATGTCTGAGCCTGTAGGGTGAGTGACTGCAAGGAATAAGAGACTTGAATGAATCCATTGCAAAGGATTCATAATACATGCTAGTCGTGTTCGAGAAAATAGTGAGTTGAGTTCTATCTGTGGCAACCTGTTGGTAGCCCTACATATTTTGTTCTCTTAAAGTGACAAATGACAATTCCTGTAGCTACCTACACCTCATCTTGTAAACATTTCTATTTGAAGGTGACTAGTCAGTTGTAAAAAGGATGTTATGATTCTTCATTTCATTTTTATTTCGCATTTTCATGCTTGATTCATGACTGTAATTGAAACTCAATTTTCATTATGATTTTTATCTAAGGCTTGGTCTCAAGGAGTCAATGGGCTTATATCTTTTTCATTTTAAATCAACTTATCATATACCAATGAAACACCTATGATGAGTTTCTATTTGATTGTATGCTTATCTCTTTTAAAAAATATACCAAATTTTGTTTAACATTTGGTTTATGAAAACATATCCATATCCTAGCCTTTGCAATTTGAGTGTACCCATTTCGTATCATGGGATTTAAACACAATGGGATAGTGTCATGTACATCACGTTGGATGGCATAAAAAAAAAGTTGACAAGCCACTCATTTCGCGTTAAGAGTATGAGCAGTGGGATGTACTCAAATCATTCATGACAAGGAGTGTTTAAACCCCATATCCGAGACCTCCTTATGTTTGTTTTGATAGCACAAGCTCTCTTCTTATTTTATTTTCATGGGATCCATTCAGACTTATCCCTCTTATCTCTGTCTTATAAAACCACAGTGAACCCTGGTCGCCCTCTATTTCCATCTTTTCAAACCCTTATGGCCCCCGTCGTCTGAGTTGAGCCGAATGGCTCCCAAACCTTGCTACTCTGTGATGACGTGAGTGAAGACCTTAAAAGTCAGGGTTGGGAGGTGTTTCTCAAGAAATTCCAAGGTTATCACTTACAAGTGGCCCAAGAGTTCGCCCTTACATTCGATGGATGCAGAGCCAAAGTGGGTGATATTCAATTGGAAATCAGTGAGGAATTTTTGAGTGAGGCAACAGGCCTCCCCCTCACTGGCCAAAAATGGTTTAAAAATTCAAAGCTGGACGAGGTACCATGGAGTCTGTTCGTCACCTCCCGAAAAATTCAGTGTTGCGACAAAGGTATGACACTCTCTCTATTGAAGGATAGATGGCATGGTTTATTGGTAATGTTAAGGAAATTTGTTACTTGTGAAGGCCGCTATGGCCTCGTCTTCCTTTACCACATAAGGTTACTCATTCATTTTATCGGGTTCCAATTAAACATGCCATTTTACTTATTAAGAAGCTTGCATAAAATGTCAAAGAGATATAAAAGGAAGAACTTGGATTCCATCTTATTTCACCATGGGTTGATTAATTTATTGTTAGTCCATCATCTAAAACTACTTGGTGATGATTGGGATTCTTTAGTAACTTGCAATGGCTTTGTTACAGTAAACCATGTAGAGACTCATGTGGTTGATAAACCTATGCTATATAAGCCTCTTTTTCCCTCTAGTGACAAGCCATTTTTCTTGTGTGAAAACCCTTGTGAAAGGGATACACCTGATCAGTCTGTGTGTGAGCAACAGGATGTCAGCTCCAAGCTTGTTAAAATTCTTGAGTGTGAACAAGTTGTCGACCCTAACCTTAACATAAAATCCACCAGTGGAAACCCTTCCAAACAGTCAAATAAAAATCAAGACATGCGAGGGTTTAATAACAAGAGGGTTGGGAGACTAATTTCGAGGAGTCTACGAAATAGATCAAAATCTCATGGGAGCTCAATCAAATCGATTGAGGTCCATGAGAGCTCTGATTATGAGATTGAAAAATTCCTGGCAGATGAAGACCTGAATTACTCGAAACTGGATCTCAGTCAAACTTTCGATTATGTGAATAACCTGCCACCGTGCCTGAAGAACAACAAGGATTTTCTAGGAATTAAACTCGATCAAAGGCCAACAATGGATAGTGGTAGTGTTTTAACACACATTTATGTGTTTCCTCAACCATTTTCCCCTGCTATAAATTGCGAAGTGTGTTTACATCGGATAGGTCTGTATTACACAGCCATCCCCGTCCTTCAATAAAAGATCAAGGCTCTTACGGCTCAAAACCGCTCATTAACCATTGAAAACTGCGAGGTCAAGATCAATTCAAAAAGGTAAGGAAAACATTTGAAAAGGACTGACAATATCATAATAAAAAACGTTGATAGTGTCAAGGTCGTGATCAACTCTGAGATTTTGTGATTCGAATTTGGTTATCAGTTGAATGGTAAGATTGGTTTTTATCTTATTTTTTCTTTTATTGTTATTTTTCTAATTAATATAGAGTGATTTAGATTTTTGTTGTCAATAATAAGACTGGCTACAAAATCGAGAGATTCTGTAGCCAAGTCAATTCTCATATAAAATTTGGAAAATGTTAGTTAAATAAACATCTAATTTTCTTATTTCGTTTTCTTTCAGGATAGACTGTATCTTGTGGTGATCTAATAAGATGGAGCATTGTTGGACTTAGTTAATTAGTCACTTCTTTTGGCTTATTTTATAAATCAAAACAAAAATTGTATAATTTTGAAGATACAGTTTGATATTGAGTGGCTTTTTAGACCCTCTATCTTTGTAACTTTTAGATCCTTTTGAGATCCAATACTATCTTAGAAGATATGATGCTTAGCTTACATGAACTCTTTAAATACTCTGTATTTTGTAATAGAGGGCATCTTGGTTGAGAGCAAAAGATGGACGATTGATTCCAGAACTTAATGAAACACCATTCATGCATTTTGGCTTTAGCCTCTTGTTTATAATGTTGTCATTTATGTTTTGTTAATACTGCTACATATATAGATCTGATATCTTTAGATTAAATGATCTGTGATGTGCAGTATTGTTATATTATAAATACCATCTATAATTTGTTTCTCAAAATATAAATGTTGTGATCATATTTTCAGTTAGAACGATAGGGTTTATCTTTCGGTTTTAATTGAAAAATGAAATGTATAGATTACTTTCAGATTTATCTTACAGTAACCATGTATAATTATGAGATCACAGGTTTATGTTTGTGTCTTCGCTTCAGTCATTAAAACCCAAACTACCAACACATGTTCTAGATTTATTTAGAATAGTCATAAGGTTCATTGCAGGTTTCCCTCTTGGACGTGGTAGTTGGACGTTCTCTACTCATGCAGGTGCTTGGATATACATCACTAACTCACTAATAGGTTAGCTCATTTGTATTTTTCTATCATTTACTTATCACTGAAACTCGAATGTATGGTTCAACTTTTGACTATCCATGCGTTTATGTTTCATTTTATTTTTCCCGTATTAGTTTAGATTTTTAAAGGAAAAACAAAAAACATTTTTTATGTGCTTTCTTTATTTGCTTCCTAGAAGCAATCATTTTTCACATTGATTTTCGTAAGTTTCAATTAAAACTTTCAGTTTGTAAATCATGTACATAAGTAAGATTTGTAAATCTTCTACTTAAATATATATACAACAATTACATTATACATATGTACATATATATATAGTGATTAGTAATTAGTTAGTTATTTCATTTCTTTTATTTTGTTTCTTTTAGGACTTTTAGATTGGCTAACAGAGCCATTAAACCTGTCGGAACGAGTTACATTAAACGGCTTGGGTTATTTAGACAACCCCAAACCAGACTCATTCTTCTAGTTGACGGAAGGTCAATTTTTCCCACCAACAAATGGCACTAGAAGGAGGGCCTGAATACAATTGATGGCACGTGGAGGTTGCAAAAATCCACCCCCACACACTCGCTCCCTTGTAGTAACACATAGTCGCTCAGAAAACAATGTTACCTCTGAAACAACAACTACCTCGAAAAAAAATCTTGATATTCCCGTTGATCCAGTAACACCAAACCCTCAAGGGGCCGACATACAAGAAATCATTCGTTAGTCACTCTTAAGGACACAATTCTTTTTCCCGTATCAGATAACGCAGTAGGACTCTCAATCAACCTTTATATTTCTCAGATATCCGAGAGAAACTTGAAGGCACTGGTCTACGTTTATATCCTTTAGGAGATAATACCATAGATTTTGACCATACCCCTACTCTTGGAGCTAGAGGATCTGGTATTCCACCTTCCCCACCTCATTCATCTCCTTCCTCTTCAGGAAGAGAGTCATCTGACAAAGGAAGTTCTTCATCTGAACCATCTCAGCCTTCGACACCACCTACACCCATGGAAAACCAAAAAAATCCTCCCAGACCTTGGCTCGATCAAGATGATGTGGCTGTACCTAGACCCCAACACCCTCTACCAAAACACCCAGAGAAATGGTTACCTAAGTTCGATCTAGATTCTAAGAAAATCATCGAGGATCACATAAAGAAATTCATGCTAGCCATTAGACTTCGAAGTGTAGGACATGAAGATGTAGTATGTAGATTTTTTCCTTACACGTTTGAGGGAAATGCCTCTACATGGTATTTCACCCAACAACCTCACACCATTGCATCTTGGGACAGATTCGAGACCCGTTTCCTAGAGAATTTCGGAGATGATAAATCTCTGGAAGTCTTAGTCATGGAACTCTCCAGCTTAAAGATGAACCCTAAGGAGAAAGTAAAAGATTTTAACCAAAGGTTCCTCATGTTAAAAAACTGAATCCCCACTGATTAAATGCCCGCAGAAAACCTTATTTTGGCATATTGCACTAAATATCTACACAATAATACAGTAATTTGGGTTAAAAGGTCTAAGAAGTCAACGTTACTGGAAGCCTTCGAGGAGGCAAGCCAAATCGAAAAATATATTTTGAGATTGAAATATAATCTTAGTAATGAGTCAGAAATAACCCCATCTTCTAAGAAGAAAATAGAAATTCTTACTAGGCCTCCCCAAACCAAAACCCAATCAGAAGCCTTAGACTTGGAAATTTTACAAAACGTTGTCCCAAAATTATCGAATCAAGTCGTAGACTTGAGGATATCGGCTGAAGAAGAATCTTCAAGAAAAGGAAGTTACAAACCTCCTTTCAGAAAACCTTTTCCCCCCAACCGGCCGAATCCGACCCCTGAGCGTCTGAATTTTGAAATCTTGCAATATGCTCTATAGACTATCCTTGAAGCACATGAGAACTTAGTTCCCCCTAAAAATTATGAAGACGTGGTTGAAGAAGAAGTAGTTGAAGAAGAGGATTCATCTCCCAATGTCTTTGGACATTTTTCCAATAGTATTTTTCAAGCCAATTTTGAAACTGTCCATCCTTACAGCACCAGAAGAAAAGCACAAAGTAAAACCTATTCCGAAATAAGTACTAATGTGCCTCCGAAACAATTGAAACAAGATGAAACGAAATAGAATTTAGCAGCCCCAAGTTTAGAGTATGATTTGATTGAATACCTAAAGAAACTTAGGGATAATATTTATGTTTATGAACTCTTGAAATTCCCTCTTCTTCTGTAGAAAATTCTTCAGAACATCGTAGAAAATAGTAAAAACAACAATCTGAACTACAAGAAAATTGCAGAAATCAGTTCTAAAATAGCTCAAACGATCCCTGCTAAAACAACACCTGAACCCACAGATAAAAGGGATCTCACTGAAAAAACTGTATCAAATGTAGATAAAGTAATTTCAGGGACAACAACTAAAAATCAGTGGAATTATGTTGTTAATACTCGCAAAAATGTCCCACCTTTCTTATTAAATTTGTTGGATCATGTTGTCATTGATGCCAATGGTTTGATTATTTGGGAGATTGTTGGATCATATGTCATTGATGTAAATGGTTTGGGTTGATTGATGTCATTGATTGATGTCAAGTAATTGATTGATATGATGCCCTTGATGAGAATGATAGATGTCCAAGTGGAAACCAATTGATAAAGATGGATCATTGATGTGATTGATGTCTATTGATGGGAGAGATTGATGTGGAGAGATAGTCACATTGACAATTGGTATTAGAGTAGGCCTTCACTACAAGCCTTAACAAGATTGAAGGAGATCCATAGACACACAAATGGATGATGAAGTTCCAATCCTTGATGAGGAAAACTATTCTACTTGGAGAATAGAGATGAGGGTTTATTTCAAGACAATGGGAGCAACTATTTGGAAGGCAACCATCGGTGGATATGTTCCGTTGAAGAACAAGTCAAAGTTTGCAGCTCAAAGGGAAGGAAAGAAGAATGGTGCATTGGCTCTCAAGACAATTCTTAGTGGACTCTCAAGCCCTATCAAAGAGAGCATGGGACAATGCACTTCCGCCAAGGATCTATGGCTAAAGCTAGAGGAGACATATCAAA
>ML797324.1:13998-33808 GCA_009831015.1 Picea engelmannii | reverse complement strand
CCAATTAGGATTTTCTGGAGGCTTATTTGGTGTAGAAGGTCCCTTTTTTGGTGGCATGTTGGCCAAATATCACTTTTGAATCTTGATTTTGAGGCGGTTCTGCTAGACAATATTTATTCTGTTCTATCTCCCAAGTTTCGACCTTTCTGGGTATGAAACTTTCTTTTAGGTAGTTCTCTGATATTTCTTCTCTGCAATGCAATAGGTCTGATCAAAATTGGATGTGCCAAGTGGAATTTACAGTAACTTCCTCACAACTTGCCGATTTTTGGTCTTTCCAGGAGATCTCACTTGTATAGCATGCCCCGCACAAAATAATTGATATAAAATTCTAAAACTCGCACCCAAAATACTAAAGACTATCCACGATCCAATGCAACCAGTCCCACTCAATTTGGATACTCTAGAAAGAAGTTATGATTTTTTTTCCTGGAACACCTTATTGAGACTAGTCAATAGGACTAGTCAGATACCCTATCTTACAAAAGGTGTATCTACAAATTTAAGATGACCCAGAAGCTGAAATTTTTACCACAAATACCTTACTAATTTCTGTAAATGGCCACCAGAGTTCAAGGTCTGAAACATTACAAAAAAGTTTTTACAGTGAAAATTATGCAATGGCTCATTTCCGGATGATTCCATAACCCTATCTTGTACAGGCTATATCTCCAAAAGTATAAGGCCTAAGGAGATTAATTTTGAACCCAACGTACCTTGATCCGTCTACTAAATATCCTCCAAGTCGTTCCTTCTGAAACGTTGTAGAAAAAAAGTTATAGCAAAAATTCCACGGTGTCTCAGATGTAGCAGCGAAACCCCAAGACCTTGAGCTCTGATACCATATGTTAAGAACCAAACATCAATATAGCATAGAAAAACCTCAGGAAAAGTAATCAACGCCTTGAAAAAGAGATAATTTCAGATAATAAGCCTCTTCAAGGGGGCAACCTCCTTTTACCCCACTTAAATTTTCAAGTGCAAGATGATTCCAAATGAAAATGTCTCCTTGGTGTATATAGGAGACTAGGAGGTATAATTGCAACTAATGGCCTAAAGACGACATAAATAAAATAACATTACTAATCTAAATTACAACTAATGGCCCAAAGCCGACATAAATAAAATAACATTACTAATCTAATATGCCCCAATTAAGGGGTAATGAGCCAATATTAGGGCTTAACACATTGCATGTGTTCTTTGTCCAATAGAAACTCCGTCATAGCCTGGGCAAAGCATATATCAAAGTGATCACTCAACCCAGGGTCTTATTAGTGATCCCAATGTGGTATGATTCTAACCATGTGAATAGATGTCTTGATGTCGAACATGGCAAAAACCACTTGATTACCGGTCAATGGTGTGAACCGTTAACAAGTGCGAGGGAAATCAATCACCATTAATGTCAATGATTCCCAAGGTACCCTAGTAAATTCCACCGAATGTGAATATATGAGTTGAGGTCGAACATCTGTGGAATCATCCAATCAGAGGTCAATGATGTAAACCTACTGTCAAATGTGAGGAGGCCTGCCATTGAGGCATGTAGGTCCCAAAGTACTAACTGGTTTCTAATTCTGATTCCCGGATAATGTGTTGAAGTCGACAGGAATAGACTCGTCGAGGGAGGGCCTTGATGTATCCCCCATCAACGACACGAAACGGACATGGATATGTAATGGATAGATCAAATGGACATGGACTGACACAGGTTTTGAGGCAAGATATTTGGGATAGCTAACTCCAGAGGCAGATACTTAACTTGAACACTGAGGCACAACAACAAAACATGATGTGGACCAACACTTATGCAGTGGATATGGTGACTTGTGTCGGGTGATCCAAAGGAGTGAAAGGGACTCGAAGGATTGGCTAAGTGCAGAGGTTCAGCGGATTATGATACGCGCAAATGACAAAGTGTCGTGTTCAAGGGCGACTCTAAGAAGAGTCGGAAGATGTTCTCAAGAGACTGCTTGGCTTGTTCCTTTCAATTTTTTCCCCCATCCAAATAGATGAGTACCTCTTTTTGATTTAATGAGCTCGAGGAGGATAACACATGCTCAATATAACTCACCTTCGGTAATTTCCTCTTCCTTTGTTTAACGAACCGGAAGAAGTAAGGGTTCGGTCCCGTATGGGCCTGTCGATGTGTGCTTTAACGAGTCCAAAGACAGAAAAATCGAAGGTTTTTCAGGATTATAGAGTTTGGAAAAACACTTAAAAGAGAACTCTCTCAGTTCCTTTTTCGTACAGTAGTCTAACGAGACCGAAAAAGGGGTAAAATATCGCTTGAAAGACGCCCTTTCTGTCCTTTTAACGAGTGTGAAAGGAAGCAAGGTCACTCAACAATCTTTTCATATTTAGAGAGTCTGAAAAGGGTTTAAAGTAGACTCCAGGGGGGTTCCTTTTTCGTGTGTTTGTGTATTCGCACGGGTCCAAAAAAGAGATAAAACTTTACCTGGTTACGTTCTCATATTGTCGAGCTCGAGAACGAACTAAGACTATGCTCATAAGTGCGACAAGGTAATCAATCCATCAGGACTGCCAGAAAACCTGCGATGCCAAAACTACAAACTAGGGTTTAGTGAAGCCAATATATTATTTGAGAAACCCACAAATGAACATACCTTATGAAAAATGAAAGTTTATAAATAACAATACAATGAAAATTGTAGTTACCATTTCATTTTGCACAGGATTTTGGAGTAGTGGAGAATCTCATTTTGCGGTGGATCTTGTGTTGTTCGTTGCCAGAGCTATGGTTGACCGTTTCACTCGCCGTTTGGACCAAGTAGGTGTCCATTTCATCTTCTTTCAATTACATGGTTTAGTATCCATTTTTATAGCATTACTTATTTTAAAATACGAAGCCCTAAGTTTCCCCAAATAGAACCAAATTGGCCTCTTTAAAAATCAATGGGAAAAGGGGATTCTTTTACAATTTTTTTTTAGAAAGGGATGGCTAGGATGCCAATGCCCCAATAGTAAATCAAATAGGTCATTTTTTAGCAAGGAATCCATAAAAAAAATCTTCCCATGTGCCCATGCAGCCCTAAAGTCATTTTGATTTTTTAAAACGTTTTCATTGTTATTTGATGAATGTTAAATGGCTAGGGAGGGCGTGGTAGTTATAAAAGAGTGCGTGGTCACTTTTGAATAATGTGGGCACCTTATTTCATATTTTAAATTTCTTTTGAAAATTGTCG
This sequence comes from Picea engelmannii, assembly GCA_009831015.1. Lineage (NCBI taxonomy): Eukaryota > Viridiplantae > Streptophyta > Pinopsida > Pinales > Pinaceae > Picea > Picea engelmannii. The sequence continues at coordinate 30,599 of ML797324.1, read as the reverse complement.
AAATTGCCAAAACGTGGAAATAATGGATTTCTTGATTTTTTGTTTTGTAGATAACTTCGGCGACCATGATCGAGTGGAAGGAAAGAGAACATGAGATGGATGACTTAGCCGCCTTGCAGAGTCCTTGTAAATGGGCCGCCTTGCCAGCTTGTGGCTTTCTCAAATTCTTCAAGTTACAAAAAATGAAGAAAGAAATTTTATTACTTGAGCATATGATTGGCCTATGGGATGTTGCAGAGCAAGGATTCCAAATTGGAACACAGCTTTTAACCATTGAGTTAAAAGATGTGTACTTTTTGACAGGCCTCTTGAAAAGAGGGGCCCCCATATCATTCTCTGGGCATAGGGCACTACCCGAACAAGTGGACGTGTATCTAGCACGCCACTGTATCCCAGGAGCAAGGCTGGTAGGGGGTAGAATCCCTATCAAGGACATTCGAGAGCTACCCCTCCAGTCTATATTTTTTTCCATCACGAGCATGACAGGTAGTACTAGCGCTCATCTAGCTTCAAGATCGTAGGTGGCTTATGGCGTTCAGTGTTTGGAACCAACACTGTTCAACTGGAGTGCAGGGTTCCTTCAAAATGTGAAGGAACAGATTTCACGGTGCAGGACAGGAAAGAAGCAGTTTGGTTATGGCTCATTTTTGGTCTCATTTTTTCTAGAGCGCATCCCCTAGATGTAGCCTCAGATAGCACTGGCGGTGCGACCAGTGGATGAACCGAGGATGGAGAGGTGGACTAGTCTGTCTCCATGGCTAGTATCGGAGTCAGAGTTCCGTTTTACTGGCGATTTCTTTGCCTGGCTGAGACGACAATATCTCTAGATAGAGGACTTCCCTTATGCTGAGGTAGATTTCTGCGGAAGCATGGATTTGATTTTACTCGCAGGGGAAGACTGGGATGTATCAAGTAAGAGACTGAACCATACCTTGTCTAGTTTTTGTTTTTTAAGTTTTTGATGTATATATATATTTGGGTATATAGAAGAGTTTTTAACAGATGTGTTGTTTTCAACATGCAGACAAGGGAGCAGTGCGCCCGAATGATATACTGATACCTGGACGTCGCGGGGGCGTCCCGATTGCAGCGGATCCAGCAGTACCAGTGATAGGTCTCCGGGAGGTTGAGAGAAACTTCCAAGGCCTTATGATAGGCATTCCTCCTTTACGGAGGGGAGAAGTGCCTTTACATCTGCAGAGGCACACTGTGGGAGTACCAGAGAATATCAATTCTCTATTGAGGCATGTAGTGCGCACGATGATGTGTTACTCACAACAAAATGTAGTGCGGGGAGATTAGAGTCTCTCCGGTGATCATATTTTTGTATGCCTTGTTAGGCAACGTTGTATGGGTGAAAAGACCCAATATTTTACTCTTCTACATACTTTTTGATGAAATCCAAACATTTCAGTCATGCCATATATATGTATATACAATTTCGATTTTTTACAGTGCCAATGATTTGTACATGATGATGTCCGTGATGTGTTTTAATTTACATGTAATGTACAATTTTTCTTTCCTTAACTCTTATATGTGGGCAAGATACCGATCCATGATATAATTAGCTAACGAATCTAAAACACTATTAAGTTCTCTTGGAATGTGTCTATATTCAATGTAATCGAACATTCGTTCAAGACGACGAACTTGTAAGTGTAGGAGTAGCAAGATAGGACTACAGATAGCGTAGATACGGTTGAGTTGATAAACCACGAGTTGGGAATCTAAGTAGATAATGATACGAGAGATACCTAGAGAGAAGGCTTGGGTCAACAGTCCAATGACAGCATGATATTCTACCATATTGTTGGTTGCTGGTCCTAAGCAGATACCTCCTGAACTCACCACTTTGTCAAATTGGTAAATAACCCATGCTGCCGAAGCAATATTCCGGGTATGTCGGCTAGCGCCATCCGCGAACCCAAAAAAGATAGGAAAGGAAGACATCATCTGCGCATGAAAACACAAGCACAGTCATGAGTGGCAACGGTAAAGACTCGAGCACACGAAAGAAAAAGACACACCAAACTAAAATACAATAATGTACAAAGTACAGATGCTAGGTGATCTAGGCATAGTACTTTTTAAGGTAAAGCCTGTTTCGGGGCTCTCCTAAGGAAATTCCATCATTATCAACTAATTCGTAGGCACCTCTATGTAGAACATGCTTCATGATGTAAGGACCGTGCCACATAGGTTCTAACTTTCTTGTTCCCAATTTATCATGAGCTTGGTCGTAAACGAGGACTAAGTCTCCTTCTGCAAAAGTCTGAGGGTGGATGGATTTGTCATATTGACTCTTGATTCATTTATGATGTGCCTCATTGGCGAGAGTAGCATCGCGACATGTTTAGTCCAGTTTGGATAAATATAAGAATCGTTCTTCTTCAACAGAAGTGTGGGGCAGGAGTTCTATTTTCAGTTTGAGTGATGGAATCTCACACTCGATTGGTAGGAAGGCTTCAATTCCATAGACCAACTGGAAAGGGGTGAATCCAGTTGAAGTTTTCACAGAGGTGTGATAAGCCCAGAGAGCGGGGAAAAGTTGTAAATACCATGATGTTTTGTTTTCCCCTACCATGCATTGGATCATGGTTTTTAGGACTTTGTTGATGGCTTCAACTTGTCCGTTCGCTTGTGGGTAGTAAGGGGATGAGTTTTCATGGAAAAAACCCAATTTGACATGTAACTCACTCATCATCTGGTTTTTGAAGTGTGCACCATGATCAGTGACAATGGCACGTGGTACCCCAAAACAAGTTATGATATGGTTGAAAAGGAACAGAACTACAGTACGGCCATCGTTCAGGAAGGTAGGCATAGCCTCAGCCCATTTGGTGAAGTAGTCGACGATGACAATGATGTAATCGTGCCCCCCGGCTGAGGTAGGTTTACACTGCATGAAATCGATGCCCCATTTGGCAAAGGGGCCAATGGCGATGATGGGGTGCAGCGTAGTAGGGTGGGTGTGTGCTTTCTTGTTAAAGATTTGGTAGGGTGGGAATTTTTTGACAGCCTCGATGCAGTCTTTAAAAATCGAGGGCCAAAAGTAGCCGACACGTAGGATTTTTTGGGCTGTGGCCATCCTGGAAAGGTGACCGCCACAGGCACCAAGGTGACAATCGTTCAAAACGCGTTCACCTCTTCTTGAGTCAGACATTGCCGAAGGATGGTGTCAATACAATGGCGATATAAGGTGTCGTCGATGATGAGATAACGACGAGAGTGGTGACGAATGCATCGACTCTCTTCACGAGAGATGTTGGGATGAAAACGTTGAGTTTGAAGGTAGAGGAGAATGTCCCCGTACCAAGGATCAGAGGTGCTGATGAGGAAGAGAGATTCATCAGGTAGAGAATCTCTAGTTTCGATTTCTTCATCGACACGAGGGAGAGCACAGATGAGCTCGGCAAACACCAGGGATTTTTGGGCTTTGGCCTTCGTAAACTTGAGATCGAATTCTTGGAGAATAATGATCCATTTTGAATATCTTCCCCCAAGTACTTGACGTGTCAAGATGTGGTACATAGGGTTGGAGTCTGCGATTACCGTGGTGGTGCGTAATAAGATGTAATGGCGGAACCTCTGGACAACGATGACGGCTGCCAGAGCCATTTTCTCGACATGCGAATATCTGAGTTCGGGTCCAGATAAACTCTTGCTTAGATAATAAATCACATGTCATTCGTCGTTGGGGTCTTATTGAACTAACACCATTGCAATGGTGGAAGTAGAAGCGACCAAGTAAAGGATATAATCCTATGTATATTCGGGGGGATGTAACAAAGGTGCATGGGTCAAAGTGTGCTTGAGGGCATTGAATGACCATTGGGCAGTGTCATCCCAGATGAAAGGGATGTTCTTTTGCAGTAACCGCATAAATTCTTTAGTGATATTAGCATAGTTGCAGATGAAACGACGAAGAAAGTTTGCTTTGCCTTGCAAAATTTGGATTTGGGTTAAATTGGTAGGTGGGGGTAAGGCTAGGATGGCCTTAATCTTTAAGGGATCCACCCCGATCCCGTATTTGGAGACAATGAAACCGAGGATTCGACCGGATTCGACATCGAAAATGAATTTGTGCGGGTTCAGACGAATACGGTAGAACCTACATCGAAGAAAAATTTCCCGTAAGTGATCGATGTGAGCGAATTGATTTTGCGAATGGGCGGGTAAATCGTCGAGGTACAGTTCTGCTATATGTTTGATGTCATGGAACACGTACGACATGGCCCGCTGGAAAGTGGCACCAACATTTTGAAGGCCAAAAGGTAGCTTTCGGTAGGAGAAAGTACCCTAAGGGCAGATGAAGATTGTCTTATGTTGATCAACAGGTAAGATTTCAATTTGGTTATATCCAGAAAAGCCATCCATGAAAGAGAAAATTACGCTCCCTGCGCAATTATCGATGATTTGGTCGATAAAGGGCATAGGGTAGTTGTCCTTGGGATAAGCTTTGTTGAGATCTCGATAGTCAACGCAAACACTGATGGTCCCTTGTTTCTTGGCAACCAAAACAAGGTTGGAGACCCATTCTGTCAAAGGGACGGGATAAATAAAGCCATATTTTAGAAGTTTTTCAACTTCCGCCTTTATAGCTGCGATTTTCTTGGGATGAACCAGGTGAAGCTTTTGTCGTACGGGTTTCGCGTCAGGGTAAGTTTTGATTTCATGCACGACGATTGAAGGGTCGATCTCGGGCATTTCCTCGTAGCTGCATGCAAAGACATCGTAGAATTATTTAAACAAAGCAGTGTAAAAGACCACTTCATCGAGTGTGCAATTAGCACCAAGGTTAATGTTTTCCACGACACCTTCTTTGATAGAAATGTCAATCACGATTGTAGTGTAGATGTTACCCATGTTCCCCTCAGAGAGAGTATCTTGTGTGAGGATAGGAGATTGCGGAGCATCGGTAACATCAGGAGGGGAGACAAAGTGTATGTCTCGGTGGATTTCTTCTAACGGCGGAAGAAAAGAGGATCGATGATGGTTATCATCCCAAGGTAAATCGTCGATGCTGAGCATTTCCATAATCGATTCGTCAGAAGGGAAAATGTGGAAAATGTAATCGACGACATATGATAGGGAATCCAACCATGAGGGCATCGAATAGGCATCAGGTGCCAATGAATGTGAATTGTTGGGAGAGGGAGAGGCAGATTGAATAGCTACGTATGTGGCCTCGGCTGGGCTAAGTGGAATAGTGTCATTGAGCACATTGAATTCCAAAGGACTAGGTACAATCCAAGGGTTAGCTGATTCCAAGGATTGATAAGGCATAGTTGAGACCATATTGACAACGGCAATATGATGTGCGGTAGGTGGAAGTGGTGTAGGGAAAGTACCCATAAGGCTAGAATCTTTCAATAAATCAACACCAACGCATTCATACGTAACTGGGTGGTCTCCCAGAAAAGGAATGTTGTTGGTGGCAGGGATGCGAGCGTCGGGTGTATAGAAATCGAGCTGATCGACGGTGACAATTTTTCCTTGATGGGGGAATTATACACATCGGAACACTGACGAGGCGACATCAGTCATAGCATAGAACCAACTTCTTCCGAGTAATAGGTTGTAATCGAGGGGGGCGTCGACCACCTCGACATCAACGGTAACAGTTTTGCCGCCCAACCGAATGGCTAAGGATTGTAATAATCCGTGAGGATGAAAACCTCGTCCATCGAAAGCGCGTAACATCGTAGGGGATTTATTAAGGGCAGGTGATTTTAAGCCTTTCCAACAGGCTAGAGACATGACACAGGTAGAGGCTCCCTCATCCAGGATAGTTCGGTGGATTTGTTGATTGTGAACAACAACATCGATTTGAAAAGATAACTAGTGAGAGAGTCATGGTTGATGATCATCTAGATTAAATGTGAGGTTGTTTGATGACTTGGGATCGAAAGCACCGATAGCAGCTAAGAGCGTTCTACGTTGGCTGGGACAGTGTTGTAGAACTTCCAAGGTGGACATAGCACATGGTGCTTGGGCCAAATCTTCTACAATATTGTAATTTTGGGCCGCCCGTGAATTAGGATTGAAAGTAGATTTCCAGATGGTTCTCTTAGGAGGGCATAAGATTGAGTCAAAAGAAAGTTTCTCAATCTGGAGTGGCCCGGACGGAGGGCTAATAGACGGAGGATTCGCAGAGGATGGTAACGGGTCTGGCGGAGAACCATTATCAATCTTCGGCTTATCAGGTTTAACTGGTGTGTCATATGTCGCAGAGCGAGTGGTTAGATTAACCCCATTGAACATGTAAATGTGGGTGCTTGTCAAGGCCTCATCATGGGGTTGGTTGGAACTTCCCTCCGGTGTGGGGATTTGGGCAACCAAAGATTGCTGCTATGGAAAAGTCTGAGTAAGCACAACGGGTTGTGAATTTCCCTTGAAAAGTTTTACCACTTCATCGCGATGTGGGCAGTCTCGAGTGTAGTGATCGTCTCCACAAATGAGACATGGGCATTTCGGTTTTCGTTGTGGTTGTTTTCCGGCAGCAGGGGTTTGCGGTTGGGTTTTGGGTTGTTCATTGTTATTGTTTTTCTTTGGTTTATTTCTCGCTTTCTTCTTGCCCCCAATTTGTTGTGAAGGGGTTGATTGGACCGCATTCACCTCAGAGACCTGAGTTTGGGGGGGGGGGTAGAAGAGGGTGCAGTCAAGCTGGGAGCAGCCGTCAAAGAGGGCCGCTGAATTGTTCTAGTAGACTGGGTAGCAGATTGGGTTTTGACGGAGCCAATAACTCCATCCGCGTGGGAAGCAGACGATGGTTTGGATGGATCATTAGTGGGACGGGTATCGTTTGGGATCAACTCGTACAGAGTACCAGATTGTGAATAGACGAATTCTAAGTACTGAGCTCGGGCAATGGATTCTTCCTCGGTGACTACACCACCCATGGCAACATCACGAGCAATCTGGGGTAACAATGATTTTGTGAACCATTCTGCTAACAATTGGTCAGGGATGACCGCTTTGATTAACCTTCATCATTGTCTCCATTCATGAATATGATCAGAGATATGTATGGAATTTTTCTGATGAAGGGAGGTTAATAGTTCAGTACCTGTCTCGTATCGAATGGGCAGTTGGAAGTGTGTGAGGAAGGACATGGCGAGGGAGTTGAAATCGTGAAAAGATGCACGTGGTAGTTCAATATACCATTTCGCTGTGGAACCCGTAAGTGTTCGTTGGAAAAGGCACAAATGAATAGAATCGTCCATGAGGGAGTTGGATGAACACCACAAATGGAAAGTCATCACGTGGTTGTTTGGGTCTTCTCCAGACTTTCCGTCAAATTTTGGGATATCAGAAGGAAGTTTAGCTGGGATAGTTGGCCAAACCGGAGAATGATAAATAGGGTCATTCGTTAACTGAGACAAGTCTAGAAGATCCAAGGTATCTAGAAAAGGTATTTGTCGGTTAACCTGTGGGTAATGTTGGTGTGGTAGCGGGACACCAGTAGGGCCCATTACCGGGTTATGTGGGTAATTATAACTAGTGGGCCCTCTTGTATGAGGTTGGTTTTGACTAGAGTACACAGGATTTGAGGTGTTTTGAGAAGCATGTGTGAGTGGAGGATAACCGGATGGGTTTTGCGGGTTATAGGTTGGGTTTGACATTTGTCCATAAGGGGGTTGTTGTGAAGTCTGAAAATTTTGTCCTGTCGGGAACTGTGGGTTCCCTTGAAAAAGGACGTTCCACGGATTAGGTGCGGCAGATACATTTTGTCCGTGTGGTTGATGGTAGACTCCAGATTGAGGCTTCCCCCCAGCATGAGGGTGCCCCCTGAATGGAACTTGTCCTCTGGTGGGAGGATGCCCCCCAGCTTGAGGTAGAGTTCCTGGAATTTGAGAACCAGACGTAAAAGACTGACCAGTGCCATTGAGTAGATTAGGACCACCAAGACCGGTCCCTCTGGGTTGTTGGATAGGTATGGAATTTCCTGGTATAACTTGGGTAGTAGTAGCTTGGGCAGTGGTGGTAGTGAAATCATTCAGTGCCCTGAACCCAAAAGGGAGTGTAGGTCTTGGAGTTACAGGTGTGCCAATCGCAGCTTGATTGACCACTGCATTACCGGCGGGAATAGTTGGAATGTGAGGGACCATTGTAGAATGGGCTGTCTGGAGGGGGAGAGTATATCTTGGGCCAATGGACAGTATGTTCGTACCAACAGGCGGTGTGGCTGTAAAAGTGGTGGTACTGGTAAAATGATTTAGGGGTACGGTGTAGGAAAAAGGTGCGTCAGCACCTTCCCCTGTCCCATAAAGATCTCGCACCAAGCGTGGTGGACTTCAAACAATGTCTACGGTCCAAAAGGAGTCGTCGGCTAAAGGGTTTTGATGAGACCCATATGGAATGTCAGAAGGATTGATGATGACAAATTCACCAGTGGAATTCAAATGGAGGATACGTCATTCATATCCCTCCGGAATGCGGTAATCTTCCGGAGATTCTGAAACAATTCGAAAATTCTCCAAAGGAGTGGGAACTTCTTCCTGAGAAGTTGTAGTGTTTTGAACCTCGCTCTGTTGAGGATATTCCTCCATAGAATGAGGGGGTAAAGGGGTATTTACTTCCATATTTTCTGGAGGAAGTCCCTGTAGCCTCCGCGAATGGTGTGGAGGTTCGATGTTGGCAAAAAAGAGTCGGCAAAACAGATCTATGGCCAACTATCAAAAAGAAACAACATACGCTAATAGAAATCTAAGAATCACAACCAAGAAAATAGGGCCTTCTTTTGATGACCATACTAGTTGGTGATGAAATCCAACATCGCGGGATCAAGTCCAGAAGGGGCGGGGATAAGGTGGAACAGTTACAATGGCGACCTACTTAATGGACTTACGCCTTGGTGCAAGCTTCCACGCAGTAATTGTGGATTTACCCTCCAAGGAGCTTGAGTGAGTTTGACCAATGTCTGCTCCAGGTACAGTGAGACTTCCCTTCACTATCACCTTGTGTAAGACCCTAAATATTATGGCCACTAAGGTTACCAATTCGCAGTCAGCCCCTGGGCGGGAACAGTCGACAGTCCGATCTGAACGTACGGGCAGGGTATCGAGCCCGAAATCAGCTAAAAGGCTTCCACACAGTAATTGTGGATTTACCTTAAAGTGACCCCCATAATACGATCTGACCACCACAGTCAGTTGAACCACGGAGGGATAATCTCCGTAACTCCCCCGAATGCGACCTCGTGCATAACCCCTGTGTGAGAGTGGGATCCCAGGCAGACTTATATGATGATTGGATTTGACTCTCCCTAACTTAGGATGCTACTGTTTGTTTTGGAAACTTTGGAGAGTTATGCTCACAGCCTAATCCAAAGTACTAAGTCTAGTCTACTATTGGTGGAGGATCCTAGAAAAGAAAAAGTTCTAAATAATTTTTAATTAGCGTTGATTTTTATAGCTATTCTTTACTCAAAAAGGGGTGCATGGCAGTGAAATGAATGGAATTATGACTCAGTCCCAAAAATGCATCAGAGATGATAAGCATTCATTTCTTTTCGATGAACATCTATCTAAGGGAGAGAGAGAAAGTTATTTTTTTTTTCACTAACAAGCACTAATAAGGAATGTCCTCAAACAAATTTTCTTCAATCAAATCCTGATGTGATGCTAAAACTTTCGAGATGCCTTCAATCAATCATGAATATGCTTTTTTATCGTTTTCATATGAATAATGATCAATTCAACACAAGGCTCATCTTGCTAATTATCTTCTTGGATGAATGAAAATCAGACCAACACAAGCAAGAATCATGCAAACAATACACCCTCTCGCTGTAATCAAAACAAGAGGCAAAATAAAAGAAACAATCAAAGAGAAAACAAACTTCACACCCAAAATAAAAAATCGAAGAACAATGATCTTGGCTAAAAACAAATGAAAAGATACGTAGACCTTTGATGGCCTTCACCGACGCTTTTCGTTCAGTCGATGAGGAGAGAAAGACAATGCATGGGTTTCAAACTCCAAATGGCAGAAAAACTCAACAACAATAGTGAAGAAGGCTACGAAATCCAAATAGCAAGATGTTTTTTCTTCAAGGAAAAGACAGATGTCAAAGATGGAAAGAAGAAGGATTGACTCACAAGGTTACCCACCAGAAGAAACATAGAGAAAAAACCCTGAAAAAAAACAATTATGGAAGGTTTATTGGCCAAAGGAGGGTTGGCGCTCTGTTTCCAAGGGAAAGGAGAATTATAGCACTCTGTGTAAGGCTATTAGGGAGTGTTGGCACTCTGTTAACACAAGGATAGGGGCGCCCGGTTAAAAAACTCCCAAAAATGTCAAAAATTCCAAAAATTGCAATTCAATCTCGACAATTAGGCTGAGTATGATGGGGTAGGGAGCCAATCAGCTCATGAAACCAATCAAAAGAGGAGTGAACCAGGTCTAAAATAGTCAAGGGGTAGAACAAGGTCAATGAGGAGAAATCAAAACAAGAAATTTCGATTTGAGGCTATCTCCCCAGTGGAGTCGCCAGTTTCTGTTGTAGGAAAATCTCCCTGCGGACAGGTAGATTGCCTCTAAGAGCTTGACCCTAACTCTAGATAGAAAAATTCTTAACGTGGACACTAACTTCCTTTCAAATCTGTAGAGACTAACACATGAGAAGGAAGGAGAACATAAGTACCTCTTTATCGACGTTTGTCCATGCACGCTCCGAGTTGAGCTCTAGTCCTTTGCTCCTTGCTGAGCTCTGTAGACAAACAAGATACGCCCACTTCCTATTCTATTGATATTAGCTTGAAAACAGATCTATCTATCAATGATAAGTTCATGTAACATCAGACACAAACTAGAAATAAACAGGCCAAGCATGTCATATTAATGAGAATAATGACAACAGTACTTACAATCGTAGATGCAAATGTGACAGCTTCGTCGGGTCCTCTTCGTCTAACCCTTGCTCAAAAGATCCATAACCTAGGTAACAATAGCTTCAGTGATCACTCTCCTTTGGCTGATTGTGTGTTTCCTATGAGATCATAGGTTTCATGCTAGCAATTATTCCCCCTTTCCACCATCATAGAACTCACTTATATAGGTTAAGAGGAGCTTAACCTCTTGAGTTATCTTTAGAACAAGTTGAGGAAACTCCTCCTTAGATTAGGGATCTCCTAATGGAACCAAGAATTTGAATGCAACTGCCTTCTAATCTTGAAAGATCCTCCCCTTATTCTCCTCAACGGTCCAACTACTGCCTCAGATTAGGTAGCGCTCCTGCAAAAGGGGCATCAGAGAATTGTAGCACTCCCTAGGAATCTTGAGGGAAGCGCCAGTGCCCTAAAGGTGGATAGCGCTCCTTCAGAGGGGAAGGGGAGTGTTATAACGCTCCCTGAAGCCTTATAGGGGAGCACCAGTGCTCCCTAGACTGATATAGGGGACTGCTCACCCTCAGAACCTTTGTTTCAGATCTCTTCTCAGGTGTCAAGAGTCCTTTGACTTCAGATAATCAATTCCTCTTCTACAAATCAAGTACATGAGATGTTTTGAGTGCCTCCTTAGTTTCGTCGGCATGGAAATATGATTGAACAACATTTGTGACACTTGTGAACAACTTGCGACACTTGCTAAAGTTGTAAGGAAGATGCGACACTTACGACAATTGAGAGGAATATACGCCACTTATCCAGTTGAGTAACTTTGACGTGTAACAAAGACATGCGAGGGTTTAATAACAAGAGGGTTGGGAGAATAATTTTGAGGATCCCACGAAATAGATCAAAAGCTCATGGGAGCTCAATCAAATCTATCAAGGTCCATGAGAGCTCTAATTCTAAGATTGAAAAATTCCTGGAAGATGAAGACCCGAATTACTCGAAACCAGATCTCAGTCAAACTTTCGATTATGTGAATAACCTGCCACTGTGCCTGAAGCACAAAAAGGATTTTCTAGGAATTAAACTTGGTCAAAGGCTGATAGTGAATAGTGGTAGTGTTTTCACACACATTCATGTGCTTACTTAACCATTTGCCCCTGCTGTAAATTGTGAAGTGTGTTTACATTAGATAGGTCTGTATTACACATACATCCCCGTCCTTCAAGAAAAGATCAAGGCTCTTATGGCTCAAAACCACTCATTAACCATTGAAAAACTACGAGCTCAAGATCAATGCACAAAGGCAAGGAAAACATTTTAAAAGGACTAGAAATATCATAATAAAAAACGCTGATAGTGTCAAGGCCGTGATCAACTTTGAGATTTTTTGATTCGAATTTGGTTATCAGGTGAATGGTAAGGTTGGTTTTTATCTTATTTGTGATTTTATTGTTATTTTTCTAATTAATATAGAGTGATTTAGATTTATGTTGTCAATAATAAGACTGGCTACAGAATCGAGAGATTCTGTAGCGAAGTCAATTCTCATATAAAATTTTGAAAATGTTAGTTAAATAAACATCTAATTTTCTTATTTCGTTTTCTTTCAGGATAGAATGCATCTTGTGGTGATCTCATAAGATGGAGCATTGATGGACTTAGTTAATTAGTCACTTCTTTTAGCTTATTTTGTAAATCAAAACAAAACTTGTATAATTTTAAAGTTACAGTTTGATATTGAGTGGCTTTTTAGACCCTCTATATTTGAAAATTTTATATCCTTTTGAGATCTGATCCTATCTTAGAAGATAGGATGCTTAGCTTACATGAACTCTTTAAATACTCCGTATTTTGTAATAGAGGGCATCTTGGTTGAGAGAAAAAGATGGATGATTGATTCCAGAACTTAATGAAACAACATTCATGCATTTTGTCTTTAGCCTCTTGTTTATAATGTGGTCATTTATGTTTTGTTAATACTGCTATATATATATATATATATATATATATATATATATATATATATATATCTNTCTGATATCTTTAGATTAAATGATCTGTGATGTGCAAGATTGTTATATTATAAATACCATCTATAATTTGCTTTTCAAATATAAATGCTGTGATCATATTTTCAGTTAGAATGATAGGGTTTATCTTTCGGTTTTAATTGAAAAACGAAATGTACAAGTTACTTTCATATATATCTTACAGTAACCATGTATAATTATGAGATCACAGGTTTATGTTTGTGTCTCCGCTTCAGTCATTAAAACCCACACTACCAACACATGTTATGGATTTATTTAGAATAGTCATAAGGTTCATTGCAGGTTTCCCTCTTGGACGTGGTAGTTGGACGTTCTCTACTCATGCGGGTGCTTGGATACACATCACTAACTCACTAACAGGTTAGCTCATTTTTATTTTTCTATCATTTACTTATCACTAAAACTCGAATGTATAGTTCAACTTTTGACTATCCACACATTTATGTTTCATTGTATTTTTCCTGTATTAGTTTAGATTTTTAAAGGAAAAACAAAAAATATTTTTTATGTGCTTTCTTTATATGCTTCCTAGAAGCAATCATTTTTTACATTGATTTTCGTAAGTTTCGATTAAAACTTGCAGTTTGTAAATCATGTACATAAGTAAGATTTGTAAATCTTCTACTTAAATATATATACAACAATTACATTATACATATGTACATATATATATAGTGATTAGTAATTAGTTAGTTATTTCATTTCTTTTATTTTGTTTCTTTTAGGACTTTTAGATTGGCTAACAGAGCCATTAAACCCATCGGAACGAGTTACATCAACGGCTTGGGTTATTTAGACAACCCCGGACGGACTCGTTCTTCTAGTTGACAGACAGTCAATTTCGCCCACCAACACAACCATATGGAGTAGATTCATATTCATACAGATAAGTATAATACTGAATTTCATACTTTATCTTGGGTTATTTACAGTTCAGTTGTGAACTGAAATTCATAGATTGGATTCATATCAATGAAATATTTAATTGATAGAAATGGCTATGATATATATGTTTACTTTCATGATTGTTGTATGGGTATGCTGAAATACTAAAAGATTGGGTATGTACCAAGACAATGAAGAGAATGACATTGCAGGAAGAGCTGAAAAATGATGAAACAAATATTTTTGTGGTAACAGAACATCGAGGGCAGTCTTGTTCCAAGGGGGAGGGGATGTAACATACCAGTTTGACCCTCTTGAAAATTGTAAGTATTTTATTTTTGTACTTAATAAATAATATAGATACCAACTGAGCTTGAGTGCCTAAAGGCGCTATGATACCACAAGAGGGGAAATATGAGGGGGTTTAAGAGGTTTATGCCTAAAAATATCTACCTTATGTTACCTTGAACCTTCACCCATTTCAAAATCTGAGTTGCAAAGTTAAAAAATGTTAAGAGGAGTGGAGGAAACAAATTCCTCAATCTAAACCATCATTCCCTAAAAACTAGCAAGCTATCTTTCCTACATTATTGGAATTGGGAAAGAGGTTGAATTGGAATTCTCTTGCTATCATACATGCATGGAAAATCCGAATGGGGAAAAGGGGGGGCTATGGAAATAAAGGGAGAAAGAGATTTTTTATAGAGTTAGAGAGTATAAAATTATAGCCAAGACCATGATAGAACAAACTAGCCATGAAAGGAAGCCTTTTAGACCTAGAAAAAGTGTCAAGAAGCCAAGGGAATTTTGCATAAGATTGAGATATCAACCTGGACCTTTCCATGCACATGTTGAAGAGAGCTAGAGGGAGGAATTTTTGAGGTACTGTGTAATAGAGAAGAAAATTATCCTTGTGTTGTGTGGGGTAGGTAATGTGAGTGCCTAAGAGCTTCTTTATCCTCAATTAAGTTTAGCAATGAAAATCACTTGATTTGGACCTGTTTAATCTAAAATTCAGAGTTTATATTTTCCTACTTCACCGTGGTGATATCCTAGACTGAATATGGGGTGGTGTCCATAGAGGACTACCTACGATTGTGTGGAAATCGCTCTTTGTTGGTTTTTTGATTTGCAGTATTCATTAGATAAGTGCATGTAATTATTTTCAAATATTTTAGAGAAATGCTATGGTTTTTTTACTCTTGCTCAGTACTATCACAGATTATAGAAAACCCATGTAGATCACTCTTTAGAGTCGTTGTTGAGTTAAAATTCTACACAAACCTGAATCTGTGGAAGAATAATGTTGTTTTCATTTAGTTTTCATGGCTAATAGAGAGAATGAAAACGATGAATCCCAAGTATTCTCTCTAGTAAGAAAGGAAATAGTATAACTTCTCTTGAAAGTAATTAATTCAAAGCATAAGGATCAGAAACCCCAATGTGTGGATAGAAATGAGTTTATTTGTTTGGTCGTTAGGCTGAAAATGAAACTTCATAATATAATATCGATTCCTGAGAGCATCCCAGTACCTCATCCCTTATTTCATTTTGATGGATTTCAAGAGATCTATTTGACTACCAACAATGAAAAAGAGGGTTTAAATGATGCGGTAGATAAAAACAAGATTAAGGATGAGGGTTTACCCATTTCAAATGTATTCCAATGCAAAAAGCTCAAGGTTGATTGTTAGACATTAAAAAAAAGGAACAATTTGTGTTAGTCTTTCGAATTGTTCATGGCCTATAAAGTTGTAGTTCCCATTATTCTCGGGTTATTATGGTTGACATTTCCTACAAATGAAAGGTATCTCCTACAAAACCAATAGAAGAAATAGAGAATAATATTGCTATATTATCTCATTGATATCAACATTGATCTTTGAAAAATTTTTAGAACACTTATGATATATAGGTATAGTGCATGCTTCTCTTACATTGATATCAACATTGATCTCTGAAAAAAATTTAGAAGACTTCTAATATATAAGCATATAGGAGCAGTGTCATCAAACCCATTTAGTTGCAAGTGCATTGTCACATATGCTACAAAGAAATTTATTGCAACATACTTCTTATATAATTGGGCTTTCGTAAAAGTAAATATATGCACTATAAACATAAGCACCAATGAGTTATGACATTGAGATTCAATGCAGAGTTTTAAGTATTTTGAGTTACATTCTCATATCAAAATAAGCTCGAGTGGGTGATCACCAATTAGACAAAAGGTACCCTCCAAAATACACTTTATCTGACTGAGAAATGTTGTTTGCAATAGAATGTTTAAGATTGTAGGACTATTCTCCGTTATATTATTGGTATTGGAAGTGAGAGAGGGGAAAATAATGAGTATGGGTCAACTAGGAACAACCCTTTAAATCGGCAGTAGATCCATCCTTTTTAAAATAGGTTCACAATCATTGTCAAAATATGCCCCACATTTGAAAACTTTAATGATGAGAAGTGAATTACAAGTAACCGGGGTATTGGTTATGTGGTAGGTGTTGATTAAGGTTGGTTGTCATTGATGTCAACCCTTGAAGAAAGTCCCGTAGCACAAAGGTTTGGGTAATGGACCCAATAGTGTTTGATGTAAATATGACTCATTATTGTTTTGTCATGGTTGATAAGACGTAAATATGGATGAACTCCAAATTGGTCCCCTTATGGTGAAATCCCTCACGGGAAGACGCTTTGTGGAGTAAGAGAACCCATGCTTAATTGTGGAATAATGAGATGAAGGAAATTGAATTTGTCAGGGAAAATATCCTAGATGGATAGTTCTTGTCATGTCATTTCCAGTGGTATGTGGAACGTCACA
>ML797323.1:280152-309673 GCA_009831015.1 Picea engelmannii | reverse complement strand
TCCAAGTAGGATTTTCTGGAGGCTTAGTTGGTGTAGAAGTTCCCTTTTTTGGTGGCATGTTGGCCAAGTATCACTTTTGAACCTTGATTTTGAGGTGGTTCTGCTAGACAATATTTCTTTTGTTGTATCTCCCAAGTTTCAGCTCTTCTGGGTATGAAACGTTTTTTTATGTAGTTCTCTGATATTTCTTCTCTGCAATGCCATGGGTCTGATCAAAATTGGATGTGCCATGTGGAATTTACAATAACTTCCCCACAACTTGCCAATTTTTGTCCTTTCCAGGAGATCTCACTTATATAGTGTTCCCCGCACAAAATAATTGTTTTAAAATTATGAAACTCACACCAGAAATACTATAGACTATCCATGATCCAATGAAACCCGTCCCACTCAATTTGGATACTCTAGGAAGAATTTATTATTGTTTTACCTAGAACACCTTCTTGAGACTAGTCAATAGGACTAGTCAGATACCCTATCTTACACAGAGTGTATCTACAAATTTAAGATGACCCAAAAGCTGAAATTTTTACCCCAGATACCTTAATAATTTATGTAAATATCCTCCAAATTTCAGGGTCTGAAACATTATGGAAAATTTTTATAAGCAAAAATTCCGCAATGACTTATTTCAGGATGATTCCATAACCCTATCTTGTACAGGCTGTATCTTCGAAAGTATAAGGCTTCAAGAGATGAATTTTGAACCCAATGTACCTTGATCCATATTCTAAATATCCTCCAAGCCGTTTCTTCCAAAACATTGTAGAAAAATAGTTATAGTTAAAATTCCAAGGTGTCTCAGATGTAGCAGCGAAACCCCAAGACCTTGAGCTCTGATACCATATGTTAAGAACCAAATACCAATATAGCATAGAAAAACCTCAGGAAAAGTACTCAATGCTTGGAAAAAGAGATAATTTCAGATAATAAGCCTCTTTGAGGGGGAAACCTCCTTTTACCCCACTTAAATGTTCAAGTACTTGATGATTCAAAATGCAAATGTCTCCTTGGTATATATAGGAGACTAGGAGGTATAGTTACAACTAATGGCCTAAAGCCGACATAAATAAAATAAAATTACTAATATAATATGCCTCAATTAAGGGTTAATGAGCCAATATTAGGGCTTAACAATCCAAGATCCCAACTGAGCAGTTAAGGGAGTACAATAACATTTCTTATAAACAGGGTGAGACTATCAAGTCTTTCAACTTATGTTTCACCAAATTGTATAACCAAATTCCCGAACTTATTTGACCTCAAGACCAACCTTCTTTCATGCATTATTATAATTCTATACCTTCCCCCTACCATCATAGGCTTGAGGGAAAATCCATTTATAACCTTGGTTCTGCTCTGCATACTTGTTTGGAGTATGAAGAACAACTTGAAAGAACAAGTCTTCCCAAGGGAGACTCAGTTAAACGGACGAACATGTCCACCCTCTTACAACTTGTATGAGACATGAATAATTGAATGATAGCATGTGAGAGGAAAGGAAATGTCCCTTCACTTACCCTTGGGGCTTCATCTTCTTCTTCACCACCCTTTAGGAATCCTAATGAAAACAATTTCCAACCTAAAGCAATCATGCCTCACAGTTGGTGTAACTTTTGTGAGGAAAACCATGAGGAAAGTACTTGTGAGGTAAAGAAGAGTTCCAGAGATAAGATATTTGGTAAAAGGATTGAAACTACTATTGTTGTCTTATATTTTGTAGAGCCAGAGGATGTTATGATCATACATACTAGGATTAAATTCTATGCTCTGAAAGGTAAATATTATCCTCCTTACACTTCTTCTATCCCTAGCTCATCTTCACCAGCTACTGTTGTTTAGGTTTCTACAACTCCTGACAGTCAAGGAACTACCTCCCCTCTTTCCTCTTCTAGTTACAACATTCTAAATCAATTGGCTAATATTAAAGTTGATGCTACCCTCCTGGACATGGTTGTCATCCCAGAGCAATAAAAGCATCTAAAAAATTTCATGGAAGGAAAATCTTCCATTGTAGCCAACCACTCTGAAGAGGTAGATGAAGAGGATTCAACTATAAATAAAGTAGATGTACATAACTTTAGTCACCCTGTAAAAAATCCCCCTTTTTTCATTTCTGTAAAGATTATAGACAAAATAGCCCATTGTTGTCTCATTGACGGTGGTTTGGGCCGAAGTGTGATGTAAAAGATTATTATGGAAGAGCTAGGCTTGTCTTGTACAAATGAAAATGCCAGAAGCATGCTCTCTTATAATAGTTTACAACAATTGACCATAGGTGAAATCAAGGACATGACCTTGGTTTTGTGCATGCATCCTGAAATAAGGACAACCCTTAATATTTAGGTAATCGATATGCCAGTGAGTAATTACTCAATCATCTTAGGAAGAGATTGGAAATATTTGATGGGTGGATACCTCTCACTCGACAGGGCACACTTATCTGTTCCTAAGAATGGTAAAAGCATAATAGTCCTAAGGGAGGGAAGAATTTCACCTTATATAGAAAGCATCCCACAACCTAATGTGAATTATATCGAGGAGGACCTAGGAGTGTATTCCATCTTTGCAGATGAGGACAAAACTACCTTGGAACAAATTGACATAAAATATGGGATGTGGCATATGCACTTTGATTGTTCATCCTCCAATGAAGGAAAAAAAACTGGTATTATCTTGTACTCTCCTGTGGGTAAAATTCATAACTTTTCCTATAGGTTAGAGTTTTCTTGCACTAACAATGTCCCCGAATTTGAAGTGTTACCGATAGGCATTGAAAATGCCTATAATTTTGGTTGTGGTCACCTTACAATTTTTGGGGATTCTGAACTTGTTGTAAAACTTGTACGTAAGATATGTTAGAAAAATAGGACTGCGGAGCAATAAAACAAAACAAATGCAGAAACAAAACACAGAAGATACACAATACAAGAGAGACACATATTTACGTGGTTCACCCAGTGTGGGCTACGACCACCAGAGAAATTGCTAGGTCCTTTCTTTATTATTATCCAACAAAATGAAAGGATACAACCTACAGTAAAACCCGCTGTAACTTCCTCTTCTTTCTCTCACAGTCTCCTCTCTCAGAATACAATACTCGCCAACATACATAGTTGCAATGCATTT
Source organism: Picea engelmannii (assembly GCA_009831015.1). Lineage (NCBI taxonomy): Eukaryota > Viridiplantae > Streptophyta > Pinopsida > Pinales > Pinaceae > Picea > Picea engelmannii. Next base: position 306,544 of record ML797323.1, on the reverse strand, counting down.
CCCTCATAAAAGAGGGTTGCCTTCTAGGCAAAAAACCCCTAACATAATCTCTATTGTTAGATCTGTGACCTTATAATGAATGGTCCAGATTTACAATGAAATTACAATATACTTTTACAGGGCAATTTTTGCCAAACCCCCCAGCCAGGGGGATAGCCCCCCCAGACCCCGTAGAGGGGGTACCCCCCCTCTGCACTCCCCCGCATGGAAGAGTGTACATACTTCTAGGGTGTAAAAACTTCATGGGGTATAAACACGGCTGAAAGTAAAAGACCTCTAAATCAGGAAGATAATCAGGCTCCACAACCAACAAGATATATTCTCCATGAAACAAGTTAATGAAACGTTACACCCAAACTATTTGGGCACTTATCTCAAACTTGTTATCTTTCAAAATCACTCATGTTAAAAGGGAATTGAACTCAATGGCTGACAAGTTAGATATTTTTGTAGCCTCTCCTACTCAGAAACTTCTACCACAAAGATCTGATTGTACCTTTCAATATTTGTATCGTCCATATATCCCTGACAATGTAGAGTCATGGCAGGTCTTCCCTAGTGATGAGAGTATATGTGCTTTCTTTCAAAATGAACCTTATAAGCCTAAGTAAATTATATCGATGGAAGATAACAAAATTCTGAAACGCTTGACTCCTATAGAATGTTCATTTTCGTTGAGTGATGTAAGCAACAAAGAAAAACACAAATAAGAGGAGTCAAAAAGGAAAGTCGGTGAAACCATTTCCTTGAACATTGGGACACCCGATTATCCAAAGAATGTTAAAATACGTGCCCAATGTTCTGATGAAGAAAAATTGAAGTTCACTGAGTTGCTTAGTGAATTTCAAGATGTTTTTGCTTGGTGTTATGAGGATCTTCGTGGTTTTGATCCTGCTCTTATACAACATGCCACTCCTATCAAGGAGGGCATAAAACTGATTAGGAAAAAACAAAGACCCATTAACCCTGCACTAGAAGCAACTAATCAAAAGGAGTTGGAAAAAGTCTTGAAGGTGGGGATAATTTTCCCTGTTAAGTATTCTGAGTGGGTTTCCAATTTGGTTCCCGTTCGGAAAACGACTGGTCAAATAATATTATGCGTGGATTTTTGGGAATTGAATATGGCTAGTATAAAACACCAGTTTCCCCTCCCTAATATGGAAATGATTTTACAACAAGTTGCAGGGTCACAGATGATTGTTGGATTACTGAGAGGGGGGGCGTGAATTAGTAATAATGTAATTATAATACTTTTTCTCCAAATAATCCAAGTGTTATATCAATGTAGAATTATTATCCAATAACGAGCAATAGGAAATGAACAATCACACACATACATAGTACACCAATGTTTTACGTGGAAACCCAAATCAAGAGAAAACCACGAAATGCTTTTTCTTATATGTCTTGAAGAATTACATTGATTGGAAGCACCAACTTCCTTTGTTTTCCAACTGCAACTGGAAGGAGGCTCCAACCCCCTAGTTTCTCAGGCTACAACCTGAGGGAAGATCCAAATCCCCAATTCTCTGGCTATAACCAGAAGGAGGCTACAACCCCATGTGTTCTCCGGCTACAACCGGAAGGTGGATATAACCACCTGTCCTTTCCCCGTCCAACCACCCTGAAGTATAAGTAGAATGATGGAACCACTGTCAATCTCGCAATGTCAGATATACTGTTGTACAACTGTAACAAACTATACCACTGACCTGTATCCAATCTGTACAACTGCCTTGTAATCAATATGTACCTGAACTGGACATGTATCTACAAAAATTACAACAGATACATGACCTGTAGTGTTGCATCACGTGTATGTATACACCCTATCTGTTATGTAGATTGCATATGTACACTACCAAACTGTAATGCAACCTGCATATTCCTTCTAAAAACTAGGGTTTCCTTTTCTTGAAAAATTTTGACCTTCTGTAACTTCATTCACATAGATCTATAACCTGTCACTATATCCAAGCTGTAATTGTACCTTGTGCATGCATCCTCATACATAACCTTTACTCAAGACAAGCATGCATTTCTCTAGTCATGTTTCATATAGGTATGTGTAATCATGAACAAGTATAATATCCCTCACATGATCTTAGTCATCAACCCCTTTATGATATTCAGTCTCTCAATACATCAACTACTACACAAATACAAGCTCTCAACCATGTACCATAAAAACCCTTAGCCATATGCCAAGAAATACAAGATGTGCCTCACAAGAAGTATCAATGATAAACATAMCAACATTTTATTTCTATATATCTGACTTATGCAAAAGATCCCATGAAGCCACTAGTCTCTCTAGGGAGAACCCTCAAATCTCCATTTCCATTCCTCATGCATACATCAAAATCCAACTATTCATAGAAATAAGACATACCTTTTGAACCAATGGATGGATTTGATGTATCTGAGCACTTTAGAACTTCCTGGGAGCTTGATCTCAGAATATAGAACCTCTGCATCTTCATCTCTTCAAGTTTACATGGATTTACCAACATGTACGCACCTTGTACACAAACAGCCTACGTATAGCTCAACACGTACGTAGCTTGTACACAGAGAGTCTGCATATAAATCAACATGTACACAACTTGTACAAAGACATCCCGCATACACCTTAAAAAATAGGGTTTTTCTGTAATTCTGAGAATTTCTCCATCAACCCTTCGTGCTACCTCAGATGTTCGCCACTTCAGATGTATCCACAAGTATTTACAAGAAGCTTTACACAAGAAAATAGATATACAATATGTACAAGTGTGTGTATAATGAGTGAGCTTTGTCTCTTATTTATATCTTCATGTAGCCTTACACTTTCCTTATTTTAGGGTTTCTTCATTTAAAATAATTTCTTTTGCAAATCACTTTGACCCTTGGGGGCTTCTATAAGACTTATGAGGGGTTCTCCAACTTCATATGGCCATAAATCTCTAACCATGAGGAGTTATGTGACGTTCCACATACCATCGTAAATGGCATGACAAGCACTATCCATCTAGGATAGTTTCAATGACAAATTCATTGTCCTTCATCTCAGTATTCCTTAAATAATCATGAGTTCTCTCGCTCCACAAAGCGTCTTCCTGTGATGGATTTCACCATAAGGGGACCACTTTGGAGCTCATCCATTTTTACTTCTTATCAACCATGACAAGACAATAATGAGTCATCTTTACATCAAACAATCTCAGGTCCATTACCCAAACCTTGTGCTACAGGGATTTCTTCAAGGGTTGAAATCAATTACAACCAACCTCAATCAACAATCTACACCTTTTGAATTGATGACAATGCTCTGATGCAATACTGAAATCATATCACTCATGCTCCCCATAGAACCATGCCTCTGTCCTCTGTATCTAATAAATATTATCCCCCTGGAACAATGCCTCTGTCCTCTGCATTTGATAAATCTCCCCCCCTTTGTCATCAATGGAAAAGGTATCTTTCAATCCAGGGTTTCTCCCCCTGATTGAACTGTCCTCTTATGGTGCTTCCTTGTGTAAATCTAAGATATATAAGATAATCATTCAAAAATAATTCATTTTGGAGTAGAAATAACTCCATGTCTCTAGCGAATATATTCAAAGGATTCCCGTGGAAGTGGTTTTGTGAAGATGTATGCCACTTGTTCTTTTGTGCCCACATACTCAACTTTGATGTTATTTTCTGCAACCTACTCCCGTAGAAAGTGATACTTGATTGTAATGTTCTTTGTCTTGGAGTGCATCACCGGTTTCTTTAAGATACTGATGGTGCTTGTATTATCACAATAGATTGGAATGGGATCATCATACTCAACATGTATATCTGTTAGAGTTTGTTTCATCCAAAGAACCTATGTACAACATGATGTTGCTGCAATATACTCTGCCTCAGCTGTAGATAAAGATATTGATGATTGTTTCTTGCTTAGCCATGATACTAAACACTCACCCAACTAGAACACTACTCCAATGGTGCTTCGTCGGTCATCAATACAACCTGCCCAATCTGCATCTCTATAGGAAATAAGTGATAGATACGTTCCTTTTGGATACCATAATCCAAACTCTTATGCTCTTTTGAGATATCTGAAAATCCTCTTCACTGCTAACACATGTGACTCCTTTGGTGCTACTTGAAATCGTGCCACCTGTCCAGCTACCTGCATTACATCTGGTCTAGTTGTTGACACATGTAGTAGGGTGCCAATCATTGACCTGTATTGCCTCTTATCTGTAGAATTAGAATCATCATCTTTTCTCAACTTGCAATTGGTTTTCATTGGAGTGATAACGGGTTTGCAATATTCCATTCCAAACCTCTTTAGCATTTCTCTGATATACGTGGTTTGAGAAATAAAGATTCATTAGTTGCTTTGACGTATCTGAAGTCCCAAAAAAAATGATAGCTTTTCAAGTAACGACATTTCAAATTCATTATGCATATCTTTTTCAAATTTATGGCTTAACTTGTCATCATCACTACCAAAAATAATATCATCAACGTAAACTTCAATTAATAAAATATTACCTTGAGTTACCTTGATGTAGAGGTTGTTGTCTGCACTTCCTTTAATGAACCCTACTTGTTGCAGATACTTATCCAGTCTAGAGTACCATGCTATAGGAACCTATTTTAGACCATACAAGGCCTTATTTAATTTACACACATAATCTCTATTCTCTGACAATTCAAATCCTTCTGGTTGTTCAATGTAGACTTCTTCTTCAAGTTCCCCATTCAGAAAAACTGATTTTACATCCATCTGATATACTTCAACATTTTTGGAGCATGCATAGGCTAAAAGAAAACGAATTTCTTCCATTTTGGCAACTACGGAAAATGTCTCTTCAAATTTGATTCCTTCAATCTTTGCATATCCTTTACATACCAATCTAAATTTGTTCTTGTAACTTGTCCATCTTCATTTAATTTATTCCAGAAAACCCATTTTGTGCCGATCACATTCTTATTCTTTGGTCTTGGAACCAATTACCAAGTGTCATTTTTCTCTATTTGATCCAATTCTTCATCCATGGCCTTATTCCAAAATTCATCCTTCCTGGCTTCTTCAAAACAGTTTGGTTAAATGGTAGATAAGAGTGCTAGGTGTGTTTGTTCTAGTGAACGGATTTTTCTTCTAGTCTCATTTCCTGCATCTTTGTTTCCAATAATTTGTTCTGAAGGATGATTCTTCTGTACTCGTTTTCTAGGTGTCTTTGGAGATACTTGTTGAACTTTCTCTTATGTTTCTGTCAGATTCTCTTCATCTTCCTCTTCTACTTCATCTTCTGCTTCTTCTTCGAAAAGTTGTTCCATTGAATTGTTTTCTTCTTCCTTTGATTCTGGTCTACCTGTTTCATCAATTGTTACGTTGATGCTTTCCACAACTTTGTTGAATCTTATATTGTAACACTTACATGCTTTCCTTGTACTTGAGTAACCAACAAGTACTCCTTTGTCCACACGAGAGTCAAACTTTCCCATTCTGCCATCTTCTCTTTTGATGTAGCATTTGCTTCCAAAAACTATGAAGTGATTCACATTTGTTGGTCTTCCTTTCCATAGCTTGTAGGGATTTTTATTAGTGTTGTTTCTGAGCATTACTCTATTTTGAATGTGAAATGTTGTATGCACTTCCTGTGTCCAAAACATATCTATCAATTTGAAATCCATTAGCATTGTTCGAGCCATTTCTTGTATTGTCCTATTCTTTCTTTCAACAACTCCATTCTGTTGAGGTGTCCTAGCAACGAAGAATTTCTTTTTTATTCCATGTCTGTTGCAGTAGTCCATAAATTCCTTTGAAGTGAACTCTCCTCCATCATAAGATCTCAAGCATTTGATTCTTGAATCCATCTCATTTTCAACCATTTCCTTGTAGATATTGAAGTTTTCAAAAGCTTCTGACTTGTTCTTGAGAAATCAAACTGTAATCATTCTTGTATAATCATCAACTAATAACATAAAGTATATCTCACCTTTTAATCCCTTTGTTGAAGTTGGTCCAACTAGATTAGTATGCACAATTTCCAGTGGTCTTGTTGTTGAATATTCCTTTGATTTGAACCCAGTCTTTGTTTTCTTTCCTTGTTGACAATGCTTGCATAAAGTGTTGGTTGGTTTCGTGATCTGGGGCATTTCTCTTACTGCTTCTCTTTTGTTGAATTTGACAAGGTTATCAAAATGCATGTGACCCATTCTTCTGTGCCATAGACAAATTTCATCTTCCTTTCCTAGACAACACTTTTCATTTCCAATTTCACTTAACACATATATGTTGTTTGAAGTTCTAGCATCTGTACCGACAAATTTCCATGAACCTTCTCTTATTATCTCACACTTTTTTTAATTTAAGGTAACGTTATGACCTTGGTCATAGATTTGACTCACACTTAGAAGATTATGTTTCATATATTCTACCAGTAGAAAATTTTGTGCCTTTTCATTCTTGTTCCCAACTCAGATTGTCCCTTCTCCAATGATTTTGGCTGACTTATCATTTTCGAAGGAGACTGATCCATTTCTTTCCTTTTGTAATGTAAGGAATTTGTCTCTATCACCTATAATGTGTTTTGAACACCCACTATTAACATACAAGCCATGTTTCTTTTGCTTAGCTTGTAGAGTGACTGTGCATTCTTCATTGTTATACTAATCTTGTTTTCTTATCCATGTCGTTTTCTGAGGTTTTTGTCTATGACTGTTGTTATTTTGTTGAGTTTCTTTAGGAGGGACTATCATTCTGCAATCTTTGGCCATGTGTCCAAAATTGTTACATTTGTAACATTCCACTTCAGTTCTCAAAGATTCAAACCTATTGTAACTTCTGCTTTGTGTTTCACTAGGTCTTCTTGAATAACCCCTTTGTGTATGACTCTTAAAGTTGTTATTGTTCCTGTTGTTAGCTCTGCAATTGATAGCTTTATGTCCAAAATTATTACATGCATAACATAAACAAAAAAATAAAGTTTGATACCTGAGAGTTGAAGATCTTATGAAAGGAGGTGCTCTTATGAATCCTTCTTCTTCTTGAGGCCTATCTGTCTGTTGTTGATTATGAAATCTGAATCTTCTCGGTGGAGGAGTGTCCCTGTAATATTTCTTGTACTATCTTCCTATCCCCTTTGATTGTTTCTGCATAGTTTTTTGGATTTATTTCTTGATATTTTGTTTTGGAGCTTGATCCCTTTTCTATCTCATTGTATCCAAGTCCAGACTTGTCAAGATGAGATTTTTTACTACTGATAATGTCATCCAGAACTTTTGAGCTATTCTACATATTTTTATTTTGAATATCCTTTCTTAGTGTGACAATCTCTTCTTCCAAGTTTCCAATGATCTTGTTGTTTTATTCTAGTTGTTCTTTGAATGCTTCTTCAATTCTTTTATATTCTTCTATTTGAACCTTAAATTTTGTGATCATTTGTTCTAGTTCTCGAGTGTCCTTTTTCTTGTCTAGTTCTGGTTGTAGTTTCTTGTTTTTCTTATTTTCTCTTCTGATAACTTCTATGGCACACATTAATTCTCCTCGATAGTCAACTTCTGCCTCTTGAATTTCCTCTTCGACTTCTTCATATCGTTCTTAGGCTTCTTCATTTTCTTCTTCAGAGTCTTCTTTGTTAGAATCTTTTACTGCCATGAATAGAACTCTTCTTGTCTCACTGTCACTAATTTCATCTTCATCTGATGATGAGATGTCTTCTTTGATGCATAAGCTTTTCTTGAAATATTTATTTGTAGTTCTTTTGCCTTTATATGTGTGTTTTCCTTTTGAGTAACCTTCATCATTTCTCTTTTTCTTATGAGGACATTTGTTAGCAAAATGACCAATACCATCATAATTAAAACAAATTAAAGGAATCTTACCTCTATACCTACCATTGGTTCCCTTGTTCAGTATTTTGACGAAGTTGGCCACTTCTTCGTAATATTTCGAGACGTCGTTACTGCTGTTATATTCTTCTTGTTCCTTCTTCTTTTTCTTTGATCTTTTGGATGCTTTGAAGGATGATTTTTTTACATCTGGATTTTCTTGTTCAGTTCTCATTTAATATGTTGTGAAAATTCCATGCAGTTCGTCCATGCTTATTGAGTTTAGATACGATCTTTCTTCTAGTGCTGATATCTTAGGGTTGAATCTCATAGGAAGAGATGTTAGTACCTTTTGAAAAATTACATATTTTTTTATTTCTTCTCCCAATCCTATGATTGCATTCACTGTTTCATCGACTCGTAAGAAGTAGGCTGCAATATTCTCATCTTCCTTCATTTTTAGTTGTTCGAACTGACCTCTGTAAGTTTGAAGCTTTGCTGCTTTGACTTTTATATCTCCTTCATAAATATTTTGAAGCTTGTACCAAATCTCTTTAGAAGATTTACAATGTGCAACTTTGGTGAATACCGTATCACAGAGACCATTCAAAAGTGTATTTTTAGCTTTGGAATTATTCTCACCGAGTTTCATTTCTTTGTCATTTGTGGGTGGAACTGTTGGTGCTATGTATCCATCTATAATTGATTGCAAAACTTGAAATCCTCGTGCTTTTATATATGTCTTCATCCTTATGCTCCAAAAAACATACTTCTGTCCATCAAAATGTGGTATTCCATTTTTATACAAGTTGGTACTTTCCATGATCTACCTTTCAATAGTTAATCCGATTTTTGAAGGAACCTGCTCTGATACCAATTGTTGGATTAATGAGAGGGGGGAGGGGGGTGAATCAGTAATAGCATAAGTATAATCCTTTTTCTCCAAATAATCCAAGTGTTATATCAATGTAGAATTATTATCCAATAATGAGCAATAGGAAATGAGCAATCACACACATACACAATACACCAATGTTTTACATGGAAACCCAAATCGGGAGAAAACCACATAATGTTTTTTATTTTATGTCTTGAAGAATTACATTCATTGGAAGCACCAAATTCATTTGTTTTCTAGCTGCAACTGGAAGGAGGCTTCAACCCCCTAGTTTCTCAGGCTACAACCTGAGGGAATATCCAACTCCCCAATTCTATGGCTACAACCAGAAGGAGGCTACAAGCCCTTGTGTTCTCCAGATACAACCGGAAGGTGGCTACAACCACCTGTCCTTTCCCTGTCCAACTGCCCTGAAGTATAAGTAGAATGATGGAACCACTTTCAATCTATCACTCTGAGATATACTGTTGTACAACTCTAACAACCTGTACCACTGACCTGTATCCAATCTGTACAACTTCCCTGTAACCAATCTGTACCTGAATTGAACATGTATCTACAAAAATTACAATAGATACATGACCTGTAGTGTTGTAGCCCGTGTATGTATGCGCCCTATCTATTATGCAACCCGTGTATGTACGCTACCAAACTGTTATGCAACCTGCGCATTACTTCTGAAAACTAGGGTTTCCTTTTCTTGAAAATTTCTGACCTTCTATAACTTCATTCACATAGATCTATAATATATCACTGTATCCATACTATAACTATACTCTGTTCATGCATCCTCATATATAACCTTTACTCAAGACAAGTATGTCTTTCTCTAGTCATGTATCATATAGGTATGTGTAATCATGAACAAGTATAATATCCCTCACATGATCTTAGTCATCAACCCCTTTATGATATTCAGCCTTTCAATACATCAACTACTACACAAATACAAGCTCTCAACCATGTACCACAAAAACCCTTAGCCATATGCCAAGAAATACAAGATGTGACTCATAAGAAGTATCAATGATGAATATACTAGCATTGTATTTCTGTAGATCTGACTTATGAAAAATATCCCATGAAGCCACTAGTCTCTCTAGGGAGAATCCTTAAATCTCCATTGCCATTCCTCATGAATACATCAAAATCCAACTATTCATAGAAATAAGACATAACTTTTGAACCAATGGATGGATCTGATGTATCTGAGCACTTTAGACCTTCCTGGGAGCTTGATCTTAAAATCTAGAACCTCTGCATCTTCATCTCTTCAAGTTTCCATGGATTTACCAAATTGTACGTGCCTTGTACACAGACAACTCACGTATAACTTAGCATGTACGTAGATTATACACAGACAACCCGTGTATAACTCAACATGTATGCAACTTGTACACATACATCCTACATACACCTCTGAAAATAGGGTTTTGTTGTAATTTTGAGAATTTCGTCGTCAACCCTTCATGCTACCTCAGATGTTTGCCACTTCAGATGTATCCACAAGTATTTACAAGAATATTTACACAAGAAAATAGATATACAATATGTACAAGTGTGTGTATAATGAGTGAGATTTTCCTCTTATTTATATCTTCATGTAGCCTTACACTTTCCTTATTTTAGGGCTTCTTCATTTAAAATAATTTATTTTGCAAAGCACTTTGACCCTTGGAGGATTCTATAAGACTTATGAGGGGTTCTCCAACTTCATATGGTCATGACTCTCTAACTGTGAGGAGTTATGTGACGTTCCACATACCACCAGAAATGGCATGACAAGCACTATCCATCTAGAATAGTTTCATTGACAAATTCAATGTCCTTCATCTCATTATTCCTCAAATAGGCATGGGTTCTCTCACTTCCCAAAGCGTCTTCCCATGAGGGCTTTCACCATAAGGGGACCGCTTTGGAGTTCATCCATTTTTATTTCTTATCAACCATGACAAGACAATAATGAGTCATCTTTACATCAAACAATCTTGGGTCCATTACCCAAACCTTATGCTATGGGGCCTTATTCAAGGGTTGACATCAATGACAACAAACCTTAATGAACAATGATGTCCTTGCTTGACGGTTTTTCTACTTACAATCAAATCAAGGTAAAAAGGAAAGATACATATAAACCCACTTTTATTACTCGTTGGGGAACTTTTTCTTATGAACGTATCCCTTTTGTCTTATCTAATGTAGGTGGAACTTTCCAAAGAGATATGAAAATAGATTTTGACAATTTGATCAACAAAATTATTCAGATTTATCTGGATGACTTAGCCGTGTATTCAAAAAACTGATCAGATCCTTTTCGTCATATTAAAAAGGTTCTCATGTGATGCAGGAAATTTAGCATTTCCTTAAATATTTCTAAGTCTATTTTCGATGTTACCAAGGGAAAGATTCTTGGACACGTTGTCTCTGATTCAGGAATAAGCATAGATCCTGAAAGGATTGCTTCTATCCTAAATCTTCCTTCTCCTACTTCCAAGAAGGAGGTTCAAGCCTTTATGGGTGTTATCAAATTTGTCGGTAGGTTTGTTCCTGATTTTGATTTAATGGTAAATCCAATTCACAATATGGTTAAGCAAGATCATTCCTTTTCTTGGAACGATGATGTTGAAAATGCTTTCGTAAGGATCAAGAAAGCAATTAGTTCCGCACCGGTTTTGGCGAAGCCAGATTTTGAGAAAGAATTTATGATATATACTAATGCCACATAGGAAGCAATTTTTTTTATCCTTATGAAATGTGATGACCAAGTTAATAAGAAACTAGTAGCTTACATGAGTCAGATCTTGTCAGATGATGGATTTAAATATTATTATATTGAAAAACATGCTTTTTCTCTTGTTAAGGTTGTTGAAAAATTTCTCCACTTCATCTTAGGTAAGAACACGTTGGTAAAAGTCCCTTTACCTGATGTTAAGTTTTTTCTCTCACAGACTTATCTTTCAAGGAAGCTTGCACATTGGCTTTCCAAGATCCAGGAGCATGATTTAACCATCATGACTTATAACACCATCAAGGGATGTGAATTAGCCCTTCACTTAGCTCAACATGCTGAAACAAGTGAAGAGATTTATGAACAAGATAGATCTCTATTGGCACTGTTTTACATTGACAATAAAATCCTTCCTATGGATGAACATACTTGGTATAAATATCTAGTTTATTACTTGCAAAATCAAAGATGCCCAGATAACTTGGATACCCATCAAAGAAGAAGGCTCTATCTTGAATCTGCTAGATATGTCATTATATGAGACTTCTTGTTTAGGAGATCTACCGATGGTATGTTACTTCCCTGTGTAAACAATGAGGAAGCACATAAATTGTTACAAGAGACTCATGGATCTGCAAATTTTGTTATTCATGTAGTAGGTCAATTTTCTACTAAAACTACCACTTTTAAGATTATCAGGAAAGGGTACTATTGGCCTTCAATCTTTCGTGATTCTTATATTTTTTCAATATATTGTGACAAGTGCCAGAAGTTTGCTGGAAAAGAACACCTTTCAACCATGCATTTACAACCTGTCCTCCCTGACTTTCCTTTTTGAAAATGGGGTTTGGATTTTATTGGTCCTATTAATCCTCCATCTTCAGCAGGGAAAGTTTTTACCTTGACAACCACCAACTATTTTACGAAATGCATTGAAGTTGTCCTGCTTAAGCATTCACAGGATGAGCAGGTGATTTATTTTCTTGAAACTAATATTTTTCCAGATTTGGTCTTCCTTTGGAAATGATTACAGACAATGGTCCCGCTTTTATTTCTGCTAAGTTAATCTGTTTTTTAGCTAAATTGGGGGTTAAACATTTTACCTCATCAACTTATTGTCCCCAAGGAAATGGGTAGGTCAAGTCTACAAACAATAATCTGGTAAGAATTATCAAGAGGTTCGTTAAAAATAAGCCTCATTAATGGCACACTCTCCTCACTTACGCCCTTTGGGAAGATCACACTACCACCAAGGTAAGCACGGGTTTCACTCCTTTCCATCTTGTTTATGGTCAAGAATCCATTCTGCCTACTGAGATGGAACTTTCCTCTCTAAGGTTAATGCTACAGTTTGAAGAATTAAATTATTCCAATGTTTCTCAAAGAATGAATGCACTTTTGGATTTAGAGGAGAAAAGGACGTTTTCCTTGGATAACATGAATAAAAGACAACAAATTGTTAAAATATATTTCAATAAAAGTGTCAAATGTGTCAAATTTAAGGTTAATGATATGGTAGTGCTATGGGATTCAACTCATGCTGATAGAGGAAGTCATTCAAAGTTCCAAAAATTATGGTTGGATCCATTTAAGATTGCTTTGGTCTTGGGTGCAAATTCCTATATCCTAAAGGACTTGCAAGAGAGATTGTTTTCCTATAGAACCAACAGTTCACACCTAAAAAACTGTGGAACCAACTTGAAATTTTAAATGTTGTATGGATTACTTTTTGTATTATAGTTGTTTTACGTGCGTTGATTTTACGTTGTTGTTGGTTTTATTTGCTTTGATTTTACATTGCTATTGGTTTTATTTGCTTTGATTTTACATTGTTGTTCGTGTTATTTGCTTCGATTTGACATTGTTGTTATTTCATTTATGTTGATTTATTTACTTCTGTTATTGACTTTTTTTTTTCTTTTTTATTTTTTACCTATCAAAATAAAATGTTGGATCAATTTTTCCACAACGACGCTATTCTGCAAAGTATTGTTAATCAATAACAATCAGGTTACATAGTTGTCATGATGTTCCCCTTGAAAGCATCATTGAAATTGTTATCTGCTTCAACTGTTGTTATATAAGATAGTTGGTTTTATCCCTTTTATGCTTTCCTTTTCTTCCATGCATTATTTCAAAAATCCCAGTCATTTTCCCCTTAAAAGTGCTCACTTCCCCCTGTTGCATAATCATTCTAATGTATATCTTCTTGATCTAATGGTTACATGGTCTATGGAACCATACATTCTGAGTTCTTAATCTGTTGGAAATGGATTTCCCTGTGGAGTTGCCAGTTTGTTGATGATTAAATTCACAACGATGAATTCTTACCACAAAGGATTGCTAAGCTCTATTATTTATTTATGATAATAATATTTAACTGGTAGGTGGGACCCACTTGTAGACTAGAGGTGCAAAGATATATGCATTACACTTATATGTTGTTGCTTTTATGATGTTTCCTACACCATCCTCTACAGACGATGATGCAGTGTTAGTTTCATTTGATAAGATAACATTGTTGGTTGATGCATTGTGGTTAAATGTTGTTAATGTTCATTCACAATATAGGGAAGTTCTATGGATATGAGGATTATGTGGTTTTACAAGTGTAATGTTATGTTATAATATTGATTAATAATCCATATATGATTTATGTAAAAGATAATAAAATGGGAGCTAGCTCAAAACAAAAGGAAAAAACTATGGATAAGTTTCAAGCTATCGAAAAAAGATTATATATAAACCTTATGACAAATGTGAAATGGTGGACCTAGCTACTATACTATGGGTTTTGGTTAAAAGATTATGCAATTTTTATTAAAGAGTTATATGGAGGAACATATGGTAATGTTAACGTATGGTGGTGACATGTTTCGGGTGGTGTACTATAAAATAGATATGGCATCGAATCTTTACAATGGATATGGAAATGAATTATGAAATGGTTATATGTTTGAATTTAATGGTTGATGGACTAGATAGTACACAAACGTGAATAGGGCCAGGTGAGGAAGTGACATGAATTTACTGCATGTCACTCCAAACCTCCCTTGAGCCTATCACCCTAGCATAGTTGCATTGTTTCTCTGTTGGTTGTGGAAGCTCCGCGATTTCAAGTTTTGAAGGGGAAAACTCGAGCCAACTCTTCATTTTAAGTGATTTTTCACAGGCATGTCTCTTTGATTTATATCCACGATGGACTTTCTGTATTATGAATCAAATGGTGGCTCAGGATTGCATGTGTTCTGTTATTTTCTTGAGTTTTCGACTAGGTATTCGATGTTGTGTTATGGTGTTCTCTATGATTACTGTGGAATGTTGGCATTTTGAAGGGAAGTAATGGGTGTTATTGATAGTAAAGTCTGCGCAATGGTTATTGGTTTAAAAGAAAATGGTGGCTAGATTGGGGTTATTCTAGTTCTTTGTGAATAATGTCAGTGGTGCAACAAGCTTTGATTGTTATTGTTGTGGGGTTTTACCACTAGTCCGAGTATCAGTTGTTGTCAACCCTTTTCCTCTTGGTCGTTGTTGTGATTCTTTATCTAGGTTACAATGAAACTGTTGAAAACATTGTGGTTCTTTTTGGCTAAGCCTCGAGCTATTGTTTGTATGACTTATTCTTTACTATCTTTTCACCAAAGGCATTACACAGTCCAATATTTTTTTCCCTAGAATGATTAATGGACGTTGGTATATGCATCAATGGATATGAGTTGTCCTTTGTAATTCTTTTCATAAGAGTTTTTAACACTCTCTCCTCTCATCTCTGTTTTAATGGCCGAGTGTTATGTTGTGAAGCCTCACAATTTTATTTTTTTTCAAAAGCTATCGACCTCTGTGGTGTTGGGAAGAGACACGGTCTCTCTATGTGTTCAGGATCTTCATTCTTTAAATAAACCCTTGTTTCCTATTTGCAATAAAGCATTCAGAGGTATCTGTGTGTGCTTGGGTTGTTGACCTCGAATTTCCTTGTTTCCTCTTGAGAATTCTCTTTATGCCTCTGTCAAGATCTCGGGGTTATAAGTTAAACGACTATGGTGTTTTCAAGGGAGCATGGAATCTGTTCTTCCAAGACTATATTGATTTACATGTGGTTGTTTCTCGGTGGTAAATACTTTATGAGGTAAAAGGATTACAATCTCTTTTTGTTTTTGAAGATTAATCAAATTCTCAAGAATGTGACTTGGTTCTATTGAGCTCGACCTTCTTCTACTTTCCTCAAGCACCTTATGGGGTCTGTCAAGATTTTGGTTACTAGTTAAATGACTGTGGTATTTTTTTGAGAGAATACGGGCTCTCTAACTTCAAGACCATTTCTGGTCGTGTTTCTATATTTTCTCTCTGTGATTAATTTGTATGGGTGAGTTACAACCTTAGATCTTTTCATTTGGTCGATTGTGGCCTTTCTTCTCATCACTATGATAAACCATAGCATGATTGTAATTCTGTCAAAGTTTAAAAGAGACACTTGTGTATGGTTTGGTTCTGTTCTCTTCATGCATTATATGGTTTGGTATTTTATGGATCACATATTTTAAAGGGAATTCTGTACATATTAATGAATATGGATATCAAGCACAAGGCTACATTTTGTGGGTTGGCTGTTGTTGTCGAATCAAGATTGTGTCTATTATATGATTGAAGACCTGTGTGTATGATTGGTTCATCGAACATGCTCTTAAGTCTGTCTAGTTTTAAAAGGGACCTATGAGTGATCAAATCGGGCCTCATTATTGTTGATGACAATTGACTGTTGATTGTTAGCGCTGGGTCTATTTTTGTTTGATTACCAATGATGAATATTGGATATAGATAACAGGAATTACTATGCATATTTTGTTTAAAAGAAGAGATCAACATTAGAGAATATAGGATTGTGGATCGAATAGTTATGTTTTTACTATGAAATTGGAAATGATTTGCATAGTCGTTATATAGAATGCACAGATTGATATAAATTGAAGAATTCTGGGAAATTAAATTGTTTTATTGAGACAACAAACAATCTATATGCAATTAAGGAACAATTAAAAGCTTTGGGTCTTGGAAGTGGATGATTTTTGGATTGAATTTGAAACAAAGTTATGTTTTATGGTTGATTTAATTTATTTTATGAATAGTACCCGTATAATTCCCTCTCATTTTCTCACTTTTTTTGCTCATTATAAATCCCCTCATGATCCCAAATTCATTTTGCATGCCCTGTTCACTAAAATAAAATTGAAACTTTGTATGATAGTGATAAAAAATGACACAAAGACAGATAACAGCTGATATATTTTGGTATTGTTTGCACAGTAACTTTTTAATGAATTGTCGAGCAATAATCATGTTCTTACTTCCTGTCATGATATCACATTTTCTCTTATTACAATCCCACTAGATATCCCATGAACCCTATTCACCCCCTTCTCATTTGACAATTCTTAAATAAATTTTATGGATTGGATTGCATGGGTCTTATGTTAATTTATGAGCCAAACTTTGTTTCATATTAAGGGAATGTCATGTATGGTTTGTTAAGAGCTATTTACTAATAATTTCTGCATACAAGATAAGATTCTTCAGCAGAGGAAGTCATGGACGAAAAAATAGAGGCAAAGGAAACTGGAACAGAGGGCCTAGAAGGTCCAGATTCTCAACACTTTTCAACATCGACCCTCAAGAGTTAAACAAACTCTTTCAAGATGGATTTTTCAATTGGATTGGGAAAGGGATAGTATAGCCTAGACTAGAGAGGCCTCCTTTCTAGCCCCAAAATGTTCTTGGTATCCCTATGCCTCCCCATGTATCTTTGCAACCTGAAGTTCCCCAGAATGATGGATGGCAGGAGATTTTTCACCCAACAGTCTCCCACCATCGTGGTTGGCCAAATGTGTCATTATTGCCTCCTCCTCCACCTGTAAACCCAAATGCTCATATTTCCCCTGCAAACTCACCTGTACAGTCCTCCCATGCAAGAAAAATACTCAAAACCAAGGCTCACCATGTGCATAACAAAGGTAAAGCTATTGCTGCTCCCTCGTCTCCTTCAAGTGTCTCAGCCAAGTCAATGTCTTCCCGTATGCAGTTGAGAGAAGACTGCTCCCATGTCATTAGTGAGATCAAGCCTCAAGGTTCCACCTGAACCTAAGGATAATTCCTTGAAGTCCAAAGGGGACAACAACAACAAAGAAAAAATTGGCTCTCAAAATGTCAAATACAGTTTTTGATTATGTGTTTATAATTGATTTGTTGAGAACCATGGTCTGCTGAAAGTTTTGGAGAACAAACTATTTTTGGATATTGTGGATATTTACATGTTTGGATATAATTTGAAATATCTATGATATTTAAATTTCAAATTGTGGAAATAATTATGGAAGCCACAAGGAGCCATGTGTTTGAATGATTGTCTAATTATGTTTATTTTTTGTTAAGAAATAAAAGGGAGTCACAAGGGGTCCCACCTACTAGTTATTATTTAATAAAAGACCATTTATTATTATTATTATTAATTCTTCCCCTAAACTAAAAGTTAGTTGAGTTTTAGTTAACTTAACTAAATGAGTTAGTTGAACTACTTCAACTAATTTGGAATGCATAAAATCCAAATGAGAAGGAAGAACAAGAGGAGAATAGAATAAGAAAGCATACTAAGGTTTGCTCTTGAGTTTTATTGAGATAGTTCAGTTTTCATTCATTCTTCAATTCATTAAAAGCCTAATTCTCTTTTATGACAAGAGGGTCCTATTGTAGACAACAAGGTTCAAGGTTGAACCATATCATTCAGATGCTTGTTTCATAGGTGTTGATCTATCTGTGATAGTCTGTGTAAACTTGTCTGTTTATGAATTGATTTTCATGATTGATAAAGGATATTGTGCAGAGTCAAGTTGGCAGTAGTCTGTGGCAAGTTGATCCATATTTTAAAGGCTAGTTTTTACTTCTTGTCAGAGTCCTTTTGTATGTTTTTTCATCGGGGATATCTATGTTTGAACTTGGTCCATGACCCCACAGGATTTTGTAAAGAGAATGATACTTTTGATTTCTTGGAATGAAATAAAGAAATTTCTATTCTGTCTCATTTGTATTAATCTGTGACTTGTTATTTTTTATTTTGATCTCCACATTTACTTTCTGCAATCTGTTATGTTCAAAAAATTACATAAAAATGTTATATTTTGCAATAATCTTTTATTTAAAAAAATCATCCTAAGCCCTTGTAATTAATACTTATGGATTGGGAAATACATTTTGAGGCTATAACCATAGGGTAATATTCCCAACTATCTTTCCTTATCCAAGAAAGATTAAAAAATGTTTGAGTAAGATAAATTCATATCTTTTCCTCAACACCATCCTCCTGACAATTCTCCTCATGTTCATCAATTTCTTTGCATGGAGGATCCAAAAAAATCATGCCATGCTTACCTTCTAGATATTTAGGTAGAAACAAACTAAGCACAAATTTACCTTTATTATGAGAATTTTTTAGATATGAATCCTCAAGCCAGTTTGAGATTCTGTCATAAAATTTAGAATGAAAACTATTGGTTTGACGAACTAGATCTGTCAATGAGGAACACATCATAAGAGGATTCATTATCAAATTGTTGATTTGAGCCATCCCTTTGACAAAATGGATTGGTTCAAAGTGTGAAGCATAATCATTAAAGTTCACATTAATCAAAGAATGAATATGAAATGAAGAATCTTTAGTCTCCATAAGAATGGGCGCATTATCTTTTTCATAAATAAATCATGTAGAATCATCTTGCGACATATATTTTTACCATGTAAGTGATGGAAGTGAAAGAACATCAAATCTGACTTCATAAATGTTATGTTTGAAATTAATTTCACCATATCTTGACATATTAAAAATATCAGATTGTGATGGCAAAGTGTGAGTTAAAGTGGATAAAGTATCATGCACATCAGAATCTAAGAAGAGATTGGGATATAAAGAGTAAAATGAATTAGAAATAAGCACATGAAAAGATTCTCTTGAGCTATGATAATTAACAATAATATTCTCAAGACATTCCTCTTCACTTGACTTATTACTTTCACTCTGTTGTGTTGATAAATATTCCAACATAATATGATCATCTAAATTTTTCTTCTATATGATAGACAAGTCAAAAATTTCATGAACACTCTCATGGAAAACATCTAGTCTTACCGGTGAATAAGGTATGATTTGTGGATGAAGGTCTAAGGTATGATTTAGTAAAAATGGCATGTCATCAAGATGAAATTTATAGAGAACATGATGGATGCTTGTTGAAAATTCTTCTGGAGATGAATCACCATTGATTAGTAGAGCCTGAAATTCTTCACATACTCGATTGTAATCATAAATTTTAAAATCGTCTAAAAATTCCTCTACAAATTGAAACCAATCAACAATGTGATATGATGGAAAAGACTCAAACCGATGTTTAATCCGACCCCTGAAAGTGAAAGTGAACAATCTGCATAAAACATTTAAATCATAAATACCATATGTGATACATTTACACCAAAACTTGTTAAGATGTTTTTTGCAGATACATTCCCCTCACCATAAAAGATGATTTTGGACATGCGCGGAACTATCTTGTTGGGAATATTAGGTAATGAGAAGTGAAAAGTATGTTCCAACAGAAGGATTTGGGTAGGAGCCATGTGAAATTAAATATATTGAAATCCAGACTCCTCAAGGCCAACTTGTCATTCTGGCCTACCTTCTAGTGCATTTCAAGTTGACATAGAAGAATAATTTATAGATATTGAATTATGACAGGCTGAGGGGTAAAACATTTAACCATTAAATTTACCTCGACCCTCCTTCTAGCACCATTTTTTGATAGGAAAATATGAACGCTCATCAACTGGAAGGGAGAGTCCAGTCTGAAGTTGTCTACAGTAACATAAGACGTTTGGGGTAACTCACCCTGATGGGTTTTATGGCTCTGTTAGACAATAAGGAGATATAATCTAAACTACATAAATGAGAAGAACTACCTATTTATTAACAAACATCTACTATGTACATTAATACTTATTGTGCGCACATTTAATTACAAAATTTACAATATGTACAAATACAAGTTTTGCGAGAAATATTGTGAAACAAAAGTTGATACAAATGGAACTAAATCTCAGGAAAAATCAAAATACATTGGAAACTAATCTAGAACATACTATTAATCTAATTTTGATCTTGAAACTAAAAGATAAAAGAAATTAATGTAAATGATAATGCTTTAACTTAAATGAGAAAAGCATTTAATCTTAAATGTTAATCTACATTCACAAGAAACTAAATCAAAACAACAAAAGAAACCCACTAACCTATTACTGGCCAGTATTTAAAGACAACTTTTGATTGTGCCTTCCTGTATAAAGATGCTCCAACAACATGTCTTTCAAGAGAAGTATATGGAAGAAGGTCTTGAAATACCAAGACCATGAAAATGCCCAAAGAAAGTCACTTCAATTGACAATCAAAATCTTGTTTATGATGCATAAAGAACAATTGTTTAATATGATCCTTTATGAAGATATAATAAACCATTTGTCAAAAAGAAAATAATTTCAATTGACAAATTAAGTCATTGCAAGTTCAAAGTATACGAATAAACTCAATATAATTTAATACTTGCATCAAAATGATACAATCACAAGGATCTTAATAATTGGGACAATGAACTATTGGAAATTGAACAAAATTAATATAAACATAAATGAAAGAAACTAACAATGTATTGAAAAAATAGAATAAATCTGAGTTTTAATCAATACACGATTAATCACCAGAAGAACGTGGACTGTAATAATAGATATTGCATTGAAAGAAAAACAATTTTACTCAAATGAAAAGATCCTTAATAAATGTATAGTTCCATAATCTTCTTTAAAATAAGCATTGGTCCGTTATCCCAAAATTCTCACCATATCCATCTTGTGACTCGATTCTAACTCTATTTTAAAAAAATGAGAATCAACTCACCTATGTTTTTGATAGAATCGAATCCCTCACAAGATGGCATATTTTAACAAAAGGATGTCACTTATTCGGATAATAAAATAATGATAAATTTAAAATATAATTCGTTCAACAACTTTGACAAAAGTTTGTTGGAGAAACAACATAGGGCCATACATAGAACTAACCCTATACTAACTGGAACAAAATTCATAATCTAGATGATATAAAATGGTATTCATCGCAGTGTCGAGAATATCTCTTTATTGTTTTGAGACCTAAAATAGAAAACACAATCAATCATAAATATTATTATACCTAATAAAGACTGGCTACAGAATCTATGATTCTGTAGCTGGTCTAAAAACATTATAAAATCAAAACAAAATTAAATCTAAATTTGCATCAAAATCAAAACAAATCAACACAAAACTAAAAATAATGATTTTTATTACCATAAATTATGCATTGGAAATCAAAGATGCATGAAATTCATATTTAACAATAATATTGATATTGGTGGATTTTTTAACAATAATGTGTGAAGAATTCTTTGGTTTCCTAAGAGCTCGAGGAAAAATATGTTTTATATAATTCGTTAACCACTGGTTTTCCCTCTTTAGTTATCTATTTTGTTCTTGATTCTGACCTATGAACATCTGAAGGTAGAGGAAAATTGCATAACGTCTTTCAGTCTAGAATTGACAGTTATGACAGTTCTTGGAATGCTAGTCATTCTCTTCCAAGGGATTCCCTGTAGCAACATTACCTCTTAGAGAAAACTGAATTCCTGGAAGACCTTCATACTTTCAAAGAAAAGGTGGTAGTTTATCAACAAAATAATATGGGGTTTGGTCCTATGATCCATATTTTCCATTATCGTTTTCACAAGAGGAATCATGGTCTTCAATAGCTATTGGTTCTAACGAGGTTTCCTTTTTCTTAGACTCGTTTCTTAACATTCTAGATAATATGTGACCTGCCTTTTGTTGATTGTGGATCATGATTATCTTCTTGATTCAAAGGTCTTTTTTTTTCAGTCATGTTTATACCCCATGAATATTGTACAATCCTCCACATGGGGGTTGCAGGGGGGGCTTGCTCCCTCTACGGGGTTCAGGGGCCAACGGGGGTTCGGGGGAGAAGTCCCCAAAGGAAAAATTGCCTTGTAAATGTATATTGTAATTTCATAGTAAATCTAGACTATTCATTATAAGGTCACAGATATGACGGTAGAAGTTATGTTAGGGTTTTTTTCCCTAGAAGGAAACCCTCTTTTTATGAGGGAATTGTATTGTGGTTGTGTATTATTGTGAATATTGTATTCTCAGAGAGGATTGTTTGAGAGAAAGAAGAGGAAGTTACAATGGGTGTGTTGTAGGTTGTATCCTCTCATTTTGATGGATAATAAAAAGGAAGGACCTCACAATTTCTTTGGTGGACGTAGCCCACACTGGGTGAACCACATATATCTGTGTCTCTATTGTATTGTGTATCTTCTATGTTTTATTTCTGCATTTGTTTTATTTAATTTCTATGTGATCCTATTATTCTAACAACTGGTATCAGAGAGAATGGTAACTTGCACGAAAAGAGGGTTCTTTGTTTGAGTGGCAACAATGGTGGAAGATGGAAAGTTTAGGGTTGATAAATTTAATGGTCGGAACTACCTATTATGGAAGATGTAGATGGAAGATTGTTTATATAAGAAGGATATATTACTACCATTGGGTGGAATAGAAAATAAGTTGACATCCATGAAGGACGAAGAATGGGAGGTTCTTGACAGAAGGGCACTAGGAATGATACGACTGATCCTAGAAGATTCGGTGGCCTTCAATATTTCTAAAGAAAAGACAATGAAGGAGCTTATGGATGCATTGTTGGATTACTAAGAGGGGGGGGTGAATCAGTAATAGAGAAATAATAATCCGTGTCAACCAAATAATCCAAGTGTTATATCAATGTGGAGTTATCATCCAATAATGAGCAATGAACAAATGAACAATCATACACATACACAATACACCAGTGTTTTACGTGGAAACCCAAAGCGGGAGAAAACCACAAAATGATTTTTCTTATATGTCTTGAAGAATTACATTCATTGGAAGCACCAACTTCCTTTGTTTTCCAGTTGCAACTGGAAGGAGGCTCCAACCTCCTAGTTTCTCAGGCTACAACCTAAGGGAAGCTCCAACTCCCCAATTCTCTGGCTACAACTAGAAGGAGGATACAACCCTCTATTTTCTCTGGATACAACTGGAAGGTGGCTACAACCACCTATCCTTGCCCCGTCCAAACGCCCTGAAGTAGAAGTTGAATGATGGAACCACTGTCACACTATCACTATGAGATATACCACTATAAACCTGTACAATTAAACCTGAACCATGCATCAACTTGTACCTCAACCTGTAATCAACATGTACCATAAACAAGTGCATCAACCATGCACCAACCTGTACCAAACAACCTGTAATCAACATGTACCATAAACAAGTGCATCCAATCATGTACCAAGTATGCACCAATCATGTGTCACCTACTCATCAACTATGACTCATCAATATGTACCGACATCATGAACTATACACCTCATGTATGTGCCAACTCATCAACTACTTGACTCAACCATGTACCTAACATGTACCTTAACCAAAATACCTCATCAATATCATCATCCAAATATCATTTGTAACTTTGTAATAGACCTGGTGTATATGATCACATACCTGGAAACCTTCTGCAACTTTAACAATAAGAGACTAGCATTTTCATCAAACGTTTCTTTAGTCTCACATGACTAGTTTTGGATTAATCATCAACCCTAACTTGAAATAATAATAAATATGTACATGTAATGAGTAAATATATGAAACTGATACACAATGTTATTCAATGTGTTTTGTTCCATTCCTCCAGGTTTCACTACTAGGAACCTCTTAGAAAAGGAGTTATAGTAAAAATGGTACCTTGTTGAATTCTGGCTTATTCTAGAGAGCAACCTTGTAGAGCGTGCCCCATACGGAATATTTGTTGAATAGATTTGAAAATTTAAAAAAAAATACTACACACAGTAATATAACCAACACATTTGGTATTTATAAATTTGGATATGTTATGAAGAAATTATGGTGTATTTACCCGAAACGCCTGTTTTAGACTAGTTTCAAGACTAGCCACAAACCCTATTTTCCATGGAGTGTAACTTCAAAAATACAACGACCCACAAGATGAATGTTTTACCACAGATACTTGGATATGTTTCCTCAATGGTATGAATCATTCTATCAACAAATTTATCTCGAAAATGGTGAGATTACCTGTAAATAACATACCTTAGAAAGCATCATCAAAATAATTTATCCTCCCTTGAATTCTGGCCTTCTTTTCTTCACCTTCCTTCTGAAATTCGACTTAGATATCCTTTGATTACCTCAGAAAACTATAGATATTCAATATTCTCATTTGTGATATAAATTAGAGAACCTTTCCTCTTATTTATACTCTCCAAGTAGCTTCCTTAAAAACATCTTCTAGGTCACTTTGTCCACTTTCCTTATTTTAGGGTTAACCCACTTGTTATTTCTCCATTAAATTTATTATTTAAATAATTTATTTTGTATTCACTTTGAATTATAGTACACTCATCACTTCACTTTATTATTTACCTTCTAAAATATCTTAAACCAGATTGACTACTTTGACCTTTTGGGGCTTCTAGATGACATATGAGGGTCCTCCAACTTTGTAAGGCCATAACTCTCAAACCGTGAGGAATTATGTGACATTCCACATACCACTAGAAATAGAATGAAATGTAATATCCATATAGAATAGTATTACCTACAAATATATCAAAACTCATACCATTATCCATCAAACAAACTTGGGTCCATTACCCAAACCTGGGTTCTCCAACTTCTTATGGGCATAACTCTCTAACCGTGAGGAGTTATGTGACGTTCCACATACCACTGGAAATGGCATGACAAGAAATATCCATATGGGATAGTTTCACTGAAAAATTCATTCACATTAATCTCATTATTCCACAAATAATAATGGGTTCTCTAACCATACTTCTAGGATAACTCAATCCAGAAAGCGTCTTCCCGTGAAAGATTTCACCATAAGGGGACCACTTTGGAGTTCATATTTTGTGATATCAGGATTTCTTCAAGGGTTGACATCAATGACAACCAACCTTAATAAACAATCTCCCCCTTTGGAATTGATGGCAACACTCTGATGCAAAACTGAAATTATGTCATGCAATACTGAAGTCATATCACTCATGCTCCCCTTGGAAACATGCCTCTATCCTCTGCATATTTATGACCATTTCTCCCCCTCGAACCATGCCTCTTTCCTCAGCATCTGATGAATCTCTCTCCCTTTTTCATTAATGGAAAATGTATCTTTCCATCTGGGGCTACTCCCCCTAACTGAATTGTCCTCTTTATGGTGCTTCCTCATGTACGTCTAAGACATATATGATAAGCATTCAAAATCATTCATTTTGGAGTAGAAATAACTCTGGGTCTTTGGACAAGATACTCAAAGGCCTCCCATGGAAGTGGTTTTGTAAAGATGTTTTCCACTTGTTCTTTTGTGCCTACATACTCAACTCTGATGTTCTTTTATGCAACCTACTCTCGTAGAAAATGATACTTGATTGGAATGTGCTTCGTCTTGGAGTGTATCATCGGGTTCATTGAGATACTGATGGAGCTTATATTATCAAAACATATTGGAATGGGATCATCATACTCAACTTGTATATTTTTTAGAGTTTGTTTCATCCAAAGAACCTGTGTACAACATGATGTTGTTGCAATATACTCTGTAAATTCTAACCTTGTACAATATCTACTGCAAACTGATATTCAGAAAAGAATAGAAAAGATACAATGGCAAATACAAACATTACACAGAGATTTTTCACCTGGAAACCCAAACCGGGAAAAACCAACATATATTATATTCA
>ML797323.1:260958-275855 GCA_009831015.1 Picea engelmannii | reverse complement strand
CTTGCCATTTCTTTTCACCTGAAAAACAATACCGCAGATCTCCCATTGTAACAAGGCTTATCACAGTCCCGAGCCAAACCCTTGACGACAAAGGCGTCCCCTTGAAGCCAATAAATATCTGATACCAAATGTAAATTCTAACCTTGTACAATATCTACTGCAAACTGATATTCAGAAAAGAACAGAAAATATACAATGGCAAATACAAACATTACACAAATATTTTTCACCTGGAAACCCAAACCGGGAAAAACCAGCATATATTATATTCATACAGTGTGTTACATTGTTTACAATACAACATACATATAGGAGCCAATGACATCCAAAACCCTAACCCAATGACTTGGATTAGTCCAAAATCCTAATTCCTTAACCGGAAATAGAAAACCATCGGCAAAAAACCATGTGCCGAAAAAACCACCTAAATATCATGTGGTCCTGAAAATATGTCGTCCCGAAAATATGTCGTCTTGGTGTGAAAAAAAATTTCGAGGGCACTGCCCCCGAACCCCTACACCCCCTCTAATCCCCCTGCATGCCCGACGCAGACACTCAAACACTACTACTCGTGCAAAGAATATAACACATACCCAACATACTCTACCTCGGTTGTAGATAAAGATATTGATGATTGTTTCTTACTTAGCCATGATACTAAACACTCACCCAAGTAGAAATTTTCTCCACTGGTGCTTCGTCGGTCATCAATACAACCTACCCAATCTGCATCTGTGTAGGCAATAAGTGATAGATCCTTTCCTTTTGGATACCATAATCCAAACTCTTCTGTTCCTTTGAGATATCTGAAAATCCTCTTCATTGCTAATACATGTGATTCCTTTGGTGCTACTTGAAATCGTGCCACATGTCCAACTGCCTGCATTACATCGGGTCTGGATGTTGTCACATATAGTAGGCTACTAATCATTGAACTATATTTCCTATGATCTGTAGACTTTGAATCATCATCTTTTCTCAACTTGCAACTGGTTTGCATGGGAGTGATAACTGGTTTGCAATCTTCCATTACGAACCTCTTTATCATTTATCTGATATACTTGGTTTGAGAAATAAAAATTCCTTGGTTTCTTTGATGTATCTGAAGTCCCAGAAAGAAGGATAGTTCTCCAAGTAATGCCATTTCAAATTCATTATGCATATCCTTTTCAAATTTATGGATTAACATGTCATCATCACTACCAAAAATAATATCATCAACAAAAACTTCAATTAATAAAATATTACCTTGACTTACCTTGATGTAGAGGTTGTTGTCTGCACTTCCTTTTCTAAATCCTGCCTGCTATAGATACTTATCTAGTCTAGAGTACCATGCTCTAGGAGTTTGTTTTAGCTCATATAAGGCCTTCTTTAATTTACACACATAATCCGCGTTCTCTGACAACTGAAATCCCTCTGGTTGTTCAATGTAGACTTCTTCTTCAATTTCCCCATTCAAAAAAGCTAATTTTACATCCATCTGATACACTTTAATATTTTTGGAGCATGCATAAACTAAAAGAAAATAGATTGCTTCCATTCTCGCAACTGGGGAAAATGTCTCTTCAAATTCAATTCCTTCAATATGTGCATATCCTTTACATACTGTTAGCACATAAATTTGTTAAAACTGTAAAGGTTTGTGGTTTCTACCTAAGTCTGTATCCTTTCCTGTCCCTCCCCCCTTTTTGCATACCTAATCGTAAGTTTTCCCTATGGGCTTGTAGATTGTCTTCTCTTTTCCTTCATCCTTAGATCGACATGTTTTCCTTGTCATCCTGTCTAAGAAGTATCAACCCTCAGCATTCATATTTTCTCTTTGGCCGATCATTCCTCTTTTCATCTCTTCCTCTGATCTTTTGTTTTCCCAAGCCCTCAACAGGTCATTCAAGTAAGTCAAACAAGTGACATTCATGATAATCAGGTGCAACACTTGAAGCATTCTGATATGGACTCAAATTAAGCGAGCGATCAATATTAGTTTTCAACATCGGAGATCCATCAAATAGATCAAATCGATGACCATCAGGTGATCAGGATCATTCAATTTCACTAGATTTAGCATCGAACATAGGTCCAAAATCGCAAGGCTAATCTTAGTCATTGGTACTAGAGTGACACATGGCGCAGGATCAATGTTTTGCTAACTCACAGGACAAAGAAATCAAAGGGGTCATTCATGAGGACTCGTGAAACGTGATGTCACAAAACCATCTGGGTCGTCCATTCTAGAGTGGCACATGGCGTAGGATCCGAACCGCGTAGAATGTCTTTCGAGAAGGCTGAGGTGAGAATTATCGATGACCTTAGGTCCCGAAACACTGAAATAATCTGGGTTGTTCATTGCAAAGGGATTTGTGTCATATGATCCTAGGCATCACGATTTCACGACTCAGATTTTTGAGCACGGAATACATCATGAGTTCGCGAAACGCAAAGTTGCGACGCGCCTAAGAGTTTGGCCCACGATCACAGCCCAAGGAAAAATGGAAAGCAGGCGACTGTCGAAGTAGTGGGAGGCTGAGGTTGTTCGAGGAAATGATCATGGCCATCATATTCAAGGCAAATCCAATCGGTGATCCAAATGGACCATTATGTAGGAGAGAGAATCGAGATTTTTGAAATCAAGGGGAGTGAAAATTCCCAAAATACGAAATCTCTAGTTTTCATATTGACAAGAATGAGGTCATGGCTCACGATCACATGGGGCAAAGTAAAAGGGAGCTACATAAAGAACCAAAGCACCCGAGTTGGTCACAGAGAAAATTTTGCATGGCCTCGAGGCACGAGAGTTGACTCGAAGGGGTTTTGAGCTCGTCTGGAGCATTCATGGGTTTTGGGCTTTGTCATGATCCTAATGAAGGTAGTTAATGAAGATGGGTAGGGTAGTGGAAACCTCATTTCATCAAATAAATGGAATGTATGGAAAATATGGTCATGGAGACCAGACTGTCAACCAAAAGTTCCCTTGTCATGAATTTTCCTGTGAAGCCCATACCGATCCGATCTTGCGTATGACAGAAGAGTGCAAGTGAAACCTGACAGAAGGAGATGCAGCGGCCAAGCATTGAATGCATTACCATCATATGTTTCTATAGCGAGAAAGTTTCTTTGAGTATTTATACTCATATTTTATATTTTATAAGGGTCGATGGTTGAGCTAGGCTCCTGTATTGTAAATTTTTAGTAAAGCCTCTGGTTTCTGGTTAGGCATCTGTATTTGAGACTTCTTGTTTAATCCAAGTCAACTTTTCTTACTCCATATTACTTTTCATCTGATACTGAATGTTCATGATTGAAGGATTCACATGGATGGTTGTGATTGTGTTGTAATGGATGTTTGATTGCAGTGTTGTTATATCATTTTCAGTTTCCCAAAGTTTTGAATCCAAGAGGATCTTGTTTTTTTGAATTTTTCCTCCTTAGGATGTTGGAAGACCGTATGTCCATACCAGACCTCTTCACTCTCCTTAATTTATTCCCCCTACTCACCACTATACCAACTTACTAAATGAAGTTAGACCAAGACCTCACCTGCTTTTGTTTCCCGATCCAGGTTTCTGAGTTAGAACGATACCATCCTAAGTCTGCATCCATTAGACTACGTTTATATTGATTTTTCGTGACATAAAAACTGATGGGTATCAAGCTTACCTCTGCCGCAATCCAGGGGTGACTTCTAGTGCTAACATTTTTTGCGTCGTTGCTGGGGATGAAATTGAAGATATTCCCTAGTATTGAATGACAAAGCTTACTAGTTATGAAGGTGCATCAAAACTTAGTACATCAAATATTACAACTGTGCACCTAGAGACTCCACTGTGGTGACTCCATCGATGTGAATCCACTAGCAACTCCATTGTTTCAACTGTGTCTTCTAGAGGAAAACATACGAGGTCCACTCCGCAACTGCATTTAGCAACACCTGAAGATGACCCAAAGAAAATTGTCAGAAAGGGAAAGGCCCCTCGAGAAGATACTTCTTCTGTTGAACCAGGTATTTCTGATGATTTTAACTGTCCTCTTATAGAAAGTCTAATATCTTCTTCTCATTTTCCTATTATATTGTCTGTTGGAGTTTCCTGAAGTTTAAAGTTTGGGAATGTTCCTGTTGAGTTTTCTCCTCCTGTTTTTGGATTGGAAGGAGAAATCTTTGTCACCCCTATATCCCCTGAAGTTGTACCTAGGTCTAGACCTCAGACCTCAGAAGATTTTCCCACTCTAGGTTTTATTACTCCTCCTCATGTTAAATTTAATGATTTTGTAGAAAGGCAAACCTTTTTTCCCCCAAGTCCTATAGATTTTCCTTCAAATACTCTATTGTTTACTTTCCCTCCTGGAATCTCACTTCCAATCTCCCCTGCTCGAACTCCATCTCCTCCTCGTTCAGCTCCCTCCATCATCCCTATGGAAGGTGCCAATCCCCCTAGAAGCAGAATGGATTCCACAGTGGCTGCAAGATATGCCCCTTTAGTCCTACCTCAATCGATGAATGCTCTCCCTATTGGAGATTACCTAAAGTATATGCCCAAGTTCATGGGAGAACAAGACATAACTTCTGAAGAACACCTTGCTTCCTTATATAGTTATGCAGGAAATATGAATATTGAAAATGAAGATGTCTCTATGAGAGTCTTTGTCCAAAGCCTTGATGGTGAGGTTAGGAAATGGTTTAGGGGATTGAGCCCTGGATCCATTGCTAGAATTGAAGCATTGCTAGAATTGAAGCTTTATATTATGTTTTCTTGAGACAATGGGGGGATAAAAAAGACTTCATGTATTATATTACAGAGTTTTTGGCTCTAAAGAAAGAGCAGGGAGAATCTATCTCTAACTTCTCCAAAAGATTCAACAATATGTACAATAAGATCCCTGCTGAGATAAAGCCTATAGAAGCCTCTACCAAGATTACCTATGCTAGTGCTTTTGACCCTGATTTATGCCTCCTGTTGAGAGAGATAAGAGATACTTCCTTGCCTCATATGCAAGATGCATCCTTGGAAGTAGAGTCTAATGTGTTGTTAGTAATCAGACTCAAGAATAAGGATGATAGGGACATACCGAGGGGAAGATATGAAGCCTCCATCTCGAGCTCCTCTGTTTCCCCCTCTCAAATGGATGAAGTAACCAAGTGACTAAAATAAATTTCAACCAGAATGGAAAGGTTGGAAGTAGAGGGAAAGTAGACATATATAAATCCTCAAAATGTTGATAGAAGAGCCAGCTTCAAAAGATCAAACAATCCCCCTCAAATACTCCCGAGAGAACCTAGAAACAGAGAGAGAGATGATCAAAAAATACAAACACCCCTCCAAAATAACCTCGTTGTTGATGAAGAAAGAGAGGAAGAAGAGATAGATTCCAAAATACATTACCTTGGAGACACCTCCCCATTTCCTCATTTGACTCAATCTGCCTACGAGGAATCCCTCATGAACAGTCAAATAAATGAGCTAAGTAAGGATGCGAAGGCCAATTGTAATCCCCATAAATATAAACTTAGATCAAATAAAAAAGAAGGGAAGTGCAACGTTCCTGATCCAACTCCTAGAGAAGAGAAGCCTGCTAAAGATGCAACAAACAACAACAAAGAAAAGAAATCTTAGAACCCCTCACCGATACCTAAAGACCAGTCCCAGAAGTGAGAGAATTTTTGAAGCCCCTTTCCTCTTTTAGTTTTGAGCATGAAATTCAAAATATTAGGATCCTTGTGTCCCTTTCAGATCTAATTAAGCACAAAGATTTCAAAAAATCCCTCTCGAAGTTGTTGAAGTCTAAGCCATCCTACCATTCCATAGACTCCATAAATTTTCAGGATGAAAATCCACCAGTCATCTTAGGTCCTATGGTAGAAGATAGAGATGATTCATCCCCTCCTTTCTACACATCGTTGAACATACATGATAAGGTGCTGCATAACTGTCTGATGGACTCAAGGGCATCTCATAATATCATGCCCAAAACTGTCATGGAAGGACTCGGACTAGAAATCACAAAAGCCTATCATGATTTATATTCATTTGAATCGAGGAGAGTACAATGTCTTGGGGTCATCAAAGATCTAGTCGTGACCTTGTTTCAGCTACCCATGAAGAGTGTGGTCATGGATATCATGGTGGTTGATGTTCCTCCCAATTTTGGCATGTTATTGTCAAGATCTTGGATAAAAATACTTGGAGGAACATTGTAGATGGACCTCACATATGCTACCATTCCAGTGTTTAGGGGGGAGCATAGGAGACTATATAGAGAAGCTCAGTTGGCCTACATTATCAAAGATGAAGCAGATCCCACGAACCATCCTATCTTTTCATTTGGAACTGGTTTGGGATCTAGCCTATTGGAGCTCATGGATGCCCTTGACCCCCCTCTTGAGATCAGAAAGTCCATTACTCTCAGTGGAGATTCTCCTCCGATTACCTCTGTGTGGAAAATGTTCTTTGATGGAGCCTCTTCTAGAGAATGTGTTGGTGATAGAGTAGTCCTTGTTTCCCCTGCTCAGGAAACTATATCTATGTTCTACAAGTTAGAATTTGAAACTACCAACAATGTGTAGAGTATAAATCTCTTGTCTTGGGTTTGAGGGTTGCAAAGGACATAGGAATTGAAGAGATATCAGTGTTTGGGGATGTTGAGTTAATTTTTCAACAAATCAAGAGTATTTATCAAGCCAAACACCCTCAATTGAGATCATATAGAAATGAAGCATGGGATCTGATTGATAATTTTTTCTCAAATTTCAACATTTCATTTATTCTGAGAGAAGAGAATTTCATGGTTGACTCTTTGGACATTTCAGCAAGCAATTTCAGAGTCCCTCTGCCACCCAAGCTCAGATATGATATAGAAGTAAAATATAGACCCTCCATACCTGACAATGTCAAGAATTGGAAGGTATTTGAGGATGATCTTGTGATCAAGAGGTTCCTAGAAGTTGTTGATGAATTTTCTACATTACACATAGACCGAGATTCTTATTCTCAAAGTTACTCACATGCTGATGTATTTTTAAAGAAAATCGCTAATCATCATATTGTGCAGTTGCCGAGCAATCACATTCTGAAGGGAATAGTCCCTTTCTAAAGGATATTTGACAATAATGATGTGGTAGTGAAATCTCAGAGGCCGACTAGGGATGGTGATGTAGCTAAATGCAATATTGGCATAGATAAGGATCCAAAATTCATCAAGTTGTCAAGCAGTTTGTCAAGGGAGCAGAGGGTCAAGTATACTGAGCTATTAAAGGAACTTTATGATGTGTTTGCCTTGACCTATGAAGACCTCAGAACATATGACACTAGTGTCATCGAGCATAATATTCCACTGAAGGAAGAGGCCAAACCATTTAGGCAGAAATAGAGACAGATAAATCCTATGCTCCCACCTATTATGGAAAGGGAGGTAAAGAAGTTGTTGGATTCCCAAATCATTGTCCCTTTGAGATATTCTGAGTGGGTGGACAACCTGGTCCCAGTGAGAAATAAGAGTGGGGAAATCAGACTTTGTGTCGATTTTAGGAACCTGAACAGGAGTTCAAAGAAAGACAATTACCCCTTTCTTAAAATGGAACACATATTACAAAGGGTAACTAGAGAATGAAGGATATCCATGATTGATGGATTTTCGAGATATAATCAGATCTCAGTCCTACCTGAGGACAGAGAAAAAACAACCTTCACCACTTCTTGGGGTACATTTATGTATGCCAAAATGCCCTTTGGATTGATGAACGCGGGGGTGACCTTTCAGAGAGCCATGGATATCACTTTCATTGGAGAAAAGGACAAGTTTCTGGTCATCTATATTGATGACATTACAGTATTCTCCAGATCAGATAGAGAGCACTATGAGCATTTAAAAAGAGTTTTCTTGAAATGCGGGAAATTTGGTCTCTCCTTAAATCCCAATAAGTCTTTGTTTTCCATGAATGAGGGAAAAGTTTTGGGCCACATTGTATCAGTTGAAGGAGTTAGTATTGATCCCAGTAGAGTTGAAGCATTCCAAACCTTGTGACTCTCGAGATCCAGGAAATAAGTCCAATGTTTCTTGGGAAAAAATAATTTTCTGAGAAGGTTTGTTTCCAAATTTGTTGAGATGGTAAAGCTTATAAAAACCATGCTCAGGAAGGGGAACAAAGTAAAATGGACTACTGAGGTTCCTTCAATCAAATCAAGAAGGCACTGAATGAAGCACCTGTGCTTATCTGTCCTGATTACTCCAAGGATTTTCTAATTTTCTCTTTTTCTTCATTTGACACAGTGGCAATTGTTTTACTACAAAATAATGATGCATGGCTGGAACAACCTATTTAATTTTTCAGCAAAGCATTAAGAGATAGATCAAATATGATGTCATGGAGAAGCAGGCCTATGCCTTGGTCAATGTTGTCAAAGCCTTTAGAGTATATGTTTTGCATTCGAAAGTTGTTGCATATGTTCCTTTAGCTTCTGTGAAGGACATTCTCATTCATCCTAACATAGACGGGAGAAGGAGAAAGTGGATTGCCAAAATCCTTGAATTTGATCTAGAGATAAAACCCACCAAACTAGTTAAAGGCCAAGGTTTAGCCAAGTTATTAGCTTAATCTAATTGTAAATATTTGGAGGTTAACTTCATCAACACATGCTCAAAGAATCAACGGGCTAAAGTGCCTAATAAAAACCCTCAGGACGACCCTCCATTTGCAGAATGCCCCTGGTATAAAGACATTATATATTTTTTGCAAGAGTTGCAACCTCCAAATGGTATGGGAAGAAGTAAGGCAAGAGATTTAAAGATAAAAACAATTAGGTATTACCTTATTAACCAGTTTCTATATTGGAAAAACCCTCTAGGATTTCTTCTGAGATGTTTGGACCCACAAGAGCCCCATAAAATTATATTTGATTTCCATGACAACCTTTGTGGGGGACATCACTTCTGGAAAATCACTGCCTACAAAATTCTCAGGGATGGGTACTACTGGAATACTCTATTCACTAAGGTCTGTGAAAAAATCAGGGCTTGCATCAAATGTCAAAAGTTCTCTGGGAAGCAGCAGCTCAACTCTCTTCCATTAAATCTTGTGGTGGCCTCAACACCCTTCCAACAATGGGGTCTAAACTTCATTGGGGAAATTCACCCTACATCAAGTAGTCAACACAGATGGATCCTGACTTCCACAGACTATTTTACCAAGTGGATAGAAGCTATCCCCACAAGGAGTTCTTCTCATAAGGTTATCATTAGTTTTCTAGAATATATTATAGCAAGATTTGGTTGTCCAAGCAGGATTATCACCAACAATGATACAACTTTCAAGGCCGATCCATTGATCCGATTCTGTGAATAGTTTGGGATCAAATTGATTCACTCTACCCCCTACTATCCCCAAGGAAATGGATTAGAAGAGTCCTCTAACAAAAGTCTTATAAATATTATCAGAAGACTGTTGGAGGACAACAAGAAAGCCTGGGCGTCATAGCTCAAATTTTCTCTGTGGGCTGATAGAGTGACAACAAAGAGGTCCCTAGGAATATCTCATTTCCAACTTGTGTATGGGACTGAAGAGGTTTTTCCTTCTCATCTTTCCCTACCTATGGAAAAGTTCTTCCAAGACTGCCATGAAGAGCCTGATGACATGATCAAGAGGATACATCAACCGGTATAAGTGCAGTAATCTAGAGAGAAGGTGATGGACAGAGCACATGATCATCAACAACAAATCAAGCAGGCCTTTGATAGGAAAAGCAATCAAAAGGATTTCCTACTGGGAGATCTAGTACTCAAATGGGATGCTCCCAGAAAAGACAAGGGAAAACATGGTAAATTTGAAGCCCTTTGGATCGGTCCTTTTCATATTTCCAAGGAATTTCCAAACAACACTTACTAGTTGAGGAATTTGGAGGGGGGTGAAATTTTTGGTGGCCCTGTAAATGGTCACTTCCTGAAAATGTTTTTTGTTTAAATCTACTATTGACATCCCACCATTGTAAATATCATTTATGTTTTGTTTTGTTTTGTTTTTGATAGGAGACTCCACAACCCAACACTAAGGCACTGAGGCCTCGCAGGGAGGAATATAACCCCCATGGAGCCTAATGTTAGCACATAAATTTGTCAAAACCTTAAAGGTTTGTGGTTTCTACATAAGTCAGTATCCTTTCTTTTCCTTCCCCCTTTTTGCAAACCTGATTGTAATTTTTCCCCTTGGACTTGTAGCTTGTCTTCTCTTTGCCTTCATCCTTCGATCATGTTGGCCCTAGACCAAGTTTTGAGGGATCTGGTCAAGTTTGACCTATTTTGGGTATTCGACAACCTATCGAAGACAAAGTGCAAGACAAAGCAGAGATAGTAGGATCTCGTCCCCTTTTTCGGTCCTTTTTGGGATTTGGGACTATGTAATGGGTATGGGATGTTGGCCCATGGGTTTACCCATGTTTAGGACTATTTTGTAATGTATATATAGATGTCTAGGAAATATATAGAGAGAGATGATCTATGTGATGTAAGGCTAATAAGATAAGCGCTAAGTGTAAGTATGGTTTGTAGATGCTTTGTGCATACTATGAGAGACTTGCATATCTAGGTGAAAGGTATTGTAATATGCTGTGAAGTGCTTTATGTTGTAATGGAAGGAAGGAGGATCTAGCAAGGTGCGCAAATATCTTGTCTTAGGTGAAGTAGGGTTTTGAGGCTTTGTGCTTGTAACCGATCAACTAAAGACAATAAAGAAAAAGAGTTGTTGGACGTAGCCCTAGGGTGGGGGTGAACCACGTAAAAACTGTGTTGTTCTGCTTTGTGCTTGTCTTGATGTGTTCATAGCTTCTCTTGCTAAGTGCTTTGATAGAGATAGATAAATATGCTTATGCTTTGTGCTAATGATGTGTAAGAATGTTATATCTGATCTATATGAAGGTGCTTAGGTCTTGATCCGCTAGATATAACCTGATTGTTTATGATAAAGTGCTTAAATACATCAGATCTGAGTGAATGATGCGATGATCTATTCTATCTGCGCAGTAGTTATTGGTTGAATATTGATGAACTATTGATGATAAGTGCTATGTTAAGTATTATAATCATATATCTATGTCCCAGCTAAGGTTGCATACACTGGAGTCCTGCAACCACCCCTACCTCTACCTCGGGTGAGACTTCATCTGCTTCGCAGGTGTTGTTGAAAGGGCTGGTAGTTAGGGTTTTGTTGGTGTGTCTTTGTAGCATTGAAACCTGGGTCTGCCCCTGTGCCAAAAAATGGTTCTGTTGTTGAGACCTGAAACTGTGATTGTTGGGAACTAAAGTAAAGAAAAGAGAAGTTATGTGTGTAGATCTATTGTTGAAGTGCGCAGTATCAGGACCTAAAACTGTGATTGTTGGGAAATGAGAAAGAAGAAGCTTTGTGCAAATATTTGACCTGAGCTTGTGAAAGCTCCATGCGTAGATCTGTTGTCCCAGTACACAACATTCTACTTGACTTGAGGAGCTTTGTACCAAGAAAATAGGTCAGATATGAAGAAAAGAGGTAAGATATGTAAGATATGTGCTCTGATACAGATAAGAATAGTGAAAAGTTCTAAGATCTGGAAGATTTGTGATTTGAAAAAGTAAGATAATAAGAATTTTTTTTTTCTAAAAGTATGGATCTAGGTATGTTTAATAGATTATGTCCTAGCTTTAAAACTAGGTCACTAATAGATGAAATAAGGTTTCATATAAGTAGATATGATAAGAATAGTGAAAGATATGTTATACCTATGCATATAAAGAATGTTTGGACTAACAAATGGATGCAGGATCCTAGAAATAATATTTTGTAGGTTAGCTCCTATGAGCCTAGCATGCAATACAGGAAAGGTTGGGGATCACTTAAATGAAAGAGAGGATTATCCCTTTGTTACAGTTGCAGAAGAATAGGACATATTGCTAAGGAATGCCTTCGGAAAAGACCCAATTGTCTTTGTTGTAAAGCTATGGACCATGAAGTGTTGGGTTTCCCTAGAATGATTGCTAAGATGGAAGGAATGAATCTGATTAAAGAAAACGCTAAGGTAGATCTAGAAATAGTAGAACCCCAGAAATAATCAGAGAAAGTATTTCTACAAATAAATGAAACCCTGAATGACCACCAACATGTTAGATTATTGGAGATCTTCAAAGAAAAAGAATACCTTGAAGCAAGAATAGGAGACTTCGACATTGAATGCGTTCTAGATGAGGAAACACAGGTAAATGTCATGACTGAGAGAAATTGGGAAGCTATAGGGAATCTTTCTATGATTCCTTCATTAGGAGGAATAGGGTTATTCAGAGGAGAGTTGATAAACATATGTGGAAGGCTCGCTCAGATACCTATGACTTCCAATGGAACTTCGATAGAAGAAGATTTTGAGATTATTAAATTTATTGAGGACAATGCCCCATTTACCATGTTATTAGGAAAACCTTGGATTGACAGAGATCGATCCAGACGAAAGGAAGAAGAATAAGTTTTGGAGCATAAGAATCAATAATTAAAATATTTCATGACTAGAAGGATCACACACTTGATCGAAGAACAACAGAACAAATCGAAGCTATTTAATACTAGAGACCTGGATGTCAAAGTTGCAATAACACTAGAGGATACAAAAAATATTGAAGTACCTATCCCAGACATAGAAGAAGTATTATCTAAGAACCCTAGGGAAGAATCTCAACAAAGCGAAGTGACTAGGTCAAAAGAAGACAAAAATCAGAATGGAAAAAGGAATACTGAGACGAAGCTCACTGGAAATAAGGATAGAAAGTTAAGTAAGAAGAGAGCCAAGATCGATAAGTTGTAGAAGGCTCTAGAGGGAACCTCGCAGAAGGAAAATTTTCAAAATCAAAGATTCACGGGGATATCATAACAATGACACATGGCACTTCACCATGGCGAAGCAATATAGTCGTTGGGGACATTATATCCGTTCAAGTGACACTCTGAATGGGGAGAAAGGAATTTATGGTTCGCCACCAGACCATTCGACCACAACATAATGGATCAAGCAGAGTTAATGAAGGCCTCATACCTATTGCAAGCGACCCATTGTCGAGTTACCTATTTATCTCGTCGCACCAAGAAATGAGAACACTTTTGCCAACTGAAAAGTTGAGCTTGTAGACTAAGTTGTTTTCACATAGTAATCATCATACTCTGTCCGTCTATTCTATTGCAATGTCTAAGTTTCCCTCTAAATCGAGAATTTCCATCCTGAACACGTATGTCCGAGGAGCTCACCGCAGTCGAAGAATTAGTGACAGAAGTACTCCTCAACCTAATGACTGAAAGAGTCTTGTCGGAGAGAGGATTATCTGTAGGTGTACAGGCTTTATCTATGAGAATAGTTCAAGCATCTCCATCGACTACTCGCGGAGCAGGACCATCCCAACCATTCTATGAGAAGCAAACTAAGCACAGGGATGAATTAGCGAATGCTAAATTGATACTGACTATCTTACCCACCTGTATACCACCTTTGAGCGGTGTTGTAAACCACGACAGTGTACCTAGATATTTCGAGTATGCCTTGGTCACTGTGTACCTCCCGAAGGGGATATGCACAGTGCGAGCAGACCAAGACAAGATCACAACGTTGAAGTTTAGTGACTTCAACCTCGAAGATCACAAATTCTACAACATGTTAGCCCCACATAAGTATCTGACTGGAACAAAAGGGAAAAAATCAAAGGTAATTCCCCAAGCATGGACCCATAAACTCACACAATCCACCCTACTCAATGTTATGAAAATTCCTCACTTCGAAAAACACGAAGAGGTGAATTCATGTGTCAAGTTGATGCTGTCTTGTTATCATGGCAGATATTTTTGGCTAAACCGCCATATCATAGTTGATCCAACCTTGATCAATTAGATCAGGGCTTTGAGTATGCAAGGACCCGACCCACAGAATTTCTATCCTGGAAAATCCATGGACTGCGCTCTCACACAAAGGATCAAGAAAACTTATGGTGATGTTGAGAAGGGCACGTGAGGCTACAAGGTATCCTCTATTCAGAATGGCGTAGTGCACCTTGCCTATCAATTGATTGCAGGGAAGTTAGTAAACAAGAACTGACCCACCCAAGTGACTGGTTTTGTAGTCGACCTCACAGGGAAGTGCGCAGAGGGCCTACAAATGAATTGGGTGAAGTACCTGGTGAACCAGTTGGAACTTGACTACATAGAAGCACAAGATCAAGGATATGAATTCCATTTCATCTCACTCTTGATCCTAATCTCTTTCATCGCCTGGGAGATGCTGGAAGGTGCGACCTTCTCGGACATTGAGCCATTTGAACCATTGGCCATGAAGTTCAGTACATTGTGGTACTCAAGTGACATGAATAAGAAATGGCGGTCAAATGACATGTTCCATGCATACTACAATCAGTTGAAGATAGCCATATAGTCCGAGATGCGCTTGACACCAATCACTTTACACCGATTTAGGCCTTTGATGAAGTTCAACGTTAATCGACATTTCATTTATATCACAACGCAAGCCGACAAGCATAAGAAACAACTTCAATCCTAGTATAATGCAAGATACCAGATATATAAAATATGCAGAACATAAACGAAATGCTAGAAATAACAGAATAACAGTAAAATATCCAGCATACTCTTCACAATACACAGAAATGATTCACGAAATAGCAACAGAAATAGCACTTTGAATCTGATAGCAATGTTTACAGGCCTCTTCAAGGGGGCAACCTCCAATTGAGCAGCACTCTATTACAATAATCTCCAAGCTAGGGTTCTCATACCCTCGACTCCTATTTATACTAAAAAGAAGCATCTAGAGGAAGATCCTTCTAGAAGCGGAAGCTTCTATTAGGTCTTATTACATCCGCCTTATTCTATTTTATTGAAAGGTCTTATTAATATT
>ML797323.1:195585-255826 GCA_009831015.1 Picea engelmannii | reverse complement strand
GATCCTTCTAGAAGCGGAAGCTTCTATTAGGTCTTCTTACATCCGCCTTATTCTATTTTATTGAAAGGTCTTATTAATATTGACCTTTATTACATCCGAATACATTGATCTACCTATGTGCGGGTTAGGACCTTAACATATAAGCTGACAGAGGAGGACTTAGAGGAGATTACTAAGGAATGGTCCATTGAACTCCTTATTCTAATAGACTCTGCAGAGATATCCGACATTGACAACCCAGAAGTTGTGCAGGATACACCCGGACCTAGCAAAACAAAGAAGACTTACGAAGTACAAGATTTAAGTAGTGCCTCAGTGAATACTACTTCCATGTCGCCAGATCACAAAGGTGATGGAAAAGAGATAGATGACACAAAAGTTGAACAGAGGAAAGGTGAAGTAACACCACCCAGAGAAGAGGAGGACCCCTCAAAGAAAAGGAAGGTTCCCCCCGTTGAAACCTTCCTTTTGGAAGAGATCAAAGAGTTGCATAACTAAGATGCAGACCATCCTCACATCTAATGATTTTAGCTTCATCATAGCAGCCCTGAATGATGCTTCGTTGGAGATAGCAGGGAAGAAAGAAGCTAAGAAAGAGGAGATGTACAATAGAATTGAGGTCGAGCTCGAAGGGGTGCAACATGCACTACAGTGTAGCGACACAATATCCACTACACCTCTACCATTTGGAACACCGAAACCGAGAGATGAGCCAGCTCAACTCCACCATCTTGTTGATACAGTCGAAGCTCGCCTTTGATGAGCACAAGATGAAATAGAGCAAGCCACCCAGGCTTTGATGCAAGTACAGGGAGTACTTGTAGAACAACGTCGAGATGCAGAACAGGAAAAGAGTTCTCTCCAAGAGAATTTCGATGAAGAAAAGGCACAGTTGCAGAAAGACAAGGAACAGTTGCTCATCGAGCAACTCGAAGTGAAGGAAGTGGTCGACAAGGTACTGCACTCTGCGACTATCATATAAATAAAGGCAAAGGATCAAGTCACAAATAAAGTAGAACAACTTGCAGAAGTGATCCAACATCTACAACAACACATAGTAGACTTAGAGATACACATTGTACATGATACCCCACAGGAGGTAAAGGACCAAAGAGAAGCAACTGTCAGGAGTGCAGCTGAAAGGCTAAAGGCCCTTACCTTATAATGTAATCAATCCACTGATCACAGTGCCCAGACATATGAGAAACTCACCGAGAACTCAGAGTTGTAGGCACTAGAGTCGCAACTCTAGGAAGCGAAGAAGCACATAAAAACACTACAGACGCAGCTGAAATCCCTGATAGCTGTGGAGAGAATTAAGAGATCTCAAGAGCATAAAACCGCCAAACAATAGATCCATGCTATCCAAAGCAGAGTTATGGAAGTAACTCAGAGACTCTGACCTGTCCAAGACAAGGCTTACCAATTGTTCCTAGAAGTCGAGAGCCAGAGAGCAGAACTAGAGCAAGTTAGCACCACAACAGAACAACGCTTGGAAGGACCTGTGAATGATGAAGTCATTCAAGAACTTGTTGAACAAGAGATTGTAGCACAATAGCAAGTCGAATCAGTTTGATCCAATATCAAAGCGTTTTAAGAAGAACTTCCTACATCAGAGTGACTCAGGATGAGTCACAAGTGAGTGTTGGGGGCCAGTTGGCCCTTGACCAAGTTTTGAGGGATTTGGTCAAGTTTGACCTATTTTGGGACTTCGACAGCGTTTCAAAGATGAGCTCATGACGAAGAAGAGATCACGAGATCTCGGCCTATTTTTGGTTCCTTTTTTGGATTTGGGACTTTGTAATGGGTATGGGATGTTGGCCCATGGGTTTACCCATGTTTAGGATTATTTTGTAATGTTTATATAGATGTCTAGGCAATATAGAAAGAGATATGATCTATG
This sequence comes from Picea engelmannii, assembly GCA_009831015.1. Taxonomy (NCBI): domain Eukaryota; kingdom Viridiplantae; phylum Streptophyta; class Pinopsida; order Pinales; family Pinaceae; genus Picea; species Picea engelmannii. The sequence goes on along the minus strand of ML797323.1, from coordinate 253,923 downwards.
TGATGTAAGGATGAAAAGATAAGTGCCAAGTGCAAGTCTGGTTTGCAGATTCTCTGTGCATACTATGAGAGACTTGCAGAGCTAGGTGCAAGGTATTGTAACAGGCTGTGAAGTGCTTTATGTTGTAGCACAAGGAAGGAGGATCTAGCGAGGTGCGTAGATCTCCTGTCCTAGGAAAAGTAGGGTTTTGAGGCTCTATTCTTGTAACCAATAAATTGAAGACAATAAAGAAGAAGAGTTGGTGGACATAGCCCCAGGGTGGGAGTGAACCACGTAAACACTGTGTTGTTCTGCTTTGTGCTTGTCTTGATGTGTTCATAACTTCTCTTGCTAAGTTCTTTGATAGAGATAGATAAATATGCTTATGCTTTGTGCTAATGACATGTAAGAATGTTAGATATGATCTATATAAAGGTGATTAGTGCTTGATGTGCTATATATAACCTGCCTGTTTATGATAAAGTGCTTAAATACATCAGATCTGAGTGAATGATGTGATGCTCTATTCTATCCGTGCAGTATTTATTGGTTGAATATTGTTGAACTATTGATGCTAAGTGCTTTGTTAAGTATTATAATCACAAATTTGTGTCCCAGCTAAGGTTGCAGACACTGGAGTCCTACAACCACCCCTGCCTCTACCTAGGGTGAGACTTCATCTTCTTCGCAGGTGTTGCCAAAAGGGCCAGTAATTAGGGTTTTGTTGGTGCGCTATTAGCATTGAACCCTGGGTCTGCCCCTATGCCAACAGATCAAATTTTTTTCCTTGTCAGCATGTCTAAGAAGTATAAACCCTCATCATTCCTATTTTCTCTTTGGCCGATCATTCCTCTTTTCACATCTGCCTTTGATATTTTGTTTTCCCGAGCCCTCAGCAGGTCATTCAAGTAAGTCAAGCATGTTGCATTCATGATAACCAAATGCAACACTTGAAGAGGTTTGATATGGACTCAAATCAATTGAGTGAGGAAGATCAGTTTTCAACAATGAAGATCCATCAAATAGATCAGATCGACGACCATCGGGTGATTGGGATCATGTAGTTGCACCAGGTTTAGCATCGAACAAAGGTCCAAAATTGCGAGGCTGATATTAGCCATTGGTACCGAAGGGATGTGTGGTGTAGGATTAGTGTTTCACTGACTCGCAGGATGGAGCAGTCAAAGGGATGAGTCATGAGGAATCACGAAATGAAAACTCATGAAACCATCTGGGTCGTCCATTCTATAGTGACATGTGGTGCAGGATCTGAACCATGTAGAAAGTCTTTCGAGAAGGATAAGGTGAGAAGTGTCGATGGCCCAAGGTCCCGAAATGTTGAAATAATATAGGTTGGTCATTACAAAGGGACACATGTCATCTGATCCAACTAATCACGATTTCATGACTCAGATTTTTGAGGATAGAGCACAACATGAGTTCGTGAAACATGAAATTTCGATGCCCCTAAGAGTTTGGCCCACGATCACAACCCATGGCCAAATGGAAAGAAGGTGCATGTCAAAGTAGTGGGCAGCTGAGGTTGTTTGAGGATATGATCATGGTCTTCATATTCAAGGAAAATCCAACCATTGATCCAAATGGGCCATTATGCAGGAGCTAGCATCAAGATTTTAGAAATCAAGGGAAGTAAAAAAACCCGAAATACGAAATCCTGAGTTTTCATATAGATAAGCATGAGGTCATGGCCCATGATCACATGGGGAAAAGGAAAAGGGAGTTGCACAAAGAATGAAAGTGCCTGATTTGGTCACAAAGAAAACTCCACGCAGCCTTGAGGCGCTAGAGTCAACTCGAAGGAGTTGTGAGCTCGCCTGGAGAATTAATGGGTGTTAGGTTTCATCCTGATCCCAATGAAGGTAGTTAATGAATATGGGTAGGGTTGTTGAAACCTCATTTCATCACATAAATGGAAAGTATGGAAAATTTGGCCATAGAGGGCAGACTGTCAACCGAAATTTCCCTTGTCATGAATTTTCCTGTGAAGCCCATATCGATCTGATCTTGTGTCTGACAAAAGAGTGCAAGTGCTACCTGAGAGAAGGAGATGTAGATGCCAAGCCTTGAATGCATGAATAGAGTGTGTTTCTATAGAGAGAAATTTGCTTTGAGTATTTATACTCAGTTTTTATATTTTATAAGGGTCGATGGTTGAGCTAGGCTCCCATATTGTAAAGTTTTAGTAAAGCCTTTGGTTTCTGGTTATGCATCTGTATTTGAGAATTATTGTTTAATCCAAGTCATATTTTCTTACTCCATCTTACTTTGCATATGATACTGAATTTTCATGATTGAAGGATTCACATGGATGGTCGTAACTATGTTGTAATGGATGTTTGATTGCAGTGTTGTTATAGCGTTTTTAGTTTCCTGAAGTTTCGAATCCAAGAGGATCTTGTTTTCTAAATTTTTCCTCCTTAGGCTATTGGAAGACTGGACATCCATAGCATACCTATTGACTCTCCTAAATTTCTTCCCCTTACTCACCACTATACCAACTTACTGACTGAAGTTAGACCAATACCTCACCTGTTTGTGTTTCCCGATCTAGTTTTCTGAGTTAGAATGATACCATCCTGATTCTGTGTCCATTAGACCACCTTTATATTGATTTTTCGTGACATACAAAATGATGGGTATCAGGCTTACCTCTGCCGCAATCTAGGGGTGACTTCTGGTTCTAACACATACCAATATAGTATTGTTCCTTGTAACATGTCCATCTTCATTCAATTTATTCATGAAAACCCATTTTGTGCCGATCACATTCTTATTCTTTGGTCTTGAAACCAATTCCCAAGTGTCATTTTTCTCTATTTGATCCAATTCTTCATCCATGGCCTTATTCCAAAATTCATCCTTGTTGGATGCTTCAAAACAGTTTGGTTCAATTGTAGATAAGAGTGCTAGGTGTGCTTGTTCTGGTGAACAAATTCTTCTTCTAGTCTCAACTCCTGCATCTTTGTTTCCGATAATATGATCTAAAGGATGATTCTTCTATACGTGTCTACTAGGTTTCTTTGGAGACACTTGCCGAACTTTATCTTTTGTTTCTATTGGATTCTCTTAATATTCCTCTTCTACTTCTTTTTCATCTTCTACTCTTTCTTCGAAAGGTTGTTCCATTCATTCATTTTCTTCTTCCTTTGATTCTGGTCTTCCTGTTTCATCAATTGTTATGTCGATGCTTTCCACAACTTTGTTCAATATCCGATTGTAACACTTGTATGCTTTCCTTGTACTTGAGTAACCAACAAGTACTCCTTTGTCCACACGAGAGTCAAACTTTCCCATTCTTCCATCTTTTCCTTTGATGTAGCATTTGGTTCAAAAAAATCTGAAGTGCTTCACATTTGTTGGTCTTCCTTTCCATAGCTCATAGGGAGTTTTGTCAGTGTTGTTTCTGAGCATTAATTTGTTTTGAATGTGAACTATTGTATGCACTACCTATGTCAAAAATATATCTGTCAATTTGGAATCCATTAGCATTGTTCGAGCCATTTCCTGTACTATCCTATTCTTTCTTTCAACAACTCCATTCTGTTGAGGTGTCTTAGAAAGGAAGAATTGCCTTTTTATTCCATGACTGTTGCAGTAGTCCAAAAATTCCTTTGAAGTGAACTCTCCTCCATTATCAGATCTCAAGCATTTGATTTTTGAATCCATTTCATTTTCAACCATTTCCTTGTAGATCTTAAAGTTTTCAAAAGCTTCTGACTTATTTTTGAGAAAGCAAACTGCGGTCATTATTGTATAATCATCAACTAATAAAATAAAGTATTTATCACCTTTTAAACCCTTTTTTTTAGTTGGTCCAACTAGATCAGTGTGCACAATTTCCATTGGTTTTGTCGTTGAATATTCCTTTGATGTGAATCTGGTCTTTGTTTGCTTTCCTTGTTGATAATGCTTGCATAAAGTGTTGGTTGGTTTCGTGATCTTGGGAATTTCTCCGACTTCTTCTCTTTTGATGACTTTGACAAGGTTATCAAAATGTGCATGACCCATTCTTCTATTCCATATCCATTTTTCATCTTCCTTTCCTAGACAACACTTTTCATTTCCAATTTCACTTAACACATATATGTTGCCTGAATTTCTTGCAGCTGTAGAAATCAATTTTCCTGAACCTTCTTTTCTTATCTCGCACTTTTGTGAATCGAAAGTAACTTTATGACCTTGGTCACACATTTGACTCACACTTATAAGATTATGTTTCATATATTCTACTAGTAGAACATTTTCTACCTTTGTATTCTTGTTCCCAATTTTGACTGTGCCTTTTCCAATGATTTTATCTCAATCATCATTTCTGAAGGAGACTGATCCATATATTTCCTTTATTAATGTAAGAAACATGTCTCTATCACCTGTGATGTGTTTTGAACAACCATTGTCAACATACCAACCACGTTTCTTCTTCTTATATTGTAGAGTGAGTGTGCATTTTTCATTGCTATACTGATTTTGCTTTATTATCCATGTCCTTTTCTAAGGTTCATGTCTGTGACTGTTGAGTAACCTTCATCATTTATCTTTTTCTTATGAGGACATTAGTTATCAAAATGACCAATACCATCAAAATTAAAAAAAATTAAAGGAAGCTTACCTCTATACCTATCGTCGGTTCCCTTGTTCAGTCTTTTGACGAAATTGGCCACTTCTTCATCATCTTCCGAGACTTCACTATCGCTATTATGTTCTTATTGTTGCTTTTACTTTTTATTTGATCTTTTGGTTGCTTTGAAGGCTGCTTCTTTTACATATGGATTTTCTTGTTCAGTTCCCATTTCATATGTTGTGAAGTTTCCACGTAGTTCATCCATGCTTATTGAGTTTAGATCTTATCTTTCTTATAGTGTTGATATATTAGGGTCAAATCTCATAGGAAGAGATCTTAGTACCTTTCGAACAATTACAAATTCTTCAATTTCTTCTCCCAATCCTATGATTTCATTCATTGTTTCATCGACTCGTAATAAGTAGGCTGCAATATTCTCATATTCCTTCATCTTTAGTTGTTCGAATTGACCTCTGTAAGTTTGAAGCTTTGTTGCTTTGACTTTTGAATCTCCTTCATAAATATTTCGAAGCTTGTCCCAAATCTCTTTAGCGGATTTACAATGTGAAACTTTGGTGAATACCGTTTCACTGAGACCAGTCAAAAGTCCATTTGTATCTTTGGAATTATTCTGACTGAGTTTCACTGCTTTGTCATTTGTTGGTGGAACTACTGGTGTTGTGTATCCATCTACAATTGATTGTCAAATTTTAAATCCTTGTGCCTATATATATGTCTTAATCCTTATGCTCCAAAAAGAATACTTTTGTCCATCAAAACGTGGTATTCCATTTTTATACAAGTTGTTTCTCTCCATGATCTACCTTTTAGTGGTTAAACTGATTTGTGAAGGAACCTACTCTGATACCAATTGTTGGATTACTGGGGGGGATGAATCAGTAATAGATCAATAATAATCCTTTTTAACAAAATAATCCAAGTGCTATATCAATGTATAATTATCATCCAATAATGAGCAATGAAGAAGTGAACAATCATACACATACATGGTACACTAGTGTTTTACGTGGAAACCCAAAGCGGGAGAAAACCACATAATGATTTTTCTTATATGTCTTGAAGAATTACATCCATTGGAAGCACCAACTTCCTTTGTTTTTCAGCTGCAACTGGAAGGAGGCTCCAAAATCCTAGTTTCTCAGGCTACAACTTGAGGGAAGATCCAACTCACAAATTCTTTGGCTACAACCAGAAGGAGGCTACAACTGCCTATGTTCTCCAGCTACAACCAGAAGGTGGCTACAACCACCTATCCTTTTCTCGTCCATCTTCCCTAAAGTATAAGTAGAATGATGGAACCACTATCACACTATCACTATGAGATATACCATTCTAAACATGTACCAATAAACTTGAACCATGCATCAACCATGCATCAACCTGTACCTCAACCTATAATCAACATGTACCATAAACAAGTGCATCAACCATGCACCAACCTAGACCAAACAACCTATAATCAACATGTAAAATAAAAAGGTGCATCCAACCATGTACCGGGTATGTACCAATCATGTGTCACCTAATCATCAACTATGAATCATCAATATGTACCAACATCATCAACTATACACCTCATGTATGTTCCAACTCATCAACTACTTGTCTCAACCATGTACCCAACATGTACCTTAACCAAAATTCTTCATCAATATCATCATCCAAATATTATTTGTAACTCTATAATAGACCTGGTGTATATGATCACATACCTGCAAACCTCCCTTAACTTTAACAACAAGAGACTAGAATATTCATCAAAAATTTTCTTACTCTCACATGACTAGTTTTTGATTAGTCATGAAACCTAACTTGAAATAATCATAACTATGTACATGTAATGAATAAATATCTGAAACTGATACACAATTTTCTTTACTTTGTTTTATGCAATTCCTCCATAAAGGAGTTATAGCCAAAAAAGGAGTTATAGCAAAAATGTCATACCTTGTTGAATTCTGGCTTATTCTAGAGAGAGACTTTGTAGAGCATGCCCTGCACAGAATATTTGTTGAATCAATATAAAAATGTTACACAGAATAATAAATATTGTACTCTAACCAACAAATTTTTTATTACTAAATTTGGATGTGTTATGAAGAATTTATGATGTTTTTACCCGAAACACTTGTTTTAGACTAGTTTCAAGACTAGCCACAAACCCTATTTTCCACGAAGTGTAACTCCAAAAATACAATGACCCACAAGTAAATTGTTTACCATAAATACTTGGATATGTTTCCTCAATGGCATAGAAATTCCGTAGTCTGAATCATTCTATAAGAAAAGTTATTGTGAAAATGGTGAGATGATCTATAAATAACATACCTTAGAAAGCATCATCAAAAGAATTTATCCTCCCTTGAATTCCGACCTTCTTTTCTTCACCTTCCTTATGAAATTTGGCTTAGATATCCTTTGGTTACCTCAGACACCTATATATTTTCAATATTCTCAAGTGTGATCTAAAATGAGAGAGCCTTGCCTCTTATTTATACTCTCCAGGTAGCTTCCTTAAAAACACCTTCTAGGTCACTTTGCCCACTTTCCTTATTTTAGGGTTAACCCGCTTCTAATTTCTCCATTAAATTTATTATTTAAATAATTTATTTTTCATTCACTTTGAATTATAGTACACTCATCGCTTCACTTTATTATTTACCTTGTAAAATATCTTAAACCACTTTGACTACTTTGACCTTTTGGGGCTTCTAGATGACATATGAGGGTCCTCCAACTTCGTAAGGCCATAAATATCAAACCGTGAGGAGTTATGTGACATTCCACATACCACCAAAAATGGAATGAAATGTACTATCCATATAGAATATTATAACTTAAAAATATATCAAAACTCATACCATTATCCATCAAACAAACTTGGGTCCATTACCCAAACCTGGGTTCTCCAACTTCTTACGGCCATAACTCTCTAACCGTGAGGAGTTATGTGACGTTCCACATACCAATGGAAATGTCAAAAGAACTATCCATATAGGATAGTTTCACTGACAAATTTATTGACCTTCATCTCATTATTCCAAAAATAATCACGGTTTCTCTAACCATACTTCTTGGATAACTCAAACTGCAAAGCGTCCTCCCATGAGGGATTTCACCATAAGGGGACCACATTGGAGTTCATCCTTTGTGCTATAGGTATTTCTTCAAGGTTTGAAATCAATGAAAACCAACCTTAATAAACATGCATTTTCTAAACTATATGAAAAACCCTCGACATCCAATAAGGTATTTCTAAAGAAGCAATTATTTAATATGAAGAAGTGAGAAGGTGGGTCTGTTGTAGATCATTTAAATTAATTTAATACGGTTACTAATCAATTAAGTTTTGTAAAAGTGTACTTTTATTGTGAGGCCAGGGCTCTTATAATCTTGTTCTCATTTCCATAAATATGGAATGGCTTGGTCATGGTTATAAGTAATTATGTCTCTGGTTCAAACACTCTAAACTTTTATGATGTTCTTGGTTTTATCCTTAGCAAGGAATTGCAATGGAAAATAAAAGGTGAGACATCGGGTAATGCGTTAAACATGGATAAAAAGGATAAGACAAAGGGATAGAGGAAAGGGCTTAGGGAACTGTGTGAATTATAGGAAGGGAACATCAAAATCCATACTAGGAAATATAGAGTGTTGGAATTGTGGGAAGAAAGGAAATCTGAAGAAAGACTGTAGAGCTCCAAAGAAACAAAGAGATGGACATTAGGATAAAAATCAAGAAGAAAATATAACAGGTGATGTGTTACAAGATTCTTTGATTATTTATGTAGATAATATTTATGAGTCTTAGGTAGTAGAATCAGGGGCTTCATGTCATGCCACACCCCATAAGAAACATTTTCTAGATTATGTTCAAGGTTATTTTTGACAAGTTCATTTGGGTGATGATGCACCATGAAAAATTATTGGAATGAGTAAGGTACAAATAAAGAAAAATAATGGAAACCAATGGTTGTTGAACGATGTAAGACATGTTCTAGATCTAAGGAAAAATTTAATTTCAACAGAGAAGTTGGAAAGTGAAGGTTGTATATCCATATTTATAGATAAGGCATGGAAGGTCACCAAATGATCATTGGTGATATCAAAAGGAGAGAAGGTAGGTACATTGTATTTATGTACTGGTAATATTGATTCTTCTATCTCTTTAGCTTCTATAGGAGTGGATACAACACTTTGGCATCATAGTCTTGGACACATGAGTGAGAAGGGGATGCAGATAATTCACAAAATAAATTTGTTACTAGATCTTAAACAAATTGATTTGGATTTCCATGAGCATCGTGTTTATGGAAACAAAAGAGAGTCATATTTCTCAGAGATGGAAAAGAAAAGAAGAGTGAAAGGTTAGATATTGTGCATACAGATGTATGGGGGCCAACTAAGGTATCATCTCTTGGTGGATCTTGTTATTGTATTACATTTATTGATGATGCAACTAAAAAAACTTGGGTTTATTGCATCAGACAAAAATATGATGTTTTTTATACTTTTAAGAAGTGGAAAGATTCTATTGAGAATGAAACACGAAAAAGGTTGAAGTGTCTCAGATCGGAAAATTTAGGTGAATATTGAAGCAAGGATTTTGATGATTATTGTTCATACCATGGGATTCATAGAGAGAAAATACTTCCAGGAAGACCACAAGAAAATGGTGTGTTAGAAAGGATGAACAAGACAATCATGGAGCATGCAAGGAGTATGAGATTGCACGCCGGGTTTCCCTTACATTTTTGGGCAGATGTTTTAAATATTGTTGTTTACTTAATAAACAAAGGACCTTCAATCTCTTTGGATAGTGGCATTCCAGAGGAGGCATGGATAGGTTAAAAAGGTAAACTATTCATTTTTGAATACTTTTAGTTGTGAAGCATTTGTCCATATTGATAAAGAAAATAGAACAAAGATTGAAGAAAAATCCAAGAAGTGTACTTTTATTGTATACAATATTAATGATTTTGGTTATCTCTTAAGGGATTATGAAAATCACAAAATCATTAGAAGTAGAGATGTCATATTCAATGACAAGTTCATGTACAAAGATTAGTTGCAGAGAAAGAAACAGGAAACAAAAAAACTAGAATACACAGTGCTTGATGAGATCACTAAAAAATAAATTCCAGAGGTATCAGAAAATCAAAATGTACAACAACAGGAGAAACATGTACCTCAAACTATTGCAAGTGTTGTTAGAAGATATAATAGGTTAAGTAGACCCCCTGAACGCTACTCTCCTTCATTGTATTATTTATTGTTGATTAATTCTAGTGAACTATAAAGTTATGAAGAGGCAATGTGTTGGACACATCGACCACACTTAGGAGGGGGGGTGGGGGTTTGAATGAGTGTGGGGCTCTTTTTCAAACTTCCCTTCACAAAACTCCCTAGGTAGCAATCACCATTTACTCATTACTTATTGTTGTCATTTATAACTAGTTAAATGTGAACATACATCAACAACATATTGTTGGCATGTTTATAGGCAGGTGTGCCTGTCATTGATGGAAATATCAGAGTATGCAGTGATGGAAAAATAGGGACAACGTAAGCTCAGTAGGATTAGTGCAAAGTCGGACGAAGTGCATAGGTGTGCACCAAGGATGAGGTTAACTCATTGCCAAATCTCAAGACAGATAGCATACTCAGGATCTTAGACGGGTCAAAGGTAGAGGCCTTTGACACTTAGAAATTATTCCAAGTTAGGAGGATGTGTAAGCCCAGGAGGAGAAGCGACAATGATCATTGGATCCCATTGAGAATTACCAATGAACATCAGATCTGAGCTCAAGGTTCGACCAGTGTTGGATCCAGGAGAACCTGCACATTCTTTAAAGAGGAAGGTGAAGTGGGGTTATGAAATCCTGAAGGCGAGAGGACAGTTTCAGATACCGGGAGTTGGAAGAGTCAAAAATATTCATCATCAGGAGTCCCGGAATTGCGAAATGTGAAACCCCGAAAACTCGAAATAGGCACATCGACAGGAGGTTTGGATACCGAGAGTTGGAGGAGTCAAGAGTTTATACTCTTCATCACAGGAGTCCTGAAGTCACGAAATGTGAAACGCCAAAAAACCTTTTTGTGTAGATTTCGGATACCGGGAGTTGGAAGAGTCAAGACTCTTCATCATCAGGAGTCCCAGAATCATGAAATGTGAAACCCTAAAAACCCGAAACAGGCACATCGACTAGAGGTTCGGATACCGGGAGTTGGAGGAGTCAAGAGTCGAGACTCTTCATCACAGGAGTCCCGAAGTTGCGAAATGCGAAACATCGAAACACCTTTTTTTGTAGATTTTAGATACCGGGAGATGGAGCGTCAAAACATTCATCACAAGGAATGTCGGAATGTCGAAATGCCAAAATGTAAAAAACACCTTTGGTGTTGGTTTTAGATACCGAGAGTTGGAGTGTCGAAACACTTTTCAACAGGAATGTCGAATTGACGAAACGCCGAAATGTGTTTTCGAATAAGGCTATGGTCACATCATCAAAGAGATGTAGAGAAGAGCTTGAAGAGACAAGCTCCATTTTGGAGTTTGGGACATGGAGAGTTGAGATGACTCATCACAGAATCCTCGAAACACGAAATGCGAAATACATGTTCAAAATTGGCCCTTGGACATAACCCATGGTCACATCGACGAAGGCTCAATGGAGGAGGTAGCATGAAGCTAATCTCCATTTCAAAGATCGCGACTTGGAGAGTCGAGATGCCTCATCACAGGGATGCCTAAAAGCCAAATGCTGGAATGCCAAAACGCTGAAAGGCCAAATTGCAAAATGGAGAAATAAGTGCGAGATCCATCATTTATGATCCAATGGAGCAAGTTATTCAGGAGTATGATTGAAGGGCTATTGTTTCTATTCACAGTTAATAGATCAGTGGTGATTCAGTTGTTGAAGCGGTCTTTGGAGGTTCACAGTGTAACTGCTAGAAACCACTAATGGTTTATGCGAGAGGACTCGAAGAGACTTATGTGTGATTGCCAGAGGAGTTGAAGAGTCTCAAGGAATCTGCCAGTTGAATGAAGACTGTTCATAGAGGCAATTGACATATGGATGAGCGTTGAAGCCTGTAACTACAACAGAGAGGATGAGTTCGACTGTGACAGAGAAGACAAAGAGTCTCGATTGTTGGAGAGGCTAAGGAATCTCAACATAACACCCAGTGATGATGGACACATAGGTTTAATAGCCAGAGAAGATGAAGAGCTGCAATGATGATCAGGCAGAGCTCTCGACATGAAGAGCATGTAGAAGCATTGTGCATAGGAATGCACAAAGTGCACAGAGACTATAAGAAGGCAGAAGAAAGAAGAGGTGGGAGTTGTTGTTGAGAGGGATTCAAGAGTGTAGAAGGAGGATTGTGTAGTAGTTGAAATACAAATAAGAGGAATGGTGCATTGAATGGACATGGTGCACATAGCATAAAAGGAAAAAGCATAGAAAGCGCAAGGTTGTGTGCAGCAAGACAGTGAGACAGTAAAGGAAGGTTGAGGTGCTCTTGTAGAGAAAAGAAGAAGCACAGAAAGTGCAAGGTTGTGTGCAGCAAGATAATGAGACAGTAAAGGAATATTGAGGTGCTCTTGTAGAGAAAAATAGAAGATCAGAAATCACAAGAAGATGCAGACAAAGAGACATTGATACAGGAGAGTAGAGCAACATAGAAAAATAGTGATAAGTCTGGTAGGCCAATGATAAATATTGTATCACTATGATAAATTTATATATAGAAAAGATTTATATTTATGGGTGGTAGGGAGGTGCTAGGGAGGACTTTTGTCCTCAGAGGTTCAAGTGGGTGCTTGAACATAGGGAGTTGTATCTTCCATCTGGTTGCAGCCAGAGAATCCAGGGTGGTAGGGTGGTGCAAGGGAGAACTGTTGTTCTCTGTTATATAGGTTGGTGCCTGTGTGACTGGAAGTTGGTGCTTCCATGCAGTTGGTGCTAGAACACTTAGAGAGTTGGTGCTTCCTTCTAGTGGGTGCTAGAGAAACCAAGGAGTTGGTTCTTCCTTCTAGTAGGTGCTAGAGAAAATAGAGAGTCGGTGCTCTCAGCAAGTTGCAGTTTGCAAAACAGAGGTTGTAGCCTCATTATGAATTGGTTCTCATAAGTATGATAATGTAAAAATGTAAAGATTACTTATCATATAAATAAGAAGAGGTTTTTACCCTTTATGAGTTTCCTTAGGAAATATCTGTCTCTGTATATTTCATATGTGTGAATGATGATGAATGTTCTATTGTTTACTTCCCTTCATTATTGTGATTGTCATTCAGTTCTCTGCAAAGAGTTTAAAATAAGCATAATTTTTTAAGCTCGGTAACAACTGATTCACCCCCCCCCCTCTCAGTTGTCCAACAATTGGTATCAGAGCTTGCCCCTTTTATATAAGGGTAGATCCTAGAGCTTAAGCATGTCAATCCATGAAGGAAATTCAACCAATAAGGCCCCTCTATTCAATGGAACAAACTTTACCTTCTGGAAAGTTAGAATGAGAACCTACATAATGGCTTTAGGTGCAGTTGTCTGGGATGTGGTAGATACTGTTTATGTAAAGCCAGTTGTACTAGATAATAAGGATGATAAGCTATAATTTAGCTTCAAAACTAAGGCTATGAATGCTATCCTGAGTGGGCTTGCAGAAGCAAAATTCGTAAAATTTATGCACCTAGGAACTGGCAAAGAAATGTGGGACAAACTCATTAGCAGTTATGAAGTTAATGAGAAGGTAAAGGATGCCAAGATTCAAACCTACATAGTACAGTTTTAACAGATGAAGATGAAAGAAGATGAAACTGTTGGAAAATACTTTCTGAGAGTTGAAGAACTAGTAAATGCAATGAAAGCACTTGGTGAAAAAATTGAGGAACCTTCTTTAGTTCAGAAAATTTTGAGATCTCTACCAGATAGGTTCAACCGGAAGGTCTCTACTATAGAATAACTTAATGATATAAAAACCTTGGAGTTTGATCAACTTCTAGGAACATTGACTGCATATGAAATGAGAATAGTTAAAGATAAACCCACCTCCATAGAAGCATCATTTAAGGAAGACAAGAATGAGGATTCTGAGCCTGATGAAATTGAAGAAAAATTTGTGAAGAGACTGAAGAGGGGATCCAAAAAATACAAAGGTAAACTACCTTTCAAATGTTTCAACTTTGCAAATAAATGTCCTCACAAAAGAAAGGATCAAACATGTGATGATGAGGAAAAGCACAAACACAGAAATTTCTTTAAAGAGAATAATTTTAAGAAGAAAAGTCTTTGTGTAAACAATGATGATGATCCTTCAGATGATGAAGACAATGAATCCTCTATTGAAGATAAACTAAATGACTTCATACTTATGGCCAAATAGGATTATGATAATAAAATCATAGGAAGTGAAGATAATGATGAAGAAGCTATGGTTGATATGGAAGGAGAACTGATCAGTGCACTGGAAGAGATTGACAAACTCAKAATTAAGAACAGAAAGCAAAAACAATTGTTGATACAGTTCAAGAAATACAATAAATAGCTCGATGAATACTTTTCCCTGCTAAAAGTGGAATTAAAAGAGGCAAAGAAAATCGAGGACATTCTGAAACAACAGTTATCAGAAAAGAAGGCAAGATGTAAAGCTCTGGAGTAAGAAGTAGTGAGAACTAGGAAAGAGTTGAAGAGGTTTCAAGCCTTGTATCATCATAATCTATCAAGTATCAAAGCCTCAGAAGGATTAGCCACCATTTTGAATCAACAAAGGAATCCAAAGCTGAAAAATGGTTTGGGTTATGAAGAGGGATCAAGTAGTGGTCAGCCAAGAAACAAAGAACCTATCAAGTTTGTCAAATCCTCAAACATTGACAACAGACACTCTGTAGAAACAAATAAAGAAAATCAGCTACCAAGAAGGAATGAAAGAAAAAGTACCAGAACCGAATCTGTAGATCAGAGAAATTATCGGCATGAAAGAAATCGACCTCCTCAAAGAAGACAGACTTTTTCCAGGTACCAACATTTTTTCTATGGATATTGTTTCTTCTATTCTAACTTTGGTCATAAAGCTGTAAAATGTTCTTTAAAATTAAATTATGAGCGATCAAGACATTCATGGTATAGATATATGCCACAACAAAGAATGATACAGCCAAGTAACAAACCACCACAGACTACAAATCATTTGACGGATGGGAGAAGGACACAGGTTAAGCATGACAATCGTTATGATCCTTTATTCGATGAACCAGAATGTTACATCTGTCATAAATATAGACATAAATCTATTGACTATCGCTTAAGGAACTATGAACCAGATTTGAATTCCCCTACTGAAAATGTCAAGGTTTGGAAGAAGAAAGAAAGTTATAAGTGTGGATTAGTGTTGTCAGCTCAAATACAAACGAACCCTTGGTATATAGACAGTGGATGATCCAAACATATGGCAGGAGACAAAGGTAAGTTTCTATATCTAAGTGAAAGAAAATCAGGAAACATAACCTTTGGAAATGATGCTCTAGGTAAAATAAAAGGTAAAGGGATGGTGAGTCTAAGTAATGGAAAATGAAAATCCCAAGATGTTCTGCTTGTAGATGGGCTGAAACATAATCTTCTCAATTTAAGTCAAATGTGTGACATAGGATGTGAAGTGGTGTTCATGTCCAAGGACTGCAAGATAAAGTTTGTAAACTCAGGACAAGTGGTGGCCAAAGGCATAAGGACAAAAAATAATGTATATGTGCTAAAAGAAGATAGAGAAGAGTGTCATCTAAGAAAACATGATGAAATATGGTTATGGCATAGGAGACTTGGACATCTAAAATTTGACCACTTAATCAAGCTCAAAAATCTTGAGGCAGTAAAAGACCCTTCGAGAATATCAAAGCCCCAAGATTCTATGTGTAAACCCTGCTAAGTAGGAAAGCTAACTAGGACACAGTTTAAGTCCAAGAGCTTTACTTCAATTGAGAAAACACTCCAACTAGTTCATATGGATTTATGTGGACCATCAAGACAGGAAGGCACAGTGAAAGAAAACTACTTCATGCTGATTATTGATGATTACTCCATAATTACTTGGGTTTCCTTTCTTAAGGAAAAAGCTGAATCATTTGAGAAGTTTAAAAAATTTAAGGCTTTAACTGAGAATCAAACAGGCAAGAGGTTAAATGCAGTAAGATCATACAAAGGAGGAGAATCTATGTCAAGTGATTTCAAGGAATTCTGTGATAAGCATGGGATCAAGAGAGAATACACAATCCCAAGAACTCCACAACAAAATGGAGTAGTTGAGAGGCAAAATAGAACAGTACAACAAATGGCTAGGTCAATGATGAATGAGAAGAACATTGGTCAAACCTACTGGGTAGAAGCAATACACACAACATTCCATGTTCTTAACAAATCCCACCTCAGACCACAAAGTGACAAGACACCTTATGAACTGTGGTATGGGAGACCTGCTTCAATCAAATACTTCAAAGTCTTTGGGAGTAAATGTTACATAAAGAATAATGATGAGAACCTTGGAAAATATGATGACAGGGATGATGAAGGTATCTTTTTAGGGTATGCTACAAACAGTAAAGGATACAGATGCTATAATAAGAGGCTACATAAAATGGTTGACTGTGTTGACGTAAAATTTGATGAAGGAATCCCAGCAAGAGAGGTGTACAAAAATGAGTCTTCTACAGAGGGCACGGCTGAAGTTGAAGATGAACAGGTCCAAGAATCAGAAAAGGAAGACTATGAATCAGATGAACACACAGATACTCAGACATACTCAAATCAACATACAACTTCAAACCCCTCCTCCAGAATCACTTAAATGAATCATCCTGCAAGTCAGATAATTGATGAAAAAAACAAAGGTGTACAAACCAGGAGAAAGACAATCAAAAACACCAAACAATCACATATAGCTTTCATATCCATGCTAGAACCCAATAATTTTATTGAAGCTAGCAAAGATGACCATTGGGTTAAAGAAATGAATGATTAACTTGATCAGATTGAGAAAAACAATACGTGGGTGATGGTTCATAGACCTAAAGGTAAAAATATCATTGGTTTCAAATGGATCTTTAATAATAAGTTGAATGAGCAGGGACAAGTTGTTAGGAACAAAGAAATATTGGTTTGTAAAGGCTATGCTCAAATAGAAGGACTGGATTTTGGTGAAACATTTGCACCCGTAGCAAGATTATAAGCTATCAGAATATTTCTTGCCTATGCTTGTCATAAAAGGTTTAAAGTCTATCAAATGGATGTCAGGTCAGCTTTTCTAAATGGAGATTTAAATGAAGAAGTCTATATGGAACAACCAAAGGGTTTTGAACTGTATGATAACCCTAACTTAGTATGCAAGATGAAGAAATATTTAAATGGGTTAAAACAAGCCCCACATGCCTGGTATCACAGACCGGATACATATCTCAAAGACAAAGGGTTCAAGAGAGGAACAATTGACAACAATCTATATATCAAAATAGAGGATAATGATTTGCTCATCATGTTGGTCTATGTAGATGACATCATCTTCGGATGTAATAAGGATTCATTGGTATAATGGTTTGCTTCTACCATGGAGTCTGAGTTTGAAATGTCTATGATAGGTGAACTGTCATTTTTTCTTGGTCTGCAAATTACTCAGAGGTCTGAAGGGATGTTCATTTCTCAAGAAACATATCTAAGAGAAATGTTGAAAAGGTTTCAAATGGAAGATTCTAAGCCTGTGGGCACACCTATGGTTACTGGATGCAAATTAAGAAAGGATAATGACTCACCTAATGTTGATCAAAGTTCATATAGGTCAATGATAGGTAGCCTATTGTACATCACAACATCTCACCTAGACATAATGTGTGTTGTTGGAATGGTAGGAAGATATCAGTCTGCACCTAAACAGAGTCATTTGCTAGTTGTCAAAAGGATATTYCGATATTTGAAAGCAATAATGAACTATGGCCTATGGTATCCTAAGAATCAAAATTTTCAATTATCAGTCTACTCAGATGTTGATTGGGCTAACTGCATGGATGAAAGGAAAATCACGAGTGGAGGTGCATTCTTCTTAGGAGATTCTCTAGTAGCATGGTTGAGTAAAAAGCAAGGTTCCATTTCTTTATCAACTACAGAGGCAGAGTACATTGATGCTACTACCTGTTGCACTCAGGTATTATGGATGATTCAGACACTTGCAGACTTGGAGATAAAATACGTTGCACCAATCCTAATTCATTGTGATAACACTAGTGCCATCACTGTGTCTAAGAATCCTATATTCCACTCCAAAACCAAGCATATTCCCATAAAATACCATTTTCTGAGAGAGTAGGTCACCAATTAGGTTGTTCAGGTCCATTACATTCCAACCACAGAACAAATTGCAGACATCTTTACTAAACCCCTAGCCAAGACACCATTTGAATATCTCTGACAGAAGCTGGGTGTCATCCCATCTCACACCTAAGAGACTCCATCCTGTTAGGGGCAGTTTTGTATTGATTGAATATCTGGTACCTCCTAAAAATACTGCAACAGCTCAGGGGGAGCATGTTTTCTTAACATTGATGTCAAAGGGGGAGAAAAGGAGTGGTCTAGACTGGATGTTAGAGTTGGAGGTCCAAACAGATTAGTGCAGTCATTCAGGGTTTCCATCAATGCCAAAGGGGGAGATTGTTGGCATGTTTACAGGTAGGTGTGCTTGTCATTGATGGAAAGATCAGAGTATGCAGTGATGGAAAAATGGGGACAACGTAAGCTCAGGAGGATTAGCATAGAGTCACACGAAGTGCGTAGGTGTGCACCAGGGACAAGGTTAACTCATTGCCAAAGCTCAAGAGAGATAGCGTACTCAGGATCTTAGATGGATCAAAGGTTGAGGCCTTTGACACTTAGAAATTATTACAAGTTAGGAGGATGTGTAAGCCCGGGAGGAGAAGAGACAGTGATCTTTGGATCCCATTGAGAATTACCGATGAACGTCAGATCTGAGCCTAACGTCCTCTCGACATTGGATCCAGGAGAACCTACACATTCTTTAAAGAGCAAGGTGAAGCGGGGTTAAGAAATCTTGAAGGCAGGAGGACAGTTTCGGATACCGGGAGTTGGAAGAGTCGAGACTCTTCATCATCAGGAGTCCCGAAATTGCGAAATGCAAAACCCCGAAAACCTGAAACAAGCACATCGACCGGAGTTTTGGATACTGGGAGTTGGAGGAGTCAAGAGTCGAGACTCTTCATCACATGAGTCCTGAAGTCGCAAAATGCGAAACGCCGAAACACCTTTTTGTGTAGATTTTGGATACCGGGAGTTGGAAGAGTTGAGACTCTTCATCATCAGGAGTCCCGAAACCATGAAATGAGAAACCCTGAAAACTTGAAATAGTGACATCGATTGGAGGTTCAGATACTGGGAGTTGGAGGAGTCAAGAGTCGATACTCTTCATCACAGGAGTCCCGAAGTCACGAAATGCGAAACGCCAAAACACCTTTTTGTGTAGATTTCAGATACCGGGAGATGGAGCATCAAAACACTTCATCACAAGGAATGTCAGAATGTCGAAATGTTGAAATGTGAACAAACACCTTTGGTGTTGGTTTCGGATACCAAGAGTTGGAGTGTCGAAACACTTTGCAACATGTATGTCGAAATAACGAAACACTGAAATGCGGTTTCGAATACGGCTATGGTCACTGCCGATGGTCACATCGTCAAAGAGCTGTAGACAAGAGCTCAAAGAGACAAGATCCATTTCAGAGTTTGGGACATGGAGAGTCGAGACGACTCATCACAGAATCCCTGAAATGCGAAATGCGAAATACATGTTCAGAATTGGCTCTTGGTCATAACCCATGGTCACATCAATGAAGGCTCAAGGGAAGAGGTAGCACGAAGATAATCTCCATTTTAGAGATCATGACTTGGAGATTCGAGATGCCTCACCATAGGGATGCTGAAAAGACAAATGTTGGAATGTCAAAACACTGAAAGGCCGAATTGTGAAATGGAAAAATAAGTGTGAGACCCATCATTTATGATCCAACAGTGCAAGTTATTGAAGAATATGATTGAAGGGCTACTATTGCTCTTCACAGTTAATCGATCAGTGGAGATTCAGTTGTTGAAGTGGTATTTGGAGGTTCACAGTGTAACTGATAGAAACCATTGATGGTTTCTACCAGAGGACTCGAAGAGACTTCTTTGTGATTGCCAGAGGAGCTGAAGAGTCTCAAGGAATCTGACAGTGGAATGAAAACTGTTCATAGAGTCAATTGACAGATGGATGAGTGTTGAAGCCTATAACTACAACAGAGAGGATGAGCTTGACTATGACAAAGAAGACAAAGAGTCTCAACTGTTGGAGAGGCTAAGGAATCTCAGCATAATACCCAGTGATGATGGACACATGGGTTTAACAGCCAGAGAAGCTAAAGAGTTGCAATGATGATCAGGCAGACCTCTCGACATGAAGAGCATGTAGAAGCATTGCGCACAGGGATGCACAAAGTGCAAAGAGACTATAAGAAGGTAGAATAAAGAAGAGATGGGAGCTATTATTGAGAGGGATTCAGGAGTGTAGAAGGAGAAGTGTGCAGCAACTGAAATACAGAGAAGAGGAATGGTGCATTGAATGGACATGGCGCACAGAGAATTAAAGGCAGAAGCACAGAAAATGCAAGGTTGTGTGCAACAAGATAGTGAGATAGTAAAGGAAGGCCGAGGTGCTCTTGTAGAGAAAAGTAGAAGCACAAAAAGCACAAGGTTGTGTTCAGAAAGACAATGAGACAGTAAAGGAAGACTGAGGTGCTCTTGTATAGAAAAATAGAAGATCAGAAAACGCAAGAAGATGCATACAGAGAGACACTAATACATGAGAGTAGAGCAGCATAGCAGAACAATGATAAGTTTGGTTAGCCAATGATAAATATTGTATCACTGTGATAACTTATATATAGCAAATATTTATATTTCTGGGTGGTAGGGAGGTGCTAGGAGGACTATTATCCTCAGAGGTTCAAGTGGGTGCTTGAACACAAGGAGTTGTATCTTCCGTCTAGTTGTAGCCAAAGAAACCAGGGTGGCAGGGTGGTGCAAGGGAGAACTATTGTTCTATGTTATACAGGTTAGTGCCTGTGTGATTGGAAGTTGGTGCTTCCATACAGTTGGTGTTGGAACACTTAGGGAGTTGGTGCTTCCTTCTAATGGGTAATAGAGAAACCAGGGAGTTGGTGCTTCCTTCTAGTAGGTTCTAGAGAAAACAGAGAGTTGGTGCTCTCAGCAAGTTGCAGCTTGTAAAAGAAAGGTTGTAGCCTCATTATAAGTTGGTGCTCATAAGTATGATAATGTACAGAATGTAAAGATTACTTATCATATAAAGAAGAAGAGGTTTGTACCCTTTATGGGTTTCCTCAGGAAATATCTATCTCTGTATATTTCATATGTGTGAATGATGTTGAATGTTCTATTGCTTACTACCCTTCATTATTGTGATTGTCATTCAGTGCTTTGCAAATAGTTTAAAATAAGCATAATTGTTTAAGCTTAGTAACAACTGATTCACCCCCCCCCCCCCTCTCAGTTGGCCAACACATATACCAGCAACACATATCATCAATAAGTCATCACCACAAGGAACATAAAGAACACAAGATGTATGTACAGTTTTATTTTTATTATGAACTACAATCCTTGGGTTATCAGGAACAACTAAATAGATTTACAACTCCACAAGAGCAACATATCTATAATGCAAGACTCAACTTACACAACTCAATACCAACTAAGAAGAGGAATCAATCCTCAACATATACCAATATGTCAACAAGTACGTGACCTGTCAGTAGTGCAGCACGCGTATGTACGTGCCATACCAATAGTACATCTCGTGTATGTACGCGGCTTGTCTGCACAATAGCCTGTGTGTGCCTTCTGAACAACTAGGGTTTTCTCTCCATGCAAAAACTCAGATCCTCTGCAACCTTCAGTCACATTCACTTATGTATTTCATTGTCCAATATGAACCATAAAAAATCACAACACATCTATGCTCTCCAACATCTTACTCATGCTCCTCAACCATACAATATGAATGCTACTTAATCATGTATAAGAAACAAGTATACTATGGAAATCATATCAGTAATGAAACATAAGAGTGTTGCTCACTCCATCAGCCAACACAAACCAAATCACAACATCCATACCATGAATGCTTCAAGCATTCACCATACATTATGCAAGAGTATCCATCAATACAACTATGTAACCATACCAGAGTTTCTATGTCAGATATGAGTCCATAGAGTGTAGATCTGGAACATTCTTCAGACTTCAAGAACCTGGCACATCTCACACTCAAGTCTTCATAACTTCCATCAACTGTACGCACTTTGTCCTCCTTCATCCCACATGTGTATGTGATCTGCCTCACTATAGCCCATGTATGTATGCTCTCTGGCCCACTATTGCTCGCATACTCCTTTAGAAACTAGGGTTTTTGAACTTCTGAAACTTTCGTCGTCAAGATCTCAGACTTACAAAAACTTTTATGCGTCCATAAGATCCTCCAGTCAATCTCTTTCTCAGAATAGACCTTCAATATATGATCAAGAGATATTTTTCACAAGAGACCCTTTCCTCTTATTTATACTCTCCAAGTAGCTTCCTTAGAAGCATATTCTAGGCCACTTTGTCCACATAGTCACCTATGTCCAACTTTGCCCAATTTTCCACTTGTCCATGTATCCAATAGCCACTTAACTACTTAACCCATTTTCCACATTTTAGGGTTAACCTTCTTATAACCACTTTCCATAATTAGAAAGTCCTCCATTTACTTTATTATTTAAATAATCCTCCTTGACTTTGTCACTTCAGTTTATTATCTAAATAATCCTCTTTGACTTTGTCACTTCACTTTATTATTTAAATAATCCTCTTTGACTTTGTCACTTCATTTTATTATCTAAATTATCCTCTTTGACTTTGTCACTTCACTTTATTAAATAATCCTCTTTGAATTTTCCACTTCACTTTATTATTTAAATAATTTCTTCTTTGCAAGCACTTTGACTTCTTTGACCTTTTGGGGCTTCAAGCTAACATATGAGGGTCCTCCAACTTCGTAAGGCCATAACTCTCAAACCGTGAGGAGTTATGTGATGTTCCACATACCACCAAAAATGGCATGACAAGCACTATCCATCTAAGATAGTTTCACTAAAAACTTCGTTGATATTCATGTCATTATTCCAAAATTAATTATGGGTTCTCTAACCATAATTCTAGGATAACTCAACCACAAAGAATATTCTCGTGAGGGATTTCACCATAAGGGGACCACTTTGGAGTTCATCCATTTGTACTCCTTATCAAGGCAATAATGAGTCATCTTTTCATCAATCCAACTATGCATCATATATCAATGAAAACTCATTGATCCATATTCATATATGCATGACATCATATGACTATGATTTCACTTGACATCAATATATTCACCTCAAGGACAATACATATTACATTAGTTTTCTATGACAAGACATTGTTCCTTTGAAATCAATCAATCAATCTATTGGCATGAATCAATCCCTTGACATCAATCCCTTGACATAAATCATTTGACATCAATGACAACATGATCCAACACAATGCAAGTAGACACTAAAAGTAAGTGGGAGAAAGGCATGAAAGAGGAAATGGATTCCTTGGTAAATAACTAGACTTGGGACTTGGTTTAGTTTCCTGCAGGAAAACGATAATTGAAGAATAAATGGATTTATAGGTTGAAGGAAGAAGATGGAGGAAAAAAGCAATACAAGGATAGACTTGTTGTAAATGGGTTTGCACAAAAGAAAGGTATATATTTTGATGAAATAATTTCTCCTGTTGTTAAATGACTTCAATTAGGACTATTTTAAGTATTGATGTAGTAGAATATTTTCATCTTAAATAGTTAGATGTAAAAAAACTTTTCTCCAATGGGGATTTGGAGGAAGAGATTTGTATGCAACAACTGCAAGGGTATGAGGTCAAAGGAAATGGAAATTTGGTATGTAGTTTGAAGAAGAGATTGTATGGCCTAAAGAAAGATCCAAGGAAGTGGTATTTGAAGTTTGACAGGTTTATGACATAACAAGGTTATAGTAGATGTCATTATGATCACCGTTTTTATTTTAAAAGGTAGAAAATGGAAGCTATATTATCTTGCTACTGTATGTAGATGGCATGCTTGTTGTAGGGTATAATATGCAGGATATAAATGTGCTCAAGAAGAAATTGGCTAATTCATTTGCGATGAATGATTTGGGTGCTGCAAATAAAATCCTTGGTATGAGAATGAAAAGAGACATGAAAAATCACAAATTGACATTGTATTAGGGTGAATACATAGAGAAGGTGTTGGAGAGTTTTAGAATGCATAATGAAAAACCAGTTAGTACACCTTTGGCCAACTATTTCAAATTAACCAAAGAAATGTGTCCCAAGACAAAGGAGGAGATATAATACATGTCCAGGGTCCCTTATTCATCAATAGTTGGAAGCTTGATGTATGTGATGGTTTGCACACGACTAGATATTGCAGATGCATTGAGAGTTGTGAGAAGGTATATGAACAATCTAGGTAAAGAACATTTAGATGAAGTAAAGTGGATTCTCAGGTATGTGAGAGGTTCTTCTACTCATGAATTATGTTTTGGAGGTTCAAACCCTTTTCTACAGGGATATATTGATTCAGATATGGAAGGTGATAAAGATAGCAGGAGGAGCACCATAAGGTATGATTTTACTATAGGTGGAATAGAAGTAAGTTGGATTTTAAAACTACACAAGGTTGTTGCACTTTCAACAACAAAATCATAGTATGCTGCTGCTACAGAGGCTAATAAAGAAATGATTTGGTTGCAAAGGTTTATGGAGGAATTGGGAAAGAAGAAGGAGAATAACAATTTTTACTGTGACAATAAGAGTGTCATTCTTATTGCAAGGAATTCATCCTTCCATTTGAATACTAAGCATATAAAACTCAAGTACCACTTCATACGATACATCTTGGAAGATGGAAATTTGAAGTTGGAAAAGATACATACTAGCTAGAATCTTGCATACATGCTAACAAAGGGAGTAACCAAGGACAAACTGAGTTCCTGCTTAGTTTCAGTTGGTCTTCAAGCATGAAGGTGAATATGAGAAATTTTCCAGGTCCAAGGTGGATCATAGTCCAACAGGTACAACAATGGTGGAGTTGTTGTGATCAGTCTCCAAGTGTGAGATTGATAGTTGTGGAGGTTGATTATCTTCTTGATTCAGAGGTCTTTGTTTTTATATTTATACCCCATGAAGACTGTAAACCCCTCCATGTGGGGGGGTTGAAGGGGGGATTTCCCCCCTTGTGGGGTCTGGGGGCTAGCAAGGGTTCAAGGGAGAAGACCCGGAAGGAAAAATTCCCTTGTAAATGTATATTGTAATTTCATAGTAAATCGGGACCATTCATTATAAGGTCTAAGATCTTATGGTATAAGTTATGTTAGGGTTTTTTTCCCTAAAAGGAAACCCTGTTTTATGAGGGAATTGTATTGCAGTTGCGTTTTATTGCGAATATTATATTCTAAGAGAGGGAATATGAGAGAAAGAAGAGGAAGTTACAGTGGGTGTGTTGTAGGTTGTATCCCTTCATTTTGCTGGATAATAAAAAGGAAGGACCTAGAAATTTCTCTAGTGGACGTAGCCCACATTGGGTGAACCACATATATCTATGTCTCTATTGTATTGTGTATATTTTGTATTTTATTTACGCATTTGTTTTATTTTACTGCTCAATGATCCTATTATTCTAAACCTTTTTATAAAAACCAATTTCATCTTTACACTAGACTTGATCTTCTTGTAGATCAGTGTGTAATTCAACCTTTGAAGGGGTTGGTTTCTTGTTCTATTCAAAACATTTCATAAGATTTCATTTCAATATGTTGAGATTGTGTATGTACTAACATTTCTTTTACCATAACGTGAGTTAGATAAGGAAAATGGAGAATGATTTCATTATAAGAGGAAGACAGACCGATATTAAGTTGAAATTCCAGATCAATCCATTCAGAGATAGCCTGAGGATGATTTATCTCCTCAGGAATCCTAAACTAATTTCTCAACCACCACAAAAATCCTGAGAAAAACGTCCTTAGAAAATTGGGCATTTCTGTCAAGTATTTTCATTTATGAAGAAACTTCTTGCGTGGAAAGTAAATGATCCCATTCTGGAGATGGGTTTTTGACATTTTTGTCAAAATATTCGTCGTTTGGTTGGAATTTACCCTACACAGTCATCTCTCAATTCTAGCATGGGTTTGGACTTTGTAATACTTTTTTGGGTAAGTAAAAACTCAGGGTCATTCGGTTCTACCCTTACTATAGGGGCCATGAACTCTATAGCTAGCTCACATAATAGGGTAATTTTAAGAAGGTACATAATGATCCTATGAAAGACACAACATTCAACTTGTATCATAGATGAGTCATCATAAACATATAGGAGAAGGAAAAAATACCTCATTCCTATATCTGAGGAGAAAATCTTGAAACATGGCGAATGATTTGAGCCTATATTCCACCTAAAATTTTGATGAATTTCAGGACCAAAATCATGCTGAAGGACAATGAGGTCATAGAATAAATGACCCATGTTCGCCTCAAAGATTTCCATGAGAGATTGCCTCTTGGTCATCATAAAGGGGATAGTCACTTCATGGTTTGAAGAATGATTGATCCAGATTGATAGGCATAATCGTGGAGAGGTCATAAAATGGTCCAAGTACATAATGTACAAAAGGAAAAATCTTTACAAAAATAACATATCCCAACGCTTTGATGCATGTTTAATATAATCCCTTTATGAATTAGTTCGAAAGATGATAACATAATTTTTTCTTTTGACCATCATTCCTATAAAATGTTTAAAAGGGTAGTTTAATTATAGTTATGATATAATTCCTAGTAAAATGAAATTAGGATTAGAGGATACAGAAACTTATCAAAGGTTGTGTAGCATAATTAAACCTTCAATTAGTTACAAACCTATGGAATAATGGTATCCTCTTATAAATGAGACTAGGAAAGGCGAGAAATAGTCATTGGTCAAAGAAAGACAGGTACGACGATATTGTTCAAAGAATTCACCAAGTGAGATCCACGAGAAAAAAATCCTTAATTTCATGCTTCACTGTCGTGAAATTAAGGATAAACATGAAATCATGATACAAAACATAACCCACTCAAACCACAAAAGTGACGGAAAAAAAAACATACTAAAATGTAAGATACCAGATAGAATAAATATGCAGAACAGAAATAAAATGCTAGAAATGGCAGAATAACAGTAATATAACCAGCATAAGCTCCACAATAACACAGAAATTATATAAGAACAACCACATAAATAGCACTTTGATTCAGAAAGAAATGTTCATGGGCCTCTTCAAGGGGGCAAACTCCAGTCGAGCGGTGCTCTATTATAATAATCTCCAAGCTAGGGTTTTCACACCCTTGACCCTTATTTATACTAAATATGTCTATCAAGAGAAGCATCTAGAGGAAGATCCTTCTAGAAGCGGAAGCTTCTATTAGGTCTTATTACATCTGCCTTATTCTATTTTATTGAAGGCCTTATTAATATTGACCTCTATTACATCCGAATATATTGCTCTACCTATGTGCAGGTTAGGACTCTAACATTTCTGCCCCCTTAAAAACAACCTTGTCCTCAAGGCTTAAGATGTGGAAATTGTTGCAGAATGGTAGCTGGTTCCCAAGTGGCATATGTTGGAGTTGTATCTTTCCACTAGATGAGCACTTCCTTGATGGTTCTCTGATGCAAGCGACGCTCACGCTAGTCCAAATTTGCTTCTATTTGTAGCCAAATGGATCCTTCTTCAACTAACTTGGGAAGTTTGGTTTGAATTTGGCACCGAGTTCCAATCACCTTCTTTAAACATGAAACATGAAAAACAAGATGTAGCTTCGAATGACTAGGCAGAGCTAACTGATAGGCGACTTGTCCCACACTCTTGAGAACTGTATAAGGACCATAAAATTTGGGTGTTATCTTCTGACAATGCTCGACCTTGAAGGAAGTTTGCTTGTATGGTTGCAGTCACAGAAACACTCGATCCCCTTCTGCAAATTGACGTTCAGAGTGACCTTGATCTGCTTGTTGCTTCATGTGATTCTGTGCCATGACCAAGTTCTCTTTGAGGGTACGGAGAATATCCTCTCGAACGGTAAGTGTTTGGTCAACCTCTTGGACCTTCAAGGTACCCAGTAAGTATGAGAGAACTGAAGGTGGCTTCTGTCCATATACCGCTTCAAAAGGAATCACGTGTGTAGCTATATGGTAGGAAGTGTTGTACCACCATTCAGCTAGGGGTAACCATTGAACCCACTAATTTTGCTTTTCAGAGGAAAAACACCTCAGATATGTTTCCAAACACTTGTTGACAACTTTCGTTTGACCATCAGTCTGGGGATGATAGGTTGTTCTGAGATGTGATTGGGTGCCCTGAATCTTGAATAGTTCTTGCCAAAAATTGCTTGCGAAAGTTGGGTCATGATCAGAAACAATAGAGTGCAGCATGCCATCAAGCTTGAAGACCTGGTCCATGAAAATTTGAGCCACTGAGGATGCAGTAAATGGATGCTGAATACTGTAGAAATGAGCATACTTGGAAAGGCGATCGACAACCACCATTATGACTAATTTATGGCCCGATTTGGATAAGTCGATAATAAAGTCCATAGATATTTCCTTCCAAATATAAGGTGGGATCGGAAGCGGTTGTAGTGTTCCCGGAGATTTGATTGTTTCTCCCTTGTTGCATTGCCACACATCACATTCAACGACAAAATTATAGATGTCCTATTTCATACCATCCCAGAAAAAAAAATGTTTGACCCTTTCATAGGTTTTGGTGAACCCGGAGTGCCCCGCTGTGGGTGTAGCATGAAGCTTAGAAAGTACCGTGGATTTAAGCTTGGATTGTTTACTTAAATACAAACTGCCTTTGTATCGAAGCTCATCCTAGAGCCAAGAGTATCTTGGGGGATCTAGAGCATGGGTCTACAGTTGTTGGATCCGATGCAAACTTTTAGGATCTTGTAGCCATTCCTGGCAAACAACTTGGAGCCAATTTGGTACAATGAAGGAAAGAGAAAAAAGGGATCCTTCGTCTTCATATTTTCGAGACAATGCATCTGCCACCACATTGTCTTTATATTTCTTGTAAATGATCTCATAATCATATCCAAAGAGTTTAGTCACCCATTTGTGTTGCTCCGAGGAGGAAATGCATTGTTCCAGAAAGTACTTGAGCCTTTGGTGGTCTGTCTTAATTTGGAAACATTGCCCCAAGAGACAAGGGCGCCATAGATCAATGGCATGCAGAATAGCCAACATTTCGTTTTCATAGATGGGTTTTCCTAGATTCCTTTCAGATAGTTTCTTGTTGGTGAAGGCCAAAGGTCGGCCCTCTTGCATAAGGACAACACCGATTCCTTTCCCCGAGGCATCACATTCCAACACAAAGGTCTTTGTGAAATCAGGTAGGGCCAGAACCAGAGTGGCGCACATGGCCATATTCAAGGTTTGGAAAGCTTGAGCAGTGGTTGGAGTCCAAGTGAAAGAGTTCTTTTTTAGGAGAGCAGTGAGAGGTGATGCAATCTTTCCATAATTCTTAACAAACTTGCGATAATACCCTGTTAAGCCCAAAAATCCATGCAAGATTTTGAGAGTCTTTGGGTGTGGCCAGTCTTGCATAGTTTCAATCATTTTTGGATCCATCTTGACGCCATCCTTGCCAACCAGATGACCCAAGTATTCTACTTCTGAGGCACCAAAGTCACATTTAGACTGTTTCAAGAAAAGTTGGTGTTGAGAGAGTAGATGGAGAACTCGAAACACATGGGTAATATGGTTTGTCCAGGTTTTCCTATAGATGAGGATATCATCAAAGAAAACTAAGACAAAATGATGGAGAAAAGGATGGAAGACATGATTCATGAGGATTTGGAAGGTGGAAGGGGCGTTACACAAGACAAAGGGCATGACCAAAAACTCATAGTGGCCCTCATGAGTTTGAAAGGTCGTCTTGGGAATGTCAGCCTCTTTCATACGTATCTGGTGATAGCCCAAGTGAAGATCAAGTTTAGTAAAGAATTGGGTGCCACTCAATTCATCCAGGTGGTCATCAATGACCGAAATGGGAAATTTGTCTTTGATGGTCAGTTTGTTGAGGGCACATAAGTTAGGACACATTCTCCAAGAACCTTCTTTCTTCAGGACCATGACTACTGCAGAAGAGTAAGGGCTCATACTAGGACGAATAACCCCTGTAGTAAGGTGTTCCTGGACCATTTTCTCGATTTCATTTTTTTTTGAAAAGGGGTGGCAATACGAATGGATATTGGGAGGAAGGCTTCCTGGTACAAGGGGAATGGAATGATCATGAACACCACGGGAAGGAGGGATTCCTTGGGGAGTGGTAAATAACATTTGATGTTTAGAAAGGAGGGCTTGGAGGTCTTGTGGCACTGGGGGTGTCTTTGTTGCTTGTATGGCATGGATTTGGGAAATGACACCAGAATGACCTTTTTTGAGCAGCTTTTCCATGCGATGGGAACTAATGACCTCAGGTGAACCAACAGTGATGCCTTGGAATTTATATTGATGGTTGTCCTGGTCGAATTGCATGGTTAAGTCCTTAAAATCCATGAGAATGGGACCCAAAGTCCTTAGCCAATCTGCACGCAACACAATGTCACAACCGCCCATGTCGATAGCAAACATATGGGATTTTAGGTGGTAGTCACCGATTTGGAGATGCACATTTTCACAGTGCCCTCCACATTTCATGGAACCACCATTGGAAATCATGATTTGGAAATTGTTGATGGCATGGATGTAGCAATGAGTTTCTTGTGCAATGTGGTGATGAGTAAAATTATGGGTGCTTCCACTATCAACCAGAATGATGACCTTCCGATGTTTGATGTAACCAATTAACTTGAGGGTTTGGGGGGCGGAGAAGCTAGTGAGAGAATTGAGGGAAATGATCGGTTCCACTTCGAGAGGGTCAGAGGGAGGGGTTATGTCAGTGATTTCAGGTGATTTAGGCACAAGGGGAGTTTCAACATCCTCTTCCGAAATATCCTTAGAGATGGCCATAAAAAGCTTTTGTTCCTTACATTTGTGGCCCGGGAAATATTTTTCATCACAATTATAACAAAGGCCTTTGAGTTGGCGTTCAATGATTTTGGCCCTAGTTAATTTTTGGATCTTTAATGGGATGGAGGGAGTAGTGGGGTTGATGGGTTTAGGGCGAGGGATAAAGGAAGGTTTATGGTTTTGAGAGGATCCAACTTGTTGTGCTTCTTTATCTTTTTTAGTAGCCTCCACCCAACTCACAGGTCGAGCCATGAGGACATGGGCCCAAATCTCCTCTAGTCCACTGATAAAACACTCTCAAAAGAAAGCATCATTCATGCCCTCGGTTCGAAAATCCAGGTGCTCAAATGAAGCTATGAAGTCTTCTATTGTTCCTGATTGTTTCAATTTTGTCAAACGGCCCAAATGGTTGGTGTCAGTGTCAAAGAATTCATAGAGCTCAGTCACAAATTGGGTCCAAGCAATATACCCTTGATGGGAAGTTTTTATCCATTGCCACCATTGCCAGCATTCTTGATCTAGATGGAGAACACCATACCGGAGTTTGGCCAAGTCATCTGTAATGTCGTATAAAGAGAAATAATGTTCCATTTGGGTGACC
The DNA here is from genome assembly GCA_009831015.1 of Picea engelmannii. Lineage (NCBI taxonomy): Eukaryota > Viridiplantae > Streptophyta > Pinopsida > Pinales > Pinaceae > Picea > Picea engelmannii. Next base: position 222,517 of record ML797323.1, on the reverse strand, counting down.
CAACCAGTGGGGTCTGAACCATCAAATTTGGTCACATCCACTTGTGGAATGCATGGGTCACGTTGAAAGTGATGGTGCTGAAAGGTATAGGAATGGGAGGAATGTTCACCTTTAGTCTTTGGAGTTTTGTCAGGGAAAGAGTCATCTGTAGGGATCTTCAGTTTGGTGCAGAGTGATGCAAAGGTAGATTCAAGTTGGGTGGTCAGTTCTTGTTTGACTTCCTCCATTGCGAACTGCACAGATGTATTTATGGTTGTATTGATGGATGTATCGATGGAGACAACCAGAGCACTGTGTTGTTTCACTTCTTTTTGGGTCTCCAGGAAACTAGATTGCAAGGTATTGAAGCGAGACTCTAGTTCTTGGCTATGCGTATGGGCCATGAGGATGGGTGAACTGAAAAGGGGTGGGCGGGGTCAAAAAATTTTGCTGAAAAATGATATGGATGAATGTGATAAGGGCGAAGAGATGAATCCAATGGAATAGGTCTCAAATAATGGTGAAACAATTTCCAGACTTTTTGTTTTCTTTACACCTGCGGAGTTATACTCCAGTCTGAAGAATACTGCAGTGATGAAATCCCCAAATTCTTAACCAGAAAGAAATGTGTATTTACTTGGCAACCTGAACACAGTTGCACGGCAATAGATCTGGTTTGTTTTAATTTGTTTATGTTTTTGTCCCCCAAGGGTTAGGTATTCAAGGGTTCTATAGACAAGGGTTTTCCCTGTGCTATAGCTCTCTGATATACATGCGGGTTCCAATAGTAGTACTCGGCCCAATATCTCAGGGCACTAACTAAGGAGGATAGACCTTACCCTTAGCCGTACTACCCGACTACCCAGGTACTTTAGAGTATCTTCCTGAGTGTTGTTCTCAGTGATATTATAGCAGTCTGGTGACCGATAGGTTTATATAAAGAGGGCTTTAGGAAATCTATGTCGATCTGTACATAGGTGTTGTCTAATGCGCTACCACTCGAAGGGGTACCAACAGGGGTTACAAGGGTGGCCAACAGATGTGCGCTTAAGAACCACTTGTATTTCCTGCGTGTATGAATCCCTCAACCACGGGTTTATGCGTGTAATGACAGATCTCTGTGGCTTAAAGACGTCGGAATATGTCTCTACCCTGGAAAAAAAATCCCACAATTTCTGCCAAGGAAATTTCTCTGATACCAATTGTAAGATACCAGATAAAATAAATATGCAGAACATAAATAAAATGCTAGAAATCGCAGAATAAGAGTAATATAACCAACATAAGTTGCATAATAACACATAAATGATATAAGAACAACAATAGAAATAACACTTTGATTCAGAAAGCAATGTTCACGAGCCTCTTCGAGGGGGCAACCTCCAGTCGAGCAGTGCTCTGTTACAATAATCTCCAAGCTAGGGTTTTCATACCCTCAACCCTTATTTATACTAAATATGTCTATCAAGGGAAGCATCTAGAGGAAGATCCTTCTAGAAGCGGAAGCTTCTATTAGGTCTTCTTACATCTGCTTTATTCTATTTTATTGAAAGGCCTTATTAATATTGACCTTTATTACATCCAAATATATTTCTCTACCTATGTGTCGATTAGGACTCTAACATAAAAATTATAAATGCAAATGATTATATAAAACTAACTATCAATCACTAAAGTGTTGAGATATTTAGACACTTAGGAGTTAGTTAAGATATACTTGGTCTAATGTGTCGCTAGGTAACAATGTGTTTCTTAGTGTGTTTCTTTAGTATGCATTAGTATGCATTTGTAGTTAGGAAATACGACGGTCACGATATGTTCCCAACATAGAGTGATCTGATGGTTCATATTCTCCTCGATCGTAACGACCATTGATATGTGGCTTAACACCCGATTGGTCCATGATATCTATTTAAAGAGCATGGAGGGTCATTTGTCGATGATCGATTGTGAGAAAATCTCTTGTAAAATATCTCTATAATCTTTTTCTTTTTCATTAATAAACTGCTCCAAGTGGTCATGTTGGATGGGGTCGTGGATGTTTCCCCATAGGGGTTTTACCATGTGAAAGCATCAATGTGTTGATCTTTGATTTGGTTCTGTGATTGGTTACTGAAGGTGTTCATCCTTTGTTGGAATACCTACATTGTTGAACATGGTATTAGAGCTTGTTTGAAGACCCACTCCTATTGTAGATCAAGATCGTGAAGCTGTGTTGACTCATATATGTTTTATTCCATTTACATACATTTTTGGGATGAGAGAAATATTCCATTGTGTCTGTAGCACCCATTTTAGTTAGGAACACTTTTAATTTCACCCGAAAAGGTTTCTGTTTACACAAGATACGACCATTTCCGCTAGATCCAGAGGTATAAAGACTAAATACGAACTTTTAAAATCTTTGTAGAGTATTATTTCAGTTTTATTTCAGTTTTATATTGTTTGTTTTAGGGTTGTGTTAGGCACCAACAACTCCCCCTAAATGTTTACAAAATTTAAAGGGACCCCATTAGAATCTTGATAATTATAATGAGCTCGAGAATCGACCTTTTCAAATAGTTCCATACCTCGGCTTGCTTTGAGACAAACTTAATACATTCACTATAGTATGAGACATTCATTACAAGAGTATATGTCAAAATTTAGAAACAAGCATAGAAATCTCAATTTAAACAAAAACATTATTTTTTATCAATTGTTTACTTTCGTTTAAATTATGATTATGTGTTCTTTCTTTTGCTCATGAGCAAGTTTGACTATTTTGAATAATGGGTTCAATACTTCATCAAATAATATCTTGGTTGGTTTCTAATTTTCATAAAATCATTTGGTGATATTAATTAATTAATTAATTTTTTCATTTTGCATCTCATTTCAAAATAAAAATAATAATAATAAAAAGAATTATCTATCATTTGTTTGATTTTGTAAAAAAACAAAATTAATATTTTTCTCTTCTCCATTAACTTGAAGCTTCTAGAATTTTAAGATCATATTTGAAAGGAAATTATAAACAATGTTTGTTTAGAACTTATAGTTAGTTTAAATTCATTTTTTATTTTATTGTTCTAGATTTTGTTTTTATCACAATTTTTAGGTTATTAATTTAGGTTTCTTTTTGTTTCATGGGTTTCTATTATCAGTTATTTGGTACGAATATGATCATGAATTGATTTTATTATCTAAATACGTTCAATATGATTGATCCAAACATAATATTGGATTGCTGCAAATAAATTATGAGCAACAATAGATAAAATTTGGAAATGCGTCAAGAACAGAGACATGTTTTTGCGGGATTGATTGCAGACAAATCGTGAGGAATTTGAAGAAACGGTTGAAAACCCATATCCCAAATGGACCCATTTAGCTTCCACTTAGAAATTGTCCCAAACAAATGCATGATTGGAGAGATATCTATGTCTCTTTATGAGGAAAATTTCAGGTGGCAGAAATTATTAGTGATGCCCAGACTGTTCATTTATGGTATAAATATATGAGAAAGTTCAGAGCCAGAGGATCAAGGAAATTGAGAGGATGATTTTTATCCTTTCTCTTTTGTATATTATTTATTTTGTAAATTTTTATTCTTTTCAAATGGAGTAACATATGGTTAGAATCTTTGGGAGAATGGACGAGTATTTTCAAAGAAGAATATGGAATTTCAGGTTCTTAATGGCTTTTGTCCTATGAGTAAAATGGCTTTATTTTCATTATAATATCTTCATATTCTTTGAATAATTGATTATGCATTGATTTAAATTAACTTTAGTCTTTTTTATCAATACATGGTTAATTGCTATCATTTATATATTAATTTTTTCAATCTTTAAGAATCTATTATCCCAAAAGTTCTTCCTGGACCATATGATGAACATATTTTGTTGAAACTATATTAGAAAACAATTTACTCTTTGKCTTTTGCGCTTTTGTAAATTGTGCAATGTTAATATTTTTTGTCTTAAAAGTTTTGAATATAAAACTTTATTTGTATTGAATTAGCTCTAGACTATTCTGCATATAATTTCTTATATCATGCTTTTCTTCATGTTGTTCATTATCTTTTGGTTTAGTTTATATCTATGAATGATCATCTATTCAAGTATTTTGAGTTTACATCTGATGTTAGATAGCTGGTAACACCATTCCTAAGAATTGCAATTTCTTTCATTTCCATTTATTGGACATTTCAAGGTCGCAAGATATATAATTATTCGTCTTTATGTCATTATAAATTCGCTCCAAAATATGAAACACTTCCTTGAATTTCTTCAAGAAGTATTATGATTTATTTTTTCATGGGTTTACACTTGACACAGGTTAAGAGGAGCTCATACAAATACAGAGAGATGAATTTAGCTTAGTATTGTTGATCAGTGAGAGGTTAGTAAGTACATTGTTTTCTTTTATTCAGATTTGTGTATATATGAACGAGACGATGATTCAATTAATTAGCTTTGGATGTTTCTGTGTCATTGTTTCAATTTTATTTATTTAGTATTTATTAGTTTAAAATCTTTAAACATTAAAAAAAACAAAAAGATTTATGTTCTTACTTTATCTTATTTTGAAACATTATTATAAACATTCATTTTCACAAGATTTCAAGTAAACATTGTAAACTGTATATAGATTGTTTATAATCATTTGTATATTCACATTTCTTTTTAATAAAAAATAGTAAGTAATATATCATTTTTAGATTAGTTTCATTTCTTTTATTATTTTTAGGACTTTAGTTCGCCAACGGAGCCATTAAACCAGTCGGGTCATTTCATTCTAAACGGCTTGGGTTATTTAGATAACCTCGGTCTGGATTTGACCTTCCAGTTGATGGTGTGTCACTTATGCTTGTCAACATGTTCCTACTCTTTTAGATGTGTGTATGCTCATTTCCCTGCACCCTGCGTGATCTCGAAAAATCAGAAACAGATAGGAAAATGTGCATTTGTAGGGTAAGTTAACTATGATCTAACCCTTGTTGTCATCAAGAAATAAATTCTTTTTCTTGCGTGAAAAGATCTTTTTATGAGCATGCTCTCCAAGGGCATCTTCAATGACGACAACAACAATAACACCCATACCTCTAATCCTCTTGCTAAACAATACAATGTGTTTTGATAGCCCACTTTGTTAAAAGTTTCCTTGTTAAGTAAGAGTTCTTGAGTTCAAGTCTCTCTTTGTTGCTATTTTTGAAAAAGTTCATGATCCATTGTAAATTTTATTTCATTTCAAGTATAAAAGTGATCACTATAAGTAGCTTTAATATTTTATTTTAGAGTTATTTATTTTGCATGCAACTTTCTTTTATAAAGCAACTTCATTGTAAAAGTGATCCCCACTTCTTTTTATAAAAGTGGGTCACTTCATAAAACAACTTATTTGTAAAAGTGAGGCGATTTGAAGGGGTATCACCACCACGTGGTTCTTTGGTTACCGTTTATGTTTTTTTTAAAAGGGAATAACTTTCACATGTGAAGTCTATTTTCAGTGCCATTTTTTTAAACCACCTAAATTTTTGAGATATTTCCATCCAGATCATCAGTTTCAGCTTTTAAATCCATATTATCTGCATATTTAATATGGATTCTTCCAATAATATTTTTCTTACCAGAACCAACTTCTTCCAATGGAAATCCCATTTGGAGGATTTATTAAGAAGTAAAGTCTTGTACCGAATTACCTTGGGAAAGGAAAAAGAACCCACTAATGGTGATAAGAAATTCAAATGGGATAATAGGAGTGGTGAAGCACGTGGACTGATCAGAATGTCCATCTCTCCTGATTTAAGGTTCCACCTTTAAGAAATTGATGACCCCGATGAAGCTTGGGAAAAGATTGAATCTGTGTTTGGTAAAGACAATATCATTCGATCACATCAGTTAGAAAATCAAATACTGACTTTAATTCCAAATGATTTTTCTTTCATTGAAGACTATCTATCTAAGTTTAAAACACTTAGAATTTTGTGTCAAGAATGTGAGATAAAGTTGGAGGAAGAGTGTTGCATCTATATTATTCTTTATAAGCTAGGTAGTGCATATTCTGTGTTTGTATCTACCTTTTATGCCATGAGAGAGGCTCTAGGGAAAGCCTATCAAAAACCCACTCTTGAGTCCTTTTGTGATGATTTGATTAGAGGGAAAGATAAGTTTATACAACTTAGAGTGATCATCACTGTAGGTACCTCCAAAAAATCATTAGTCGCCCAATGAAAAGATAAACCCAAGAATTCCAAGAAGCAACATCCTCGCCTCAACAACAAGCAACATAAGGGTCCCAAACCCACTCAGAAAACTTCAGCTCCTAATGTTGACAAAGGAGAAAAATCTAAGAATAAGAATACTGACAAATGTTGTAACTTTTGTGATAAAGATGGTCATGATGAGTCCAAATCTTTCAATAAGATGGTATCTTTAGAAGCAATGATGAAGAAGCACAACATCTATATTGATTCTACTTCTTCTTCTCATGGGAATGCACTTTCTACTTCTGATTTCTACTTCTTCTTCTAATGACTGGATTATGGATTCTAGAGCATCTTATCATATGGATAAGGATAAAGACATATTTTCTTCTTTAAATGAATGTAACAACAAGAAAATATTTGTTAGTGATGATATATCCCTTAGTGTTGTAGGATATGGAACAATTCAAGTAGATAATGGTCATTTAAATGATGTATTATGTGTTCCAAGTCTTTATTGCAACCTTCTATCCATACATCAAATCACTCATTCAGGTGAAGGTAAAATTATAGATTCCAAGTCTTTCTTGTAACCTTCTATCCGTACATCAAATCACTCATTCAAGTGAAGGTAAAACCATAGAGTTTTTACCTCACCAAGTTGTAATCAAGGATTTAAAATATCCCAAGCATGTTCTTGCAACTGGAATCGCTGATGATATTACCAGGTTGTATAAGTTTTAAAATTTTGGGTCATCATCTTTTCCATCAGTTTTTGTTGCTCATAGTGATGACTTGAGAAAACTTTGGCATGAGAAGTTTGGTCATCTAAACTATCGCTCATTGCAAAAACTATGTAATCAAAATATGGTGACTCGTCTTCCTCTTGTTTCATGTAGAGATGGTGTTTGTGTCGGTTGTGTTCTCGACAAACATCATCAAGACTATTTTTGAAAAATGTGCCTCTTGGCATGCCTCAAGCCCTTTGCAACTTGTTCACAGTGAATTGTATGGTCCAATTTCATCTCCTTATTTTTCGGGGTGCAAGTATTTCTTAACTTTCATTGATTCATTTTTCAGACGTACTTGGGTTTACATCTTAAAACTTAAGAGAAATTTTTTTGACAAGTTTCTCGCCTACAAGGCCCTTGTAGAAAAGAAATCTGGACATCAAATTTAAAGGTTAAGAACAAATAATGGAGGCGAATATGTGAACAATAATTTTACAAGTTATTTCAATACAATGTGCATCCAAATACAACACATTGTTCCATATACACGACAACAAAATGGTGTTGCTGAGAGAAAGAACCACACATTAAAATAAATGGCTAATTGTATGATCCAATCTAAGGGGCTAAGTATAAAGTATTGGACGGAATCCATCAACTGTGAAAATTACATAGTAAATCGCACTCCCACAAAGGCTCTTAAAAATATAACACCAGAAGAAGTTTGGACTAAAATTAAACCAGATGTAAGTCACTTCTGTGTATTTGGAAGTATAGCATGGGCTCACATTCCTAATGAGAAAATGAAAGAATTATAGCCTAAAAGTGAGAAGTGTATATTTTTTGGTAATTCTGAAGATGTCAAAGGTTATAGACTTCTTAAACCACATTGTAATGAAATTATTATTAGAAGAGATGCTAAATTTGATGAAAATCGCTTGGCCTGTGAGTCTAATTCGAGGATTGTGCCTTATTCATCTTGTGATCCATATTCAACATTTGTGCCTTCTTATGTTCCTATTCTAGTTTCTTCTTCAGATGATGACAGTGAGGATGAAAATCCACCTCTTCCTTCTCACCTTCCTCCAGATGATTCCATTGAACCTGAACCAACACCAACACCACCGCTTCCCAGATGGGTCCGTTCAACATGAGAAGTAGCTGATGATATTGTCGGTGATCCTTTAGATCAACATCAAACACATTCTCAGTTCCAACAAGACTCTTCTATTTTGGCTCAAATCTTAGAGACTCATGGTCCAAGGACATTTTCATAAGCTTTAGGTCATCCAGATTGGGATACAACAATGAATGAGGAGTATCATTCTTTAATGGAAAAAGATACTTGGGATCTTGTACCTCTTCCAAAAGGAAGAAAACTTGTCAGAAGTAAATGGGTCTACAGAACTAAGTATGCATCAGATAGAAGTGTTGAAATACACGACTCAGTTAGTTGCCAAATGATTTTCCCCAGTTTAAGGAATTAACTATAATGAAACATTTTCCCCTGTAGCCAAAATCAATTCCATCCACTTTGTTCTTTCCCTTACTGCGTCACATAAATGGGAGGTCCATTAGATGGATGTTAAATCAACCTTCTTGCATGGGGATTTGAAAGAATAAATCTACATGGAATTATTCAACAACACATGTATTCCAACAGAGGACAGACACCTTCAATAACCACTCACACAACCAGATCAAATATCAACACACTAATGTTTTGACATGGTAAAATCCCTACGGGGAAACATCCATGGCCCCAGCCAACGCTACCACTTGGAGCATTTTATTAACGCAAAAGAAAAATATTACAAAGATATTTTACAAGAGAGTTTCTCACAATCAATCATCGACAAATGACCCTACATGATCTTTAAATAGAGATTATGGACCAATCAGGTTTTAAGCCATGAAAAAATATCCATTAAGATCGAGGAGAATATGAATCGTCAAATCACTCTATGTTGGGAACATATTGTGACCATTGGATTTCCTAAATAAAAATGCATACTAATGCATAATAAAGAAACACACTAATAAATACACTTTTACCTAACGACACATTAGACCAAGTAGATCTTAACTAACTCCTAAGTGTCGAAATATCCTAACACCCCCCCTTAAGAGCAACTTGGGATAGGATTGAAGGATTTACAATAGTGACACAATAGGAGAAGGAAGGAGGCATTAGACCCTATCCCCCCTTAATGAAAATTTCTTGAACTCCTAACCTAGATTGAAGTTTCGAAAAATTCACTTCTGTAAGAGACTTTGTGAAAATGTATGCAACTTGATCTTCTGTAGGGAAAAAGAGCACTTCAATAACTTGATCATGAATGAGATTTATGATGAAGTGCATGTGTAGCTCGATGTGCTTGTTGCATTGATTTTGAACTCAGTATTTGGTGAGCTTGATTGCACTCTTATTGTCGCACCAAAGGTTGGTCAGATGTTGCTACTGGAATCCAAAATATGAAAGGATCTGTCGAAGCCACAAGGCTTCCTAACTAGCATTTAACTCTACTCAGTACTCTGCTTCTGCAGAAGAAAGTTCAATAGCATGTTGTTTCTCACAGGCTCAAGTGACAGGTCCTGAACCAAGGTTAAAAACATCAACTGCAATAGACTTTTGATCATCAGGGTCGTCGGCCCAATATGAATCAATGAAACCAAGCAATAAAGGAGTCCCCCTTGAACTGTAAGGTATCTTGAACTGAATTGTACCACATACATATCGAAGTATCCTTTTAGCTTCTTTCCAATGTCTTTCATGGGGTGTTTTCATATATTGGGCAACAAGACCAACATCAAAGGAAATATTAGGATGTGTATGAGTCAAGTATAAGAGGATACCAACTAACTAATGGTATAGGGTGGCATCAACTTTGAGAGAAGTACAAGTGATAGTAAGCCTGAATCCAGACTAGAAGGGAGAATGGTATGGTTTACAATCATCCATGTGAAAGTGACGAATAATGTCACAAGCATACTTAGACTGGGAAATAAAAATTTCTTCATTGGTTTGCAAAACTTGGAGGCAAGGAAATAGTGCAAAAAACCTAAGTCGGTCATTTCAAATTTCTTCTTAAGGCTAGTTTTCACATGGTTTAAAATTTTTGAGTCACTACTAGTAAGGATAAGGTCATCACCATAAAAGACAAGGACTATGAGATGGATTCCTACTTTCTTTGTATAGACATTAGGATCAGAATGGAATCTAGAAAATCCGATGTCAATAAGAAAGTTGTCCATTTTGGCATACCAAGCTCGGGGAGTTTGATTAATACCATAAAGAGATTTCTTAAGGAGACAAACAAGGCTAGATTCATTATGGGAATAGCCAGGAGGTTGTTCCATGCAGATTTCTTCTTGAAAATCTTTGTGCAAGAATGAGGATTTAACATCCATCTGATGGACCTCCCATTTATGTGAGGCAGCAAGGGAAATAATAAGGAGGATGGAATTCACTTTGGCTACAGGGCCAAAGGTTTCATTATAGTCAATTCCTTCAACTTGGAAAAATCCTTTGGAAACTAAATGAGCCTTGTGTCTTTCAACACTTCCATTTGATGCATACTTAGTTCTGTAGACCCATTTACATATTTTTGGCACTTGACCAAGTTTTGGAGATCCTTGGTCATGTTTGACCTATTTTTGGACTTCGACAGACTGGTCGAAGGCAGAACACAAGTCGAAGCAGAGATCACAGGATATTGGCCCCTTTTTAGGGCATCTTTGGGATTAGGGTTTATGTAAAGGGTATTGGGATGTCAACCCATGGGTTTACCCATGTTTAGGCCCTTTTGTAATGTATAAATAGAAAGCTAGGTGATGTAAGTAAGGGGTGTGATGCTAGGTGCTAAGTATTTTGTTAAGTGCAAGTAATTGAAAGAGGCTCTATGCTTAGTGTATGTTGAGGCTGTAAAGCTAAGTGTGGGCAATCTATAGTGCTTTGTGCACAGACTGTGTAAGGAGGCCTTGTGCTATGATCTAACTCAGGGAAGGAGGATTTGGCAAGGTGTGCGCAGATCTCTTGTCCTCTATGGAGTAGGGTTTTGGTGCTCTATGCCTGTAAGAAGCTTGACATAAGATAATAAATAAGAGAAGAGATGGTGGGCATAGCCCCACACTGGGGTGAACCATGTATATACTTTGTTATGGTTGCGTTGTGCATTCTGGTTATTGTCTTGTGTATATAATTTAAGCTTAAGTGCAGTAATGAATGTTTAGATGAATCTAGTATGATATCTTAGTCCTTAAGTGATGTGAATAAATGCTATATCTGATCTATTTCCATGTGCTAAGTGCTTAGATGTGTTAGATATGGTTGAATACTGCGTTGTTCTGTAATTGTGGTTTGGATCTGCGATGTGGATAAGGGTTAAATAATGATGAATGTTAACTACTAAGTGCTTTGTTAGAGTGGTGTAATCATAGATCTGTGTCCCAGATAGGTTGCCGACATTTCAGTCTTGCAACTACCCCTACCTCTACCTCGGGTGAGACTTCATATGCTTCGCAGGTGTTGTGGAAAGGGTTGGTAGTTAGGGTTTTTTTGGTGCATTGTTGAAGCATTGAACCCTGGGTCTACCCCTATGCCAACAAATGGTTTTGTTGTCAGGACTTGAAACTATGATTGTTGGGAACTGAAGAAAATAAATCTATGTGTGTAGATCTGCTACTTTTGTGCACAGTAGTCTACTTGAATTGCGAAGCTCTGTGCTAAGAAGAGAAGTCCGATATGAAGAAAAGAGGTAGGATCTTGAATCTTTGTGCTCTAAGAAAGGTAAGATAAGTGAAAATTTATGTTTTGAAAGAATGAATCTAGGTATGTTTGATCAATTTTTTCCTAGTCTGAAAACTAGGGTACAACTAAAAGAAAGAAGATTTGATATGAATAGATCTCAGAGAAATAATGAAAGGTATGTTATCCCTATGCATAGAAAGAATGTTTGGACTAACAAATCGATGCAAGATTCTAGAAATAATTTTTTGCAGGTTAGTTACTGTGACCCCAGTGCGCGGTCCGAGAAAGGTTGGGGATCATTTAAAAGAAAGAGAAGATTAACTATTTTCTATAGTTGCAGAAGATTGGGACATATTGCTAAGGAATTCCCTGATAAAGGTCCTAGTTGTCTTTGCTGTAAATCTATGGACCATGAAGTTTTGGATTTCCCTAGAATGATTGCAAAAGTTGAAAACATGAATATGAGACAAGAAAACTATGAGACAAGCCAAGAAACTAAGGATATGATAGGGCCCCAGAAAGAATCAGAGATTGTATTACTACAGATGAAATAAACCTTGAACGATCACAAAGATATCAACTTATCAGAGGTCTTAAAAGAGAAAGAGTACATAGAAAGAAGAATAGGAGACTTCGGCATCGACTGTGTTCTAGATGAGGAAACACAGGTGAATATCATGACAAAAAGAACTTGGGAAATTTTTGGAAAGCCTGTTATGGTTCCTTCATTAAGAGGAATAGGATTATTTAGAGGAAAGTTGATAACCCTATGTCGAATACTTACCTAGACATCTATGAGTGCTCATGGAACTTCGACAGAAGAAGAATTTGAGATCGTTAAATTTGTTGAAAACAACGCCCCATTTTCTATCTTGCTAGGAAAAATCTGGATTGAGAAAGATCAGATATGAAGGAAACAAGAAGAGGAGGATCTAGAACAGAAAAAGAAAGAACTAAGAGATTTCATGGCTATGAGAATAGCGCACTTACTGGAAGAACAAGAGAACCAGTTGAAGCTACTAAGGACCAAAGATATGGACGTCAAAGTTGAAAAGACACAGGAAGATTGGAGACACATGTCTGTACAAGAGAGTAGAGCACCTACCCCAGAAAGAGAAGAAATATTACTCTTGAACCCTATGAAAGAACCTCCATAGTGAGAAGTTATCATGGAAAGAGGAGATAAGAACGATAATGGAAAGAGGAAACCAGTGATTCAGATCACAAGAAAGGTTGGAAAGATCACTAAGAAGAGAGAAAAGTTAGAAAAAATGAAAGAAGTTACAGGGAACACTTCGCAGAAGGAAGGTTTCCAGAACTTGAACTCCGTTGGAATATCAATACAACGAATATTGAAACGTTTCCATGGTGAAGCAATATGACTGTTGGAGGCATTATGACCATTAAAAGGATGCTCCAGAATGGATAGAAACACAGTTATTGCCGAAATGTTCACCCTTGGACTATTGGGACCGTGCCATAATGGATGGAACTGCATTGATTGAGGCATTCCTGCCCATTGGAAGAGTCTTTTATGATAATATCTATTTATCCTGTCGAGCATTATACCGAGAACACTTTTCCCAATTGTGATTATCTGAGCCCGCAGAGAACCAGTTGATTTCATGCAGTGATTATTGAGACCTCAGCATCCATTTTGTTACATTGAGTATTGTTCACTGACCTGAGATATCAGATCTCGAGTGTGCATGTCGGACGAAATTAGTGCAACAAAAAAACTTGTCGAAGATATTCTAATAGACCTCATGTCCGAGAAGGTGATGTCCGCAGGTATCCAAAATTCATTGACGAAAGGAGTGCAAGCCTCCCTGTCAACTGCTCATGGATTTGGACCATCCTGAGCTATGAATGAGAAAATAACCAAGCATCGTGATGACTTTTCAAAGCTAATCCCATCCATCCTGCCCAACTACATCCCACCTCTGGACGGTGTGGTGACTCATGACAGTGTCCCGAGGGACTTCGACTACACAGTCATCACTGCATACCTTCTGAAGGGAATAAAAGCAATTAGACCATAGTTGGAGAGGAGTCCAGCCTTGAAGATCAATAACTATAAACTAGGAGGCCGCAAGAGCTATGGCATGATCACACCTCACAAATATTTGACCAAGACCAAGGGGAAGAAGTTGAAGATCATCCCACAACTGTGGACTATGGACATCGCGAGGTCCACTGTCTTGAACGTGATGAAGATACCACATTTTGGAAGGCATCAGAAGGTTAACGCATGCATTAAAATCCTACTGTCGTGCTTCCATGGTGGGTATCTATGACTAGATAGATGCATCACCGTCGATCCGATGCTCATCCATAGGATCACTGGATTAAGCATGCAGGGACCAGTCCTGCAAGAATTTTATCCAAGAAAGGCTGCAGATCATGCCCTGAAACAGAAGATCAAAGACACCTATGATGATGTAGAAAAGGAGACACGAGGCTATAAGGTATCCTCCATTTAGAATGGCTCAATGCACCTTTCTTTCCAGTTGATTGCTGGTAAGATAGTCCGAAAGAACAGACCCACGCAAATCACATGGTTTGTCATTGACCTTGCAGGAAAATGCGTTGAAGGACTACAAATGAACTGGGTTAGTTACCTAGTCAATCAGTTAGAACTAGATTGTCACGAAGCTCAGGATTAGGGCTATGAGTTCCACTTTAGTTGGTTGTTGATCCGCATTGCATTCATTGCATGGGAGATGCCCGAAGAAGCGACCTTCCCTGACATTGAGTCATTCGAGCTAGTAGCTGCAAAGTTCACCATGCTATGGTATTCGAGCAATATGGGGAAACAATGGAAGTCGAACGAAGTATTCCATATCTACTACCTACAGCTAAAGAGGGATATTGAGTCTTTCCCTCGTATGACGCAGAACACCCTGGACAAGTTCAGGCCCCTTATGAAGTTCTGTGTAGATAGGCATTTTATTTATATCACTGCACAGACAGACCAAAGGAAAGAAGAGATTTAGTCCTACTACAAGTTCACAGAGGAGGACTTGGAAGAAATCACCAAGGAATGGCCTGCAGATTTCCTTATACCAGTCGACCAGGCAGAACTACCTGACCCCGACCTCATTGGAAATCTGGTGGTTACTCGCAAAACGTATGATGCACCCAACAGTAGTAGGAAGAAAAAGAAGGAAGATGTATAGGAAATACGCAACACATCAGAATAAACGACATCAAATTCACCTAGTAGAGGAGGTGGTGATGAAGTAGACAAAGAAGAGCACAATGGGGAAGAAGATAAACAGAAGCAAGGCGAAGTAACACCACCGCAGAATCGCCCTGATGACATAGATGCATCCAAGAAAAGAAAGGTTTCCCCCACGAAACCTACGTCACAAAAGAATTCCGAAGCTAGTAAGCCGAAGTTGTAGACTATGCTCACGGTCGATGACTTTGACTTCATTATCGCAGTTGTATCATATGCCTTGGAAGATATTTTGTAGAAAAACAAAGACAAACAAGAAACCATGTATGAAAGAATTGAAGAAGAACTGAGAGGATTACAACAAGCCCTTCACTCCATTCGCGCAGTTCCCACTCCACCCCCACCATCAAAAGAAACAGATTTGGGAGATGAGCCTTCCCAACTCCTCATAATAGCTAATGCGATTGACGCTTTCCTTCATCGTGTGCAGGAGGAAAAAGAATAAGCCATAGTGGCCCTGAAGAAAGCACAAGAGGAAGTCATAGAACAATGACGAGTTGCGCAACAAAAGAAGGATGACCTCCAAATCAAGTTCGAAGAGGATAAAGCGCAGATTTGAAAAGAGAAAGAACAATTGCTCATGGAGAAGGTTGGAGTTAAAGAAGTAGTCAATAGAACATTTTGCTATGTGACAAGCTTATAACAGATAGAAGAAAACCCAGTGGAGGTTCAAGTAGTGAAGCTTTCTACAGCCATCCAACAACATCAATAGAGAGTAGCAGAATTGGAGTTACAAGCAGTACCAAGCACTCCACAGGAAGTGCGATACCAGTGAGAAGAAACCGCATGAAGCATAGTCTAGAGAATCAAGGCATTAGACTTGGAATGTAAAAAACTTAAGAGTCGAAGTGCACATAACTATGAGCGCCTTACCGAGGGCCCTGAAATAAAGACACTGGAGTCACATCTCCAGGAAGCAAAGCAGCAAGCAACAATAGTACAAGCACAGTTGAATCCCTTGTCAGTGGTCGAGCGAATGAAAAGATCCCAAGAATAGTGCATGGATCAACAACAGGTCCATGCCATACAAAGAAAAGTCATGGAAGTGACTTAGAAGCTCCAGCCAGTTCAAGATTCATCTTGCCTACTTTTTGAGGAGTTTGAAGGCTAAGGAGAAGAGCTAGAACAAGTAGTCACTTCAGTAGAGAAACACTTAGAAGGACATGTGAATGAGGCAATTATTCAAGAGTTCACCGAGTAGGAGGCCTTGGCGAAGAAACAGGTCGAAGTAGCTCAAGCCAATCTCAAGGCATTTGAGGAAGAGTTACCTAGAGCACAGTGACTTGGGATGAGTCATAGATCCTTATTCATGTTTGACCTATTTTGGGACTTCGACAGGTTGGTCGAAGGTGGAGCGCAAGTCGAAGTGGAGATCACATGATCTAGGCCCCTTTTTGGGGAATATTTGTGATTAGGGTTTATGAAATAGGTATGGGGATGTCATCCCATGGGTTTACCCATGTTTAGGCCCTTTTGTAATGTATAAATAGAAATCTAGGCAATGTAAGTAAGGGGTGTGATGCTAGGTGATTAGTATTGTGCTAAGTGCAATTAATTGCAAGAGGCTCTATGCTTAGTGTATGTTGAGGCTGTAAATCTAAGTGTGGGCCATCTATAGTGCTTTCTACACAAACTTTGTAAGGAGGCTTGGTGCTATGATCTAACTTGGGGAAGTAGGATCTAACAAGGTGCGCACAGATCTCTTGTCCTCTACGGAGTAGGCTTTTGATGCTCTGTGCCTATAAAAAGCTTGACAGAAGATAATAAAGAAGAGAGGAGTTGGTGGATGTAGCCCCACACTGGAGTGAACAATGTATATCCTTTTTTATGGTTGCTTTGTGCATTCTGGTTATTTTCTTGTGTATATAATTTAAGATTAAGTGCACTAATAAATGTTTAGATGAATCTAGTATGATATCTTAGTGCTTAAGTGATGTGAATAAATGCTAGATCTTATCTTTTTCCATGTGCTAAGTGCTCAGATGTGTTATATCTTGTTGAATATTGCATTGTTCTATAATTAGGGTTTGGATATGTGATGTGGATAAGGGTTAAAAACTGATGAATGTTAACTGCTAAGTGCTTTGTTATAGTGGTGTAATCACATATCTCTGTCCCAGCTAGGTTGTAGACATTTGAGTCCTACAACCACCCCTACCTCTACCTCAGGTGATACTTCATCTGCTTCACAGGTGTTGCCGAAAGTGCCGGTAGTTAGGGTTTTTTGGGTGTGTTGTTGAAGCGTTGAACCCTGGGTCTGCCACTGTGCCAACACATCTGAAAAAAATTTCTTCCTTTTGGAAGAGGTACAAGATCCCACGTATCATTTTCCATTAAATAACGATACTCTTCATTCATTGTTGTATCCCAATCTAGATGACCCCAATCTTCTACAAATGTCTCATTGATCATGATGCTCTGAAACTTGAGCCAAAAGAGAAGAGGCTCACTGGAACTGTGAATGTGTCTAAAACTGATTTGAAGGATCACCAACAAGATCACCAGTGAAGGATCAGATCCTGTCACTGAGAGGGGGGCGTGAATCAGTGACTCAATAATTTGTTAATTTTTCTTTTGTTATTGAAAACAAAAATTTTAACATAATATTTATCGTCAAACCCAATTGGGAAAACCACAAACACTTTTATATTAATTGCAAAAAAATATTTACTTGTTACATAGACAAAAGATGTTCTTATTTTTATATCATCACCAACTAATCAGGATGCACCCATACCCTTGTTTCACCAACACCTATAGGTAGGAGGCTTCGACCCCCTGTTTAGTCAACTACAACTGACAAGGAAGCGCCAACTCCCCTGAAGGCACCAACCTTCCCTTGCACCATCTAACCACCCTTAGTTTCTGAATCTAGAAAACTTGTGTATCATGTCTTAACTGCATCTCTCTCTGCTTCTATGATTTAATATATCTTCTTATTCAGACTATAGATACATTATATTCTCACCACTCTTTCTCGTTTGTATATTCTTCCAACTAGTGTGATCTATGAAACATTATATCCCTTAGGATGGAACATCACACCTTTTCATTTTTAACGTCAACAATAATCACTATTATTATTCAAATTTATTGTTAATTCTTTGTGAGTACTTTCGTAAATCGATCACATGTATGGATCGATTTCATTTAATTTAATTCCAAATATTTGCAAATACTGCAGACATCAAGTTCTGCTAAGGCACTTCCTTCAAACCATTTTCATATGAACATACACGTAAAACCATGGTATTGTTGTCTAAGCAATGTTCCCAATGCCTTATGGCTTATGTGTTCGTAATCCATGACTGGGGGCTAGAACCTAGTTATTCGGATTTCGAATTTCGACGATTTTTCTTTGACAAACATCTAATCTTCCGGAGTTTTCAATTTCCTAAAATGGTTACCTCTCACATGGTTTGATCCGATGGGCGGCATGATTCCCAGAACCAAATCAACGGATAGATTGTATCTTTACACTTATCCTTTCACTACATAATCCAATGGATGGGGCTTGATCAAGCATTGATATGGATAGACAAAATTGACTTTGCAACTTCGTGCTTCGCGTCTTTCAGTCTTTGTAAATATTCATATGACCTTTGACTATGATCAGGTGCCTATCCAAAGGGTGCTTCGGAGATGCGGTCTTTGGGTGCTTTCACTGTTTGTTGCGGCCAATTCTTTCGATCTCTGAATTGGTGAATTCTAGGCAATGGGTGCTAACTCCTCTTTCTATGCCCATCTCACATGTGACCTCGGGCTATGACCCGGGGCTCAACTCTTGAGTTCTTCAAAACTTCGCGCTTTGCGACTTTGGAAGTCAGCTTACTCCCTCTTTCTCTGAAGTCCAGACCAGTGAAATCTTCTAGACCAGATCAACGGTCTACAACTCTCCAACCAATCAATGACTGAGATTTATCCAAAGTAATTTTCCTAAGTACTTTTATCGGGAGCCGTGGATTAAAATCCACTTATCCTTCTGGATCCGACAGTCCATAATTTTTCCACACTTCTTGAAGTTTGAACTTATCTCCTCCCAATTTCTCCAAATCCTGAATCTGCGAATTCTTTTATCTGTTTCCATGTCCCTGCCTTCCAACCAATGACTAGGATCTCTTCGCAGCTTCATACTTCATAAAGTCAACGATCTCCTACATTCTTCTCCTTTTCTCAGAGTGTGTGGATCTCTACCATGTGCCCTTCTAGATATGACGGTCCAAAATCATTCCTCTCTTCATGATTTCACGAATTTTGGACTTAGATCCTCATAATTCTTTCGAAGTCCTTTTCCTCGAACTCTCGGATCTACTGCCACCTGTCTCCCTAGATGATGAAGGATTCCGACTGGATTCAAAACTTCAGGACTTCTTAAATCTTCTTTTCTATGAAATGAGAAAGGGATAAAACCCTGTGCTACTCACCTGGATTAGATGGCTATCAACCCTTTGCGCTTTCGATCCTACTCTTGGGATCTATTCTTCTCCCCAATGCTCTCCTTAATCCTTCAAATATCTTGATTCATGAAGATTCGAAGGATCTCCCTACTAACCACTGTGCAAATTCTCCCAGGTCGTTATTTCTCCTGATCTTTAGAGTTGATTCCTCTGCAACTCGAATTATGTCTTTCTGCACGACTAGTCCTTAAAACTATCTAAATGAGCATGATTCTTTCTTGAATCCTTTGGATTTTTTTTGTGGTTATTTTGATTCCGACGACATTTCTACAATGCACTCTTCCTTCTTATCTTTTATCTCTGCATACTATCTAACATTTTCATTCTCTACATACTTTTATGCTATTAACATCAATGACAACACATTAATGGCATTATGTCCAACAATACCCTTCTTTGTCATTTATGGCAACACACCAACTTCATACATAATCTCCCCTTGTGATGATGCTTCACTCCTCTGAAGTTACCCTCCCCCATTGACATCAATGGAAAATGGCTTCTTCCCCTATGGTAAATCTTTGTCTTTATGTATGCTTTTGACCGGAATCTGAACTCAGGTAACTCCTCTTGCAATCATGCTTTTCTTGTCATAACTGAATGACTCCTCCTGACTTTGATTGTTGTCTCCCCCTGAATTGGTGCCAATTGATGCATTATTTTTTTGAGAGATTATATTGGAAGAGGGATTACTCCCAATCTTTTCCTGAGATATTCAAATACATCTTTGCTTAAGGGTTTAGTGAAAATATCTTCCACCTGTTCTTGTGTTGGGACATATTCCAATTTAATGTTCTTATTTTCATCCCAATCTCTTAGATAGTGGTAATTTATGGGAATGTGTTTTGATTTGGAGTGTTGGACAAGGTTCTTCGAGAGACTTATAGTGCTTGTATTATAATAGTAGATAGTAGTAGGTTCTTCAAACACTATTTTGATTTCTTGTAAGGTTTGTTTAATCCATTCCACTTGTGTGAAACATTCTGCTGCTGCAATATACTCAATTTTAGTGCTAGACAGAGAAATTGAGGATTGTTTCTTACTTATACAAGCTACCAATAATTCTCCCAAAAAGAATGCTCCTCCACTTGTACTTTTTCTGTCATCTACACAACCTGCCCAATCTGCATCTGAATAGGCTTTTAAAGTGAATGAATACTTGCTAGTGTACCAAAAACCAAGATCTATGGTTCCTTTCAAATACCTAAAGATTCTTTTTACAGCTTGAACAAGGCCCTCTTTTAGTGTGGCTTGGAATCTAGCCACCATCCCAACATCTTTCTTGACATCAGGTCTGGAAGCTATTACATAGAGTAAACTCCCAATCATTGATTTGTAGTGTTTTAGATCTACAAATTTGGACTCATATTCCTTGCTTAGTTTGCATCCAACTGTCATAGGTGTAATAACAGGTTTTCAATTCTCTAAATGAAATTTCGTAAGCGTATCTTCAACATACTTGGACTAATGGATAAAAAAACTCTATTGGACTATATTATTTGTAATACAAGAAAGAAATTCAGTTCACCAATCAGGGACATTTCAAATTCTTGTTGCATCCTACTAGCAAAGTCCTTACTCATTTTTTCATCATCACTTCCAAATATAATATCATCAACATATACTGCCACAATAATCATGTTATTACCAACAATTTTACAATAAATATTGTTGTTTGTTGATCCTCTTTTGAGGCCTTGTTTTTGTAAATAAGAATCTAGCCTTGCATACCATGCTTTGGGTGCTTGTTTTATCCCATAGAGTGATTTATTCAGTTTACATACATAGTCTCCTTTTTTAGTTAATTGGAATCCTTTTGGTTTCTCAATACAGACTTCCTCTTCTAAGTTTTCATTGAGAAATGATGACTTGACATCCATTTGGTACACTTTAAATTTTATGTATCTGGAGAAAGCAAAGAACATCCTCATTGTCTCTAATCTGGACACAGGTGCAAATTGGTCTTCATAGTCTACTCCTTCAACCTGAGCATACCCTTTACATACCAATATAGAGTTGTTCATGATTACTTGCCGATTCTCTTTCATTTTTTTTTTATACACCCAGTTAGTCCCAATGACATTTTTATTTTTTGGTCTTGGAACTAGTTCCCAAGTTTGATTTTTTTCAATCTAGTCCAATTCTTCATTCATAGCATTGACTCAATTCTCATATTTACATGCCTCTTTGATTGAGTTGGGCTCAATTTGTGACAAAAAGGATATTTTTTCCGGATACAACAAATGTCTTCTTGTGTGCAATCCATCGCTTTTATTTCCAATAGTCAGTTATTTAGGATGATTCTTTTGATTCATTCTTGAGGGTGTATTTGTGTCTCTTATTGGGGATTATTCTCTTATCTCTTCTTCTTGAATATATTCTTTGTCTTCACTAGTATCCATATCATCCTCTTCCCTTTCTTTTTAATTCTCTTCTACTTCTTCTGCTTGTGTACCAACTGACTCATCATCATCATCATCTTCATTGTCAAGTATAGTCTCTTGATGTTTGATCCTTATCATTTTTAAATCATCCACCTTGACATTTGCACTCTCAAAAATATTATGTAATCTAAGATTGTAGCATCTGTATGCTTTCTTGGTAGTTTCATATCTAAGAAAAATACATTCATCAGATCTAGCATCAAATTTTCTGAGATTCTCATCAAGCCTTTTGATATAGCACTTACTTCCAAATACCTTGAAGTATTTTACCGAAGGAGATCTTCCAAACCATAGTTCATAAGGAATCTTATCATTATTAATCATGAGCCGACCTCTATTCAATCCTTATATTTTTGTTCTTACAACTTCCCTCCAATATCCATCAAACATTTTTTATTCATTGAGCATAGTCCTTGCAACCTCCTGAACTGTTCTATTCCTTCTCTCAATAATCCCATTTTGCTTAGGTGTTCTGGTAGCAGAGAATTGTCTTTTTATTCCATGGGTTTCACAAAAGAGATTAAATTCTTTTGAGGTGAACTCACCACCATTGTCTGATCTAAGACATTTGATTTTTGTCTCTTTTTCATTTTCAACAAGGGTCTTAAAAGATTTGAATTTTTTAAGTGCTTCTAATTTTTCCTTGAGAAAACATACCCAACCCATTCTAGTAAAGTCATCAATGAACAACATAAAGTAGGACTCTCCTTGCAAACTCTTGGTCCTTGTAGGTCCACAGAGGTTGATGTGAACAATCTCTAAAGGTTTCGAGGTTGAGTATTCTTTTGTTTTGAACCTTATTCTAGTTTTCTTCCCTAGTTGACAATGTCCACACATAGGATTTGAGGGATTTGTGATCTTTGGCAACTTTCTTACTACCGTAAGATTGCTGATTTTCACTAAATTGTCAAATTTAATGTGCCCCAACCTTCTATGCCATAGCCAACTTTCATCTACTAAATTTATATGACACTCATTCAATTTTGTATTGAGTATATATACATTCTTAGGAGTTCTAGGAGCAGTACTGACCAATTTTCCTAAGGCCTCTCTCCTAATCTCACATTTTTGGGAATCAAAGATGCAAATGTGCCCCTGATTACAAGTTTGGCTGACACTTAATAGGATAGGTTTCATTTTTTTTAAAATAAACACATCCTTGGCTTTGTCTTTTCCCAAACTCACAATGCCTTTCCCACATATGTTACCTAAAGCGTTGTCACCAAATGTAACCTTATCCTTTTGTTTCTTTAAGTTCAAAAACTTGTCTTGGTTTCTTGTCATATGTTCTGAGCACCCATTGTCAACATACTAGAGATCTTCTTTATCTTGAGCTTTCAAGGAAATGCAACATTCCTCTTTTGATGTTTTTTCTTTCCAAAGCTTCTTTTTCCTCTGATGAACTTTGGTTTTTCTGGGACTTCCATTGATCTGCAACTACTGGCCTTATGTCCACAGTTATGACACCTGAAGAATTATAGGTCCTGATGGGTGTTCTATATGCACTAAAGACACAGTAAAAACCCTCAATGAAATTGTCAACCCAGGGTAAGTAAACTTAGAGTTGTAGAAAAATATATGCCAAAGGTAGAAGGTTGGTAGGAGTATAATATAGCTAATGAAGGTAGCTATCTAAGGCTAATCTACTCAAGAAAAACTATCTAATGAGCAAACCCTACTAAGAAAAAAGAAACTAGGTAACCTTAGTACTTTTGGGCCAAGGATCAATGGATAGTTCCTAAGAAAGAAAGTAAAACCTTATGTAAAGCAAACCAGTTCAACAATAAGCAATAAGCAAACTATAGCAATGAGAAACTAACAAAATCAAACTATTTTAACTTGCCAACCTACCTTCAATGAGAAACTACCCTATGAAAGCAAATAAATAAACAAGCAAGCAAAGACACCTATCAAACCTATTAAAGCAAATAGAAAAGCAAACAAATACACCTAACTAACCTACTAAAGAAAAAGACAAGTAAGAAGAGGCACCTAACTAACCTACTAAAGAAAAATACAAGTAAGCAAAGGAAACTAACTACGGCAAGCAATCAAAGTAAAACTTCTCATTGAACAACTATCTAGCCTAAGAGGCAAGTGGACTAAATTCTTAATGCAAATCTATTTCTAATGCGTGAAAGGAAATCTAAGAGGCAACTGAACTAAATGCTCAATGCAATGCATGAAAGGAATTATATTCTATTGAAAACGAGAAATATTAACAACTAATTCTTAATCTATGATAAGAAAACTACTATCTAATCTATCAAATCAAAGTCTATCTATCCTACAGCAGCAAATAAGACTATTTTCTAAACTATGAAAGAAAGAAACGATATCTATGAAAGAAGGAAAACTATTCTTTAATCTATGAAAGCAAGAGAACTATTCTTTAACCTGTGACAATTCAAATATAATGTTGGTGGTTGTGTGAATGTCTTCGGTGTCAGATAATATCTCGATGGCATTTGACAACATAGGACAATTCCAATGGTATAAGCTCAACACTAATCTCAATGGAAAAATGAAAGGTATGGATTAAACAATCCAATGAGAATTTAGCCATGACAAAAATAATGTTAAATACCCTGCATATTCATGTATAAACCATCAACAACATAACGAGATCGTCATTATACTTCTACACTATATAAGAAAAACTAGATTCATTCATTAACTAAGAAATTTAATTGCATTTTAATTCTAGGAAAGGAAATTGCATAAAATAAAACTATGCTATGTGTACTCTAACCATTCAAACTGCAATAAGAAAATAATTGAAAACAAAAATTAAACTATGAAAGTAAATTAACAATCTACATTAACCAACAACTAATTAAATGAGATCTACATAAAACGGAAGTAAACAAGCTATAATCTAAAGCTGAAATTAACTCTATCCATCCATCAATCCCTATCCAAATCAAACTCGGTTCTATTCTAATTAAACTCAGTTTTAAACTAGACTATAAAATCACAAAAGAAAGCATAATCTAACATCTAAATGCACAAGGGGTTAGTATAGAGACTTGCAAGTCTGTTCCTAATCTACAATATCAGTGCATGCTAATACATATCATCATCTAACCTGTAAAAGAGAATCAAAACAACTAAGCTACAACAAACTAGTTAGCACAATAAAAACATGCATGTACAGAAAATAAAAAGAGCAATTAAATTAAGAAATGCATAAATAAACATGAAGACAGTTACTAGAATATTGGTACCCCCCCCCCCAGGAAGTCGTGGTCACTCTCTAAAAGCACACCATCAGCTTAACAAGACGAATTCACCATTAAAACTTGAAAATGCAGTTCTGGCATAATTCTGGCAATGTCAAAACTCAAAAATAGAGAAAAACGAGTTTGTCTCCAATACATTGGTTCTTCTACTTGGTTATGCTACTTAACAATCATCTGACCATCCTAGTAGTATTTATAAGATTAAAGACCAAGTGGTCGACCACATGAGGGTTGAACCACTTCTAAAGTCAGAAAATTACAATAAATGATGCCCTAACTGATAAAACAGAGCGAGTCAATAATCGCCCTCTTTGGACAACTGAAATTGAGTTGTCTGGAGATCAGTAGCTGAAGGGGGCAAGGATAAAAAAAACCCACGTGCCTAATTTTCCTATCACTGGCCACCAATACCTTAACTTCCAAGTCACCCTATGTTTTTGTGCAATACCCAGTGCTAGATAGAGTGTCGGATCGAGTGTCGGAACGAGTGCCAGATCAAGTGCCAAAACTAGAAACGTAGTGCGTTTTTTTCCTTGTAACACCAAAAAACGTGAATTAGCTCTTTGAAATCATAAAACATGATGAATTATACTTGATTCAATCATTAAACATGAATTACACGTACCTTATGGTGATCATACCATTTTCTTATGAAATTCTTCAAAAAGCTCCTTTAAAATATGAAAAACACATATGTACATGTGGAAAAAGTGTATAATAATCGTCATGAAAGTGATCATATCTCCGGCCCAACATTACCCCCACACTTATGATTTTCCAGGTCCCACTGCAAACAAAAAAAGAAGTTACCCCTCGTGACTAGGCTTGTTGAGGAGGATTAGCTTTGGAAGCCTCTCCTTCTTGTTGTGTAGACTTAGCCTTGTGCCTCTTATGTTGCTTCAGTTGTGCTCTAAGGCTGTGGTTAGATTTAGTCATTTCATCGACCAATCGTTGAAGAGAGATAAATTTTGTTTGAAGAACTGCATTGTCATGATGAAGGTGTTTATCTACTTCCTTCCTCTCTTCCAACTATTGGAGAATCTGATGGTTTTATTTTTTTAGTTGCTCTATGGTTGGGACAAAATCAATGATCTCTGAGGAAGGTTTAGATCCTTTGAGGGATGTGGACAATCTATCAGTTTTAGGATCTAAAATGGGTGTGGGTAAAGTAGGAGTGATGGGAGATTGGTAAGGTGAGGCAGGTTCTAATTTTGTTTTCCTTAGTGGCTCTAATCCATCCACAGAGACTTCCCTAAGTTTCTTATGAGGGCTCTCAAGGTTGGAGAACACTTGGATGGGATCCGAAGCAGGTGGAGGTTTTTCATAAGGCTTGGTTCTTGTGTTCCAGCTATTCTTCTGAAAGGGTCCCTTACCAAATCGATTGGCTCCCCTCTTGTTTGTGGGAATGATGGGAAAGTCTTTCTGCATTACTTCTTGAAGCTTTTTAGGTGTAGGATGTAATGTCCCCACTTTGGGACATTATCACAAGGTAGAGATTTATGATGACCAGAGTAGCCAGATGGGTGCTAGAGGGAGTACAGGGGTATTTGAGAGGAATTTTGGGGTCCATCTTGCATTGATGATCATATTCCATCATTATGAGCCATTCTTCACAGGTTGGCTTTGGTTTTGTTGCATTCCGACGATTTCCATGATTTTGACTATTTTGAGCTATAAGTCAATGGAATTCACTTAAGAGGTCATTTTGGGCACATTACTTGGAGGAACCTCTCAGTGTAATAGCTCATTGGATTTGGGAGGAGAAACACTACAGGATGGGATGGCTAGAAGTGACTTTCAGTGACCAGGGAAGCCACAAGGAGAGATAAGGAGCTTTTCAAAGGTAAAAAGGTTAATTAATTAATTAAAGTGATTTAATTAATTAATTAAATATTAAT
>ML797323.1:95931-134755 GCA_009831015.1 Picea engelmannii | reverse complement strand
TTATTTCTAATTCCTTTTATTCTTTATATCCTGATCTATTCCTAGATTCTGGTGGACTTGACATCTTACCTACAACATCCTACTCTTTTCCACCACAATCATATCCTTTCGATATGCTAAATTTTGGTGAAAATAATTCCGAGCATAACATTGATAAAACCGGATTTGACTATTGTTCACTTTCATCACTCATATGGGAAGAGGACATGTTGCGAGATGATTTTACACAATTTATTGTTGAAAAGGATGATGCATTATATTTTATGGAGATCAAACATTTTAAGTTGCATATTCGTTCTTTTCTTAGCTCGAATCTTAATGTTTATGCTTCACATTTTGAAATGATCAATCTCAACGAAGGAAACATTCAACCCAATGATCTAATTGATTGCACAAATTCTCCTATGATGAGCTTCCCATTGTTATATTCATTTCATCAAAGTCATGGTTTGCATCCTCATTTTTGTGACAGGATCTTAGGATGGCTTGAATATTCATATATAAAGAAATTTCATAATGAAGAGAAGGTTGTGCTTGCTTTGTTTCCACCTAAGTATCTTGGAAGTAGGCGTGACATATTTCTTGTAGATCCTCCATGTGAAGAAATTAATGAACACTTAGAGAATTGTCCGGAGGATGGGGCATTTCATCCTTGGCTAATGGTTATTCCATTTCCTTGTAATCTTGACAAGTTTTTCGAACCTACTTATACTCGCCCATGCCATTATGACCCTTATCACGATGAGATTGCGCAATGGCTGGAGAATTCGTACAACAAGAATACTGAAGAGAATGGTAAGATCATGCTTACTTTGTTTTTATATGTTGATTATGAAGGTAAGCATGATATGTTTCTGTCATTTTTTGATATATTACCATTCTTATTAATAATGTTTGATTTTGTTTTCGTTGCAGGATTGGAGTTACTCCGATGGCTACATTGGAAGCATGACTTCACGTAGTATCCTGATTGGTTTAATAGTTAGGGTAGTTTTAGGAATAGGTTTTCCTTTCAGTTGTATTTCTCACTATTTCTCTTTGTAATAATGCAATCATGAAAACAAGTCGGCGCACCACGAGAACCATAATACGGCTGTTGTCAGGGAAGTCCCCTTGATCCTTTTTCTCTTTACTTCTAGTTGAACGTTTATTTTCAAAAACGCAGTATCGTCATGAAAATATTAAATCGAAAGTAAAGAGATAAATAAATCTAAATCAACCCTAACCCAAGGTACCATGAGTAGGACTTCTTTCCCATCATTTAGGATTTTCCTACTTTCTTTCAGTTTCCCAAGGGATTTGTTGCATGAGGTTTTCAGATGCACCTTCTGTGCATATTTGTTTTTTGTTTTTGTTGTTTGGATTTCTTTGCTTTCCAATTTTTTTTCGTTGGTGTGTTTTGATTTATCCCTTATGCTTACTAGTTTTTTCTTTTGGAAATACACATACCTGAATTTTGGAACTGTTCAGACGAAGAAAAACAGAAAATTCTTTCACTGAAATGACTGCTAAAAAATTGTATAAACATCAATTACTACTTCTGAAATTTATATCTGTGTTGAAAAGATTGTTGTTTGAAAGAAGTTAACTGACTTCGATCTATGAGTGAAGCTTGTCACGATCATCCATTATCTTTTTATGTTGTCCCTGTTCCTTAAAGGAACGACTCAGAAGATGTCTCCCTGCCTTAGAAGGTTGGTTTTGTAAACAAACCATCTTTGAATCTTAATGAAGGACAGTTTTAAAAAATATATATATATTTCAAGGTCTAAAAAAATATGTCAAAATAAAGTGATTTTCAGCGTCACCCCGCTCAATCATACATATTTAAAAATTAAAACATAAAAGAGTTGTGGGAAGTGCTTGTAAACCCACCAGGATGTTGAACAGGTCTACTGGCAGCGGGTAAATGCATGCATGATGCCAAGACAACTTCGTCAGGGTACTGAACAGGCCTGCTGGCAGTGAAGCAATGTCGGGTATATGAAAATTTGCAAATATAAGATAACTTGACCTTAAAATTTCCTTTATTCCGATCTGGAACTTCTTGGCAGGATACGGATATCAGAGTGGGTTAAATGGCAACCATGTCGAGGTTATGGATGTCTGCTGTAAGCAGTGGCTCTGTCAACAGTATTGGGGATTTCATCTTTAATATCGTGGCTTGCTTATTTAAGACTGTTATCAGTTTTCATCCTTTAAGCACTATTGGAATATTTGATAAACAATGATGCTTAAACAATTTTTTGGTTGTTGTTTTTGAGTTAGATTTTTTCTCATTATCATAATCTGGATTTGTTCTTTTGGCAAAGATAAATTTTTCTACCAGTGTGTCGCCATTGTTGGCAGCCAATTCACATTTTTATCCTATCCTTACAAGCTGCCCATGCTAGTGTTTTGCAACCCTTGATTTTCGTCGCAATCTTTGAATAAAACAACACTATTATTGTGTGTATTTGCACACCTGCCTTTGTTCTTGTTTTCACGACTGCAAGCGTGAAAACTCTGATTTCGAAGTCACATAAAAATCATCACTGGATTATTATGGCACTCTTTTCTATGTGTTCATTTCATTTCCAATTTGATTATAGTCACACAGTTGGCAAGACTCCAAGATCCTTACTCACTTGGCATTCTTTAATTGTTAATGTGATTTCATTTTTATAAGATTGTGATGATTTGATAATGAGTGTCATTGAGTCCTTAATATAGTGGTGGTTTGATGTTTTATAGTCTTTTCATCGATTTCCTTGGTGCATTGGTTTCATGAAAACATTGACATGATGATTAGATCCTTAGTTCAATAGTTTTATATATTGTATAAGTTCTATGGTCAATTTCTTATTCGAAACATTGTTTTTTATTTTGAAAAACCATGCAAACGCTATGCTTGTGCAAACATTGGGGTCAACTTACCATAGTTTTCGTTAATGGTTTAAATGGTTTTACTTTTAACACATTGCAATAGTGATATGAATTACCATATGCGTTGTCGGTTGTACTTATGGAAATGACTGTTTTTCATCGGTTGAGCTAGCTCCACCACCCTCGCACACTTTGGCATTAATGCCTGCCTCCTTACCGGGTTACCTCTATTGATTTTTGGGGAAAACTCTGAGTTTTGGGTATTGCGTATACCTCGTCCAAACCCTCACCATCCTCCCTGATCACTGTGGGCTCTCTCCTGGCTCCTGTAGGGCGAATTCAAACCCCATGGTGTTCAGAGTCAGTTACTGTTTGATTGCCAGAGAAGATTGCCCCCGTAATTGCCCCCAAAGACACCTTTTTTCGTGAGCGATTCTGGGAAAACAGTTTGGAATCCGATCAAACACTTGAAAACCCAGAACCACAATTATCCCCTTTACCTTCTACGTGAGCAGTTTCCTCAGAAATCGATTTGTTACAGAGATCTAGCCCGTATTTTAGAGGTCAAGTTTCAAATCTTCTCTGTGGCTGAAAGGTGCGTATTGGGTCTGTGTGCATTTGTTGAAACGTCTATGAATTCTCCAGGCCTTTGCCTCAGAACCCCTCTCACCCGTCCATCCTCTCACACTCTTGAACCCTTGATCAATCCTCTCAGGTGTGTGTTTTGACATCAATTTTGTTTTGTAAGTTTGCTTGAATTAATTTAACCGATTGAAGTTGTTTTCAGTTAGCTCTGTTCGTTTTAATAGATTTGAAATGATTATGTTATAGTCTGATCATCAAAAACGATTTTGTTGTGGATCCTGTATAGTAGATTCGTTTTGCTAAACTTAAATATAGCTATGATTTGATTATGCGATTTTATTGTGCTCAGATTAGTATAAGTGACTGAGTTGTTTGTGATTCTGTTTGGTTTGCTTTGAAACAAGTCTGTTTCGTTTTGAATAAATATTCTCGTTTGGATTTTGATTACATTTGACCTGTGCAAAAGATCTATTTGCTAAAATCGTGTAACTGTGTTGATTGATACGATTTAGCATATCGATTGTGTCGGCTCTAATATAGTTGAAATTATTTCTTATGGTTTGATTTTGAAACGATTTTGTATGCTTGAATTGGCATGATCCTTTACGTATGCAATGCATCAATATCAGAGTTTACTTTGATAAATACAATGTAATCTATTAAATCGAAAAAACAACTATGTTAGTTATTGATTTAAAAACGATTTTGTTAATGGTTGAGTCGACATAAATTACTGCATGAAAAATTTACTTGATTGGTTACAATTTGTGTCGATTGGACTTGGTTCAAGAGATGATTTCGTTGTTTCTCCAACTGTCAATCGATTTTGTATGTCCCGAATTGGTAATGAAAGTTGTTTGAAAAATCTTACATATCATGTTACCTTTTGATCAATTCAACCACGATTTCATTTGTTTCAATTTGCATACAAGTTTGGTTTGGTGTGGCATGAATGATTCGCTCTGTTTGTAATTAGTAATTAAAGATTTGGTTTGATCAGTCTGATATATTTCCATTAGATTTGGATTGATTATAAACGGTTATGTTTTCAAATTAGACTAGCTACAGAATCGCAAGATTCTGTAGCTAGTCTTAAAAATTAGATTTTTGTCAATTTTATCAATAAAATGTCCTCTAATTTTGTCTATTCTTGTCCTCTTTCGGGTGCATACGAATTACAATGATCTATTGGGCATGATGTAGTAGTTTAGGAGATACTTTTAGGATGTAGTTTTTGTTTTAAGTTGTTAGTTTGAGTCAGGAATAGAGACAGGGGATATTATCCCCATATTTTTTGTAAATTGTTTTGATAATTCCCACAGGGATGTTTTACCCTGTGGGAGGTCTTTAAATACTTGTTATTTTTTGTAATGATCATCATCATCACTATGGAGAGAACCAGACTATGGATTTATGATACAGATTGGGATGAAAGTTGATGTCTTGTAACAGCTTTCGCTTTCAATATATCAAACTTTTGTTTCAAGTTTTCTGCATATCAGTTTGCAATTAATTATCGAATACTTTTGCTATCATGATTCATTGCATGTTGATGTGATTTGATTTATATGTTGTCCATATCTGATCTCTCTTATTTAAAAAATACAGCAATCAATTTATTTCAGTTTAATGAATACATGTTTACCTTTTTCATTAATTGAATTGTTTTGCACAAGTTTTGCACAAAGATTTATCTGACTGCTATGATTAGTAAATTATAAGATTGTTGTAATTTTTTATGTCTTGTTTTTCCTGTTATTTATATTTGAAGAGCACAGCTGCTTCTATTTTACGAGAAGCTTGTGGATAATCTGGTGTGGGTTTCCTCCCTCCGAACAACTAAATCGACTACTGCATACAAGACAAACCTTAAGCGTTACTTCAGGTAAGTTTGTCATTTGTTATTTGATAGTTAAATTGTTAGTATAATATAAGTAGTTTAGATCGGTATATGTATAGTTCAGATTTGTAGTTAGAGTTATTATTTTAGTTGCTTAGCTTAGATAGTTTTTATTTAATTTCTTTCTCATAAAATTATAAAAATCAAACAACAATAGTTTCGCTGTCTTAGGACAGATTACAAATGACTTTTGTAGGGTTCCACTTAAATATGTAATTTGTAAATATTGTATATTTGTAATTAGATCTGATTCTGTTGATAATTGAACATTTAATATTATAGGCTTATAGTTGTATAATTTAGGTAATAGAATGTATATATGTATTTTAGATTTATTATTTAGTTGTTTTTTTTTATTGTTTTCATTTAGATTAGTTCCTTAGTGTAGTTTTCATTTGTTTTCCTAGGACTTAGATTGGCTAACGGAGCCGCTAAACCCGTCAGGGTGGGCATCCCAAATGGCTTGGGTTATTTAGAGAACCCCGGACCAGATCCACTCTTCTAGTTGACGGACGGTCGATTTTGCCCGTCAACAGTACTTAGACAAGTTCGTCGTAGTATTTATCGACGATATTCTGGTCTATTCTGAGACGGAAAAAGAACATGATGAACACTTAAGGATAGTTCTGCAAACGTTGAGGAAACACAAACTGTACGCCAAATTTGACAAGTGTCACTTTTATCAAAAAGAGATACAATATTTAGGACATGTCATTTCCTTAGAAGGTATTTCCGTAGACTCGGAAAAGATAAAAGCCATTATGGAATGGCCAGTACCTAAGGATGTGGCAAATATCTGGTCGTTCATGGGAATCACTGGATATTATCGTAGATTTATAGAAGGGTTTTCCAAGATAGCCTACCCTATCACGTCATTACAAAAGAAAGGGACCAAGTTTAACTGGTCGCAAAAGTGTCAAGACGGTTTTAACAAGATGAAAGAATTATTGACATCAACGCCCATTTTGAAGGTAGCAAACCCAGATAAAGACTTCACAATATGAGTTGATGCAAGTAAAGAGGGACTATGTGGTGTTCTAACTTAGGAAGGGCATGTGATTTGTTACGATTCCCGAAAATTAAAAGAACACGAGAGAAATCATGTCACTCATGACTTAGAATTGGCAGCAATAATACATGCTTAAAAATGTGGCGACACTACATAATGGGAAGGAAATTTCTACTATTGACAGATAATAGCGGTGTGAAATATTTGTTTAACCGACCAGACCTTAATGCAAGACAAGCAAGTTGGCTAGCCTTCCTGAGCGAATTCGACTTCGAGGTCAGACATATCAATGGCAAAGAAAATAAAGTAGCAGAAAGTGATCTAGAACAAAAGGTAAGGACGACCAGTATTAGCGACGAAAATTACACTAAGATGATGACAAAATTACGAAACAGTATCGCAGACTCAAATAAACCAGATCTAATTATCGGCAAGAAGGGACTATTACGATTTAAAAACAGACTTTACATACGAGATTCAACAAAGTTAAAATTAACAGTTTTGGACGAAGTGCATAAGAAACTGTATTCTGGTCATCTAGGTTACCAAAAAATAATATCATCACTTAGAAAATTGTTTTACTGGCCTAATATGAAAGGCGAAATAGCAAAATACTTGACTAGGTGCCAGGATTGTCAGCAGGTTAAGGTCGAACACCAGCATCCAGCCGGCCTATTACAGCCATTATCAGTACCAGAATGGAAATGGGAGACCATATCGCTAGACTTTATAACAGGTTTGCCAAAAAATCAGAAACAGAATGATTCTATCATGGTTATAATCGATAAACTCAGTAAGTCTGCACACTTTATTCCTATAAAGTCTACTTTTAAAGCTATAAACATTGCTGAAATATTCATGAAAGAAATTTTTAGACTGCATGGTATTCCTAAAATGGTGATTTCTGATAGAGACGAAAAATTCACATCCTCTTTTTGGAAGGAATTGTTTGCAGGGCTAAATACTAATTTGAATTTCAGTACGAGTTATCATCCACAAATGGATGGACAGACCAAAGGGACAAACCAAATCATAGAGGATATGTTCTTCATGTATGTAAGAACAAATCTGAACAAGTGGGAAGACTACCTACACTTGGTAGAATTTGCATATAACAATGGGTACCAAACTTCGGCTAAGTTGAGCCCTTTCGAAATAATGTATGGCAGAAAGTGTAAAACTCTAATTAGTTGGCATAACCCGGCTGACCGACTCATGGTTGGACCAGAGATGCTCCAAGAAATGGAGAACATGGTAAGTAAGGTACAACAAAACTTGAAAGAAGCACAGGACAGACAGAAGAGCTATGCAAATCAGAAAATAAGAAACTTGGAATTTCAAGTAGGAGACCATGTTTATTTAAACATCAAAGCCCAAAAAATCTCGTTGAAGTTAGGGAATTGTGCCAAGATGGCACCCAGGTTTTGTGGGCCCTTCGATATACTAGCTCAAATTGGACCCATAGCATATCAACTTGCACTTCCAGCTAATCTAAGAATTCATAATGTATTTCATGTGTCTTTGTTATTCATGATCCTACTCATATGATTGATTGGAACTTGGTGCAGGTGGAACCCGAAGGCAAGTTCTAGGTGGAACCCCTGCACATTCTAGACCGGAGAGAAATAGCTCTTTGGAACAGAGCCATCACTCAGGTAAAGGTGCAATGGAAGCACTTTAGTCCTGAGGAGGTCACTTTGGAGTTGGAGAGAGATTTGCAGAAATCCCATCCAATCCTGTTCCAGGAAAGGAACGAACACTAAGGATAGTGTTTTACTGAAGGGGGAAAGGATGTGATATCCCCAAAAATAAAATAATTTTGAAATTTAAATTTGCTGGAAATTTATTTCTGCTTTTAGTAAATTCGAATTTGGAAATTTTTTTGCCATTTATGGCAATTCCGAATTTCAAGTTTGATATTTTTAATTAATTATTATGACTGTTGGGCGGAGTTCTAATTGGACTCAACTAACTATTTGACTATGACACTTGTATAATATATATATATATATATATATATATATATATATATATATATATATATATATATATATTAATTGCAGGAGGACAAATGGAACAGCCATGTTAAAATCAGCTGACCATGACTCCATGAGTGGGCAACAACTTTGAACTACCTCTGGGATGATTATTACAAGTGGAAATTATGGGATTTGGCCATTGGCATCCCCTGAAAATCAGGGATTTAGAAATTTGGTAAAATCCCCCCCAAGGGAGGGAAAAGGACCTGGGAAAAATGGATAAATAGCATATGCAAGGAGGCAGGATGCTGCCAAGTATGCTAGGGGAAAATATTTTTTAACACACTTGTTGTTATGAACACTACGGATTGAGTGTGAGGCAAGAGGAGTCTGCTAAAACAGATTTTCCTTGCTGTTATAAGCACTACTGAGTAAGTGTGAGGCAAGAGGATAACTGCTGGAATTGAAGGACATTGTTGAGGAGGAGTTCTGAGTTAGCCCTCATGGACTCATGGTCAGGCTAGGGGGTGAACCGGGCAAGTGATTTGGCTTCCTTGTTCTACGGTTGGGAGGAACGTGGTTGTTCCCTTTGTCTTCTCACGATCTGGTTTAGATATGATTCTCTACTCCTTTTCTGTTTGAATGATTTTATATCTGATTCAATGTATTTATTAAATCGGAACTGAAATGATTTCCATTTTCTATTCGAATGATTTTATATCTGATGTTATGTATTTATTAAATCTGAATGAACAATAGAATTGGCCTTTTATTTGGTATGATAGTTGAAAAGATTTATACATGGTTAAATTCTGGAAGAAATCTCCTCTAAATTAGATTCACTGTTATTTTTCTTTCTTTATTTGTTGTCTGAGTGAAATCAATGTTGAGATTGGCATATTGGGAGTGAAGGTTATGATGTAATTTCATTAATCTAACTGTATGAATAATGTCGGGAACAACATTCTGAGTGTTGTAAACTATGCCACTCTTTCCTTTCCATTAAACAGACTATGTAGAGACAGATCTGTAGTTGAGATAGGCAGACCGACTATTATACCAGTTTTCCCTTATAGTTCGTTAACCTAACCCGTATAAAGGTATCTCGAACAAGAGAGTACAGAAATAGAAAATCATACTATAATTTGCAATGACAGATCTATTATATGAACTACTTTAACAGTAAAGGAACCAGATGCACCCTTGCTTATTACGGAAATTTCCTTTGCCCAAGGTTGTACCAATTCAGCGATTCATATTTAGACATTCCTGTTTTAATAACAATGCACAAACAAAACAAAAAAATAAGAAGTGTCGAATCGAGAAATGCAAAAGGACTGTGGGCCCAACATTTCAGGATTTTGGGGTTTTCAAACACCTGATGCATAAACAAAAATGAAACAAGAAGTGTCGAATCGCGAAATGTGAAAGGGATGTGGGCCCAACATTTCAAGATTTCGTTGTTTCCGAACACCTGATGCATAAACAAAAATGAAACAAGAAGTGTTGAATCGCGAAATACGAAAGGGATGTGGGCCCAACATTTTGGGAATTTGTGGTTCGGGATTTTGGGGTTAGTAAAGCAAAGGAACTCCACGCATATGTAATAATAAAATCCCAAATGCTGAAATATCAACTTTGTATTTTATCTTCTTTTAAAATATGCTTAGTCTTTGTTTGAATGATTCATGTATCTGATTTTATGCGTCTAATTGTGCTCAGTTAAAATAATTTCCATGGAAGACATTTATTCATTGTAAGGTTCAAAGACTAAATTCTGGGAATGGTTCCTCCTGAAACAAAATGCTAGACAAAACTATCTACAAATGAACTTGAGAGAATAGATCCACCTACAGGAGCATATTTAACTCTGAAATCAAAATTCTAGGTAGGATTGTCTATGTATAGATGAGCTTGAAATGTACCGATCTATTTATAGGCATGTATGTACCTCTGTAATTGAAGTTCTAGCAGATCTAGCTTTGAATAATTAAAATAGAGGAAGCCTGTACATATAGTACTTCGGGGTTTCGGGGTTCAGGGTTTCGGGGTTTTGCAATTTGGGATTTCGCGACTCCGACGGCAACGATACTAGGCCCTGCAAACTCTCGGGTCCCGAAATGCCAAAAAGGGCTTAATAGTTTTTGGTTCCTCCTTTAGCCCCGTCCATACGATCATGCTTGATGACCTGGGGCTAACTCCACAGAGCCCATTAGGGTTTCATGTACCGGGATTTCGCGACTTGCGAAA
Organism: Picea engelmannii; assembly: GCA_009831015.1. Taxonomy (NCBI): domain Eukaryota; kingdom Viridiplantae; phylum Streptophyta; class Pinopsida; order Pinales; family Pinaceae; genus Picea; species Picea engelmannii. Next base: position 124,167 of record ML797323.1, on the reverse strand, counting down.
ATGAGGGCTCTTGCCTTTGGGTTTTTCGGGTGTCGAAATGATGAAACCTATTCACGCTAAACTGATTTGGGGTTTCGTGTACCGGGATTTTGAGACTTGCAAAAATGAGGAGTCTTGACCTTTGGTTTCCTGGGTGTCAAAATGCCAACTGACAGCCACGTGTTCCTTCGATGGATGGCTGCGACCTTTAGCCACGATCAACAGTTTTGATCTTTTCAAGATGATCAACGATAGTGATCAAATCCCGACTTTCTCCTTTTCAGAATTTGGGAGAGTCTTCACTCCCCTGCATGCACCAGGTTTAAACCTTGTGCATCTTTTTTGGATCTGACGACTCTCGCAGTTTCGACACTTCTCCCCAAAGTGTCTCCACCATTCATTTTAGTTGTTCTCCTGCGCGTCCTCTCAAAGGTTAAACTCTGTGCACCCAGATCCTTTCTCCAACTGATCTAACGAAATTTGTGCTCCCACTTGAGATTTATCTCTCTAAGATCTCAAATGTTCCTTCGACCTAAGATTAGATACTACATAAATACATATAATCATGTTAGAGTAGTATGAGAATTAAGGGAAGTAATAGAATTATGGAAGAATTTATCCATATAAGATTTTCTGTTCGAAATAAACTTGACTGGAATAATAATGTCATTATGGATAGAAATGAATCTTACATTCTCTTAAATTCTAAGCTTAAACAAAATTGAATTATGTCATAGAAATTGTTTTTTAATGGTAAATTTGAGGTACATTACGAGAGTGTTTCCAATGGCAACCTCATTAATGGTTAGGTCACTACTGGGTTTCCTGGATTCCTATATTTTGCTAGATTTGGTTTCTCTGATATGTACTCAGAAATTCATCCTACCAAATGTATTGTAGGAGGGTCCTTTTGCTTCCTACCTGGATTCTTAATACACAATTCTTTAACTACCTTACTATAGATTGGAATGTCTTGAAGGGATTGAAGCAGAGGAATCTTGACACAAATATTTTTCAATTCATTCAAAATGTCAAATTCCGGTCGGGTGGTAGGTTTCTCGATTACCAATCAGTCTAGATAAGGAGGTACCTTCATAATTTGTGAAGGTTCATTTTAGAGAAGCTTGGGTTCTTGATTCTTCGGGATAATAACATCTTCCCACCTTGTGTCATCCGTGGGTTGTTTGGTGATTTCTTATTCTTCTTCTTCCTGGATGACTACTGAGGGTCTCTGCCTCTCCAAAACGTTTCCTGATCTTAGTTGAATTTCCTGTAATGGAACAGGAGTAATAACATATGTCGGGAAGGCATGCATCTCAACATTGTTAAGAGGTTGAGGGGGATTATTATTTGGGTTCGACACTGGCTCTGCCAATAATAGTGTCGGTCTTGGGGAGCTTGCATTTTGAAATTGTAGTGGTTGTTGTTGTGGGATAGGATGTAAAGGTGGTGTAATTAAACCTGGAAAAAGTTGTGGAGTGTTCAATGAGAACTAAGGATAAGGATGGTTGGACATAGGGATAGGTGGAGCTTGAGGGTTTCCATGATTGTGTCCTCCCCTCCATCCTTTAATCCAATGATGTTGGTACTGAGTAGACTAGTTTTTCCAACCTAGTTAGTTCCATTGTTGTTGTTGACAATAGGGTGGAACTTGAGACTATAGATATGGCTATGTGGGTTGATTCCTAGGCTGTCATGGCCTCCTAGGTGCATAAGAAGACTCCCCAAGATCTCCACTCCTATATATGGCTAATAAACGAGGCAATGATGGACATTTTTCATTCACATGGTATTCTGTACAAAAGCCACAAACTGAAATGTTATCTAATGGGAACTCCCTTGATGAATGCTTCATCCTGCATCTTGGGAAATATATGCTCATTGTTGCATTTTCCTCCTCCTGTTTCTTTTTTAGTTTAAGGGTATCCAACTGGGAACCTATCGTGCTTAAGATGTCAATCTTAAATTTTTCTAAAAGGTTCCCTATCTCTGCTCTCGTAATACCACCTAAACTAACTGGTTTTAAGCTTCTATTATAAGGATCATGAACATTCTTCCCTTTTTTGGCTCTACTCCTTGAGTAATTTTTACACATTTCACATATTTCAGCAAATGGTTTATGAGAGAATTCACCTGATTCCATCAGGTTAAGCATCTCTAAATATTCTTCTAAGATTCCCTTAAGGAAAAGATCCCTAATCTCATCCTCTGGGAGGTCATGGTATTTTGACTTATGGGAGATATAACCAAATCTTTCCATATAATATTCAAAGGTCTCGTCTTCTAATTGTTGGATTTTAAAGATGTCATTATGAGACTCTTTGGTCTTGTAGTAGTCTTGGTATTTATTGAGAAATATTTATTTTATGGCTTCCCAAGACCTAATACTGGATTCTCCCAACCCCATGAACCATCTTAGTGCAGAGTCTTTGAGGGTGGCAGGAAAGAGTTTTAATTTATGGGAATCTTGTATGTAGTTGTAGCTCCTACACAAGATGTCAAATTCAAATAGGAAGGTATCTGGATCTTCACTATTTTTGCCATAAAAGGTAGGCAGTGCTGAGAGAGGAATAATATTCATGTTGACATTCAAAGTGGTGTCTAAAATTGAAAACCCGGAGGTAGTTTCGGTTTGGTTTCCATTTTCTTCTTCCTCTCTGTGTCATACATTGTTATGGTCCTCCTGATCATCCATATTGACTTGGTTTCCAAAATGAGAATACCTAGGTGGTTTTACTTTTGAAGAAAACAAGGTTTCCCTTTGATGGAAAGGTCTTCCTATGGATTGGATGTCTGGGACTCTACTCAAGCCGATTGAGACTATTGGTGCCAAAGTTTATGTGTTAGTTTGAGAGATAATTACATTGGCTGAACTACCAAACAAAAGATTCACTTGTTCATGGTCTATGATATCTTTAAAGTTAGGGTCCCCTAGTGATGGTGTGAAAGAAAAGATTGTATTGTTTGATTCTTTGGAAGACTCGAGTGGTATTGCCTCCTGTCCTAGTATGATTTTTCTTCAATTTCTTGTTCTATAGTGCTCCCTGTGTTAGTCCCTTCAGAGACTATTTTAGCTCTTTGAGTTGAGCTAGCTTATATGTTTTGGTATCGGTCTGCAGATTTTATAAGAGGATCATTCCTTCCCCCAAAGAGATCGGAAGGAACCTTGGTTGAAAGGTTTGATTTTGATTTAATGTATCTACCTTATGGGTCTCTAGGCCTATTCATGAAAGAAAGAAAAAACAAAAAGAAAAAGATACCATTTGATTCCTAAGTCTATTTCATGAAAAATAAAATCAAAAAGAAAAACTACCATTGGATTTGGGGGAACCTGCTATAGCAGATGCGCAGGTTCTTACCTCTCGTCTTAAAGTTCCCCCGCCACCAAACTAATGCTAAGGTCTAGAAATGATCTAATTCCTAACTACTTCTTACCTTGAGACAACTCCTCAGCAACGGTGCCAAAAATTATGGGTGTTCTATATGCACTAAAAAACACAGTAAAAACCCTCAATTAAATTGTCAACCCGGGGTAAGTAAACTTAGAGTTGTAGAAAAATATATGCCCAAGGTAGAAGGCTGGTAGGAGTATAATCTAACTAATGAAGGTAGCTATCTAGGGCTAATCTACTCAAGCAAAACTATCTAATGAGTAAACCCTACTAAGAAAAATGAAACTAGGTAACCTGAGTACTTTTGGGCCAAGGATCAATGGATAGTTCCTAAGAAAGCAAGTAAAACCTTATGTAAAGAAAACTAGTTCAACAATAAGCAATAAGCAAACTATAACAATGAAAAACTAACAAAAGAAAACTATTTTAACTTGCCAACCTACATTCAATGAGCAACTACCCTATGAAAGAAAATAAATAAACAAGAAAGCAAAGACACCTATCTAACCTATTAAAGCAAATATACAAGCAAGCAAAGACATCTAACTAACCTACTAAAGAAAAAGACAAGTAAGCAAAGGCACCTAACTAACCTACTAAAGCAAAAGACAAGTAAGCAAAGGAAACTAACTACTGCAGCAAATCAAAGCAAAACTTCTCATTGAACAACTATCTATCCTAAGAGGCAAGTGAACTAAATGCTTAATGCAAAGCTATTTCTAATGCATGAAAGGAAATCTAAGAGGCAACTCGACTAAATTCTCAATGCAATGCATGAAAGGAAATATATTCTATTGAAAGCAAGAAATATTAACAACTAATTCTTAATCTATGATAAGAAAAATACTATCTAATCTATCAAAGCAAAGTCTATCTATCCTACAACAACAAATAATACTATTTTCTAAACTATGAAAGCAAGAAACTATATCTATGAAAGCAGGAAAACTATTATTTAATCTATGAAAGTAAGAAAACTATTCTTTAACCTATGACAATTCAAATATAACGTTGGTGGTTGTGTGAATGTCTTCGGTGTCGGATAATATCTCGATGGAATTTGACAACAAAGGACAATTCCATTGGTATAATCTCAACACTAATCTCAATGGCAAAATGAAAGGTATGGATTAAACAATTCAATGAGAATTTAGCCATGACAAAAATAATGTTAAATACCCTGCATATTCATGTATAAACCATCAACAACATAATGATATCATCATTATACTTCTACACTATGTAAGAAAAACTAGATTCATTCATTAACTAAGAAATTTAATTGCATTTTGATTCTAGGAAAGGAAATTGGGTAAAATAAAACTATGTTATGTCTACTCTAACCATTCAAACTGCAATAAGGAAATAATTGAAAACATAAATTAAACTATGAAAGTAAATTAACAATCTACATTAACCAACAACTAATTAAATGAGATATACATAAAACTGAAGTAAGCAAGCTATAATATAAAGATGAAATTAACTCCATCCATCCATCAATCCCTGTCCAAATCAAACTTTGTTCTCTTCTAGTTAAACTCGGTTTTAAACTAGACTATAAAATCATAAAAGAAAGCATAATCTGACATCTAAATGCACATGGGGTTAGTATAGAGACTTGCAAGTCTGTTCCTAATCTACAATATCAATGCATGCTAATACATATCATCATCTAACCTGCAAAAGAAAATCAAAACAACTAAGCTACAACAAACTAGTTAGCACAATAAAAATATGCATGTACAGAAAATAAAAAGAGCAATTAAATTAAGAAATGCATAAATAAGCATGAAGACAATTACTAGACTGCTGGTGGGCCCCCCAGCAAGTTGTGGTCACTCTCTAAAATCACACCATGAGATTAACAAGATGAATTCACCATTAAAACTTGAAAATGCAGTTCTGGCATAATTCTGGCAATGTAAAAACTCAAAAATAGAGAAAAACAAGTTTGTCTCCAATACACGGGTTCTTCTACTTGGTTATGCTACTTAACAATCATCTTGTCATCCTAGTAGTATTTATAAGCTTACAGACCAAGTAGTCGACCACAGGAGGGTCTAACCACTTCTAAATTCAGCAAATTACAACCCTAACTGATAAAACGGAGTGAGCCAATAATCACCCTTTTTGGACAACTGAAACTGAGTTGTCTGGAGCTCATTAGCTGGAGGGGGCAAGGATAAAAAAAACCCACGTGCCCGATTTCCCTGTCACTGGTTTCCAATACCCTAACCGCCAAGTCACCCTGCGTTTTTGTGGAATACACGGTGCTGGACAGAGTGCTGGATCAAGTGACGGAACTAGTGCCGGATCAAGTGCCGGAACTAGTGCCGGATCAAGTGTCATAACTAGAAACGTAGTGTTTTTTTCCCTGTAACACCAAAAAAACGTGAATTAGCTCTTGGAAATCATAAAACATGATGAATTATACTTGATTCAATCATTAAACATGAATTACACGTACCTTATGGCGATCATACCATTTTATCATGAAATTCTTCAAAAATCTCCTTTAAAATATGAAAAACACATTTGTACATGTCGCAAAAGTGTATAATAACCATCATGAAAGTGATCATATCTCGGGCCCAACAAGTCCCTTTCTTGTAGAGGTGCAAAGGAGTTATAGTTTATGATTTTAACTTGATTTACTGTTTGGTTATATTTAAGGTTATAGTTCTTAACCCTCAATTTTTTCCTTCTATATGCTCTACAATTCATAGCTGTGTGTCCAAAATTAGAGCATGCAAAGCAATAGCCAAATGAAATGTGAGGATACATGTTTTGATMAAATTTATTTGGTGTTGTCTTATATTCCTTCTTGATGGGTGGAAGTAGTCCTCTGGAGTTATGATCATTACTTGTCTTCTCTTCATCTTTCTTCTTGAATGTATTGAGGAGAGAAGATGCATAATATTTTGAGTTAACTTGGTTTTCTTCTTGAGAATAACCTATTCCATTTTTATTACCTGAATCCCTTTGTGTGGTAATAATCTTATCTAATATTTTAGAGCTATTTTCATATCTTGTTTGAATGAGTTTTGCATCAAGTTCTTTTCTTAGGTGAACTATTTATGCCTCCATTCTTTCACAGGTTATTTTTTTTTTATTTAAGATATTTTTCCAAACTTTCTTCCATCCTATTTGCTTATAGGATTTGATTTTGCAGGTTTCTCATGAGTTTCTCCATCTCTTCTTCTTTATGTTCAACCACAAAACTTTTTAGTTGTCTATATCTGGTTTTGTATCTTCTTAATTCATCCAAGGCATTGAGAAGTTCTCCTACCATATTAACCTCTGCTTCAACTTCTGACTCTTCCTCATGCTCAATTTCTTCTATCTCATTAGGTTCTTCAGTACCTAGAAAAAGGACTTCATCATAATCACTGTCACTAGACTTTGATGAATTGTTGTTTTCTTCTTTTAAGTAAAAGTTATTTTTCCCTTTGTAGAAATTTTTCTTGTAGTTGGGTTTTTCCTTCTTCTTGTATTGTTTCTTTTTTTCCTCCTCATCTTCAAGGTCCTCCTTGGGATAGGGACACTTGGAAGAAAAATGCCCAACCTTGCCACAATCAAAACATTTGAAAGGCACCTTTCCTTTGTACTTCCCTGATCCTTTCTGAAGTTTTATAAAAAAAATGGGTTCTTCTACATCAGATTCTTCAAGATGGTTGGGTTGAGGTTTTTTCTTATGATTTTTTGTTTTCTTGAGAACCTTGAATGTTGCCTCTCCTTTTGGAAGGTTCTCATGTCCTAATATTAACTCATAGGCTGTGAGGATTCCATACAATTCATCCATGGTGAGTTTATCTATATTTTCTCGATCTTCAAGAGTGAACACTTTAGGACTGTATAGAATAGGTAGTGTACTTAGTATTTTTTAAACTAACTCATTGTCTAACACTTCTACTCCCAAGCCTCTGATTGCATTAACAATATTATCAACTCTTTCGAAGTACTTTGAGATATTTTCTTCATCCTTCATTTTTAGACCTTCATATTGTACTTTGAGATTCTGGAGTTTGGCCCTCTTTACCTTGGAATCTCCTACATATATAGTTTTCAATTTGTCCCAAAGTTGTTTTGTATTATTACAGTTTAGTACTTTAGCAAGGATTTTCTTAATCAGTCCAGCTTGTAGTGTGTTTAAGGCCTTTGCATGTTCCCAAAAAAATTTCTTATCTTCTGATTCTATGGGAATAGTTTCTGAAACATCATATTCATTTTCAACTAATGTCCATACTTCTAGTCCAATGGAAATCTGATAGATTTTCATTCTAACACTCTAGAAGACATAGTCTTCACCATCAAATAGGGGGACTTTTGATGACATCTTTGACTGCTCATCCATTCTGATGTATATTTCTCTTCAAGTGATTTAAACCTTTAGTGAAGAGACCCTCTCTAATACCAATTGAAGGATCAGATCCTGTCACTAAGAGGGGAAGGGGGTGAATCAGTGACTCAATAATTTGTTAATTTGTCTTTTCTTAATGCAAACAAAAATTTTAACAAAATATTTATCGTGGAAACCAATTGGAAAACCAAAAACACTTTTCTATTAACTGCAAAATTTTGTTTTACATGTTACATAGACAGAAGATGTTCTTCCGTTTAGATTAGCACCAACTGATTAGGATGCACCCACACCCTTGTTTCACTAACACCTACTAGTAGGAGGCTTTGACCCTTTGTTTAGTCAGCTACAACTGAAAGGGAAGCACCAAATCCCCTGCAGGCACCAACCTACCCTTGCACCACCCACCCACCCTTAGTTTATGAATATGGAAAACTTTTGTATCATGTCTTCACTGCATCTCTCTCTGCTTCTGTGATTTAATATATCTTCTGATTCAGACTGCAGAGACACTATCTTCTCACCACTCTTTCTCTTTTATATATTCTTTCAACTGGTGTTATATATGATCAGAATCTGGACCAGGGGTCTAAAATTTGCTCAAAATTCAAAGTGCTCAGAATGCGACGAAAACGGTGCCATTGCTTCCGTTTCGTTCTCCTGATTCTGGCAGTATATTTACTTTCGCAAACGGAGTCCGTATGGAGAAGTTATCGCGATCTGTTCGTCGAGCCAAACAGTGAAAAAAAAATGATGCTGACTGGGCAGGCCGTACAGCTGACGTGGAAGGCCGTACAGCTGACGTGGCGACCGTACGGTGACTTGGCAATTGATGACGTAGCAGTTTGATGATGTGGCAAGTTGTGATTGGTTGACAACTGGACGAGTCATATGTTGGCACGTGGCAGTCCATTGTCGAATAATTGGGTACCACGTGGCCCAATCCAGGGCTGCCACGTGGCACCCTGGGTTTGACTAATTGCTTGGTTTATTAAAAGTTATGTGGAGGCTGCGGGGTTCGACCCCTGGACCTCTCCCACCATGCCAAAGTTTTAAACTATGTCCGCCAACCACTACGCCGCACGTGTTTCTTATTAAACCTATTGTTTTTATTTAATTTGAATTCACATATGATTTCCACCGGCGGGGGGTCAGGCCAGGGCTAAGCCCCGGCCCGTGGTCATCGCTATATCCCATATAACCATGGCATCAATGGATTGGCGCGCGGGAGTTTTTGGTCTACGCGGTCTAGCCCATGGTTCTACCGTTTCCCATGTGACTATGTTACAAATGCGCGCGTGTTTTACAATTGTGGTTTAATAAATCGCGGAGTTATATGTGTTTTAATTTGACCGTTTTAATATTTGGCACGAGGGGTGTATTTATATAACGCCCGGTTATATGTGTTAATGGATATGACCACATACACGGAGTTTTCCAAACCGCGCGTGGGGTGTTTAAACATTAGAACCACGGTTTTATACGGTTTAAACCATATGCCCTCCGTTTAAATGGACGCGCGGGGGTTTTAATAGCCCACGGGTTTATATTTATACATATGACCATTATTTTAAACGCGCACGGAGATTTGAAATGGATTTAAAGTTGGGTTTTGGTTGTGGTTCAAAAACGTGCCCGACATTTGTCACTCCGAGATTAAACCTGGAAACAGTTAGCACCTTTTGTGCGCGGGATGTGGCCACATGGCCCCATGTGCCCAACACCTCCGTTCTTGGGGGCTTTATTCCGGGTAACTGTTCGACAAATTAGCACGATTTGTGGAACGCACGTTTGTGCTGAGTTTTGGTGACCGAAAATGCTCAGAAGCCAGGTTCAGTTTTCCACAGGTGCGAAATGGCGAACAGGAGACAGCAAGCCTGAAGGGGAAAAATGGCAGAGGCCATAACTTTTTGAATTTTTGACCAAATCAGGTGCTGTAAAAGCCCAGCTAGGGGTTTTTGGACGTCCTGAGTCCATTGGAACCATTTTCACAGGAATTTGAAGAGCCCATTTGTAGTTTTTTCACATTTGAAGTTTGAGGAAGCTTCAGGAGCCTTAAAGCCCTCATTGTTTGAGGCCTTGCTCAGATGAGCACATATCCATTTTCTGAGACTGAATAGTCATTTCTGACTGATTATTATGCTCTGAACATTTTGGGATAGGTTTCAGATCCATTGGAGGACTTTTACAGGTGTTTTTTCCTCATTCAAGTTCAGGGAAGCTTGGAGGTCACATGTAGAAGAGGTCATTGTTGGATGAGCCATTGTCCATTTTCAGAGTTCTAACAGTCATTTTTGGGGTTTTTATGTATTCTGAACCGAATAGTACAGTCTGTAAATCCATTGGAGTTGAGCAGCAGCTTGTAAAGATCATTTGACAAATTAATCCCAAAGAGCCAAGTCCATTGAAGGAGGCTCAAGGAGACGTAGCCCAGAGAGGGGTGAACTCCTTTATCATCTTGGTATTGTTGTGAGTTTGCTGTGTTATTTGCTGCACTTTATATTGCTGTGTATTTGTTTATAACACATATTTAAGAATTTAAAAGAACATTCCTCACACATGAACTTTGCAAAGAAGAACCAAGAACTTAACACATAAACCCTCTTGCACATTTTAAACACATGAAGCAAGGTCCTGTTAAGATTTATTTTATGAGGTAGAGGGTGCTTGCATAGCATAACAAATCAGCCTTCTATTTTCAGATCAATATATGAAACAATGTATCCCTTAGACTAGACCATCACACATTTTCATTTTTAACATTAACAATAATCACTATTATTATTGAAATTTATTGTTAATTCTTTGTGAGTGTTTTTCGTAAATCGATCACAGGTATGGATCAATTTCATTTAACTTAATTCTAAATCTCTGCAAATACTACAGAAATCGAGTTCTTTTGAGGCTCTTCCTTCAAACCATTTTCATATGACCATACGTGCAAAACCATGGTCTTATTGTCTAAGCGATGTTCCTAGTGCCTTATGGCTTATGTGTTCGTAACCCATGACTGGGGGCTAGAATCTAGTTCTTCGAATTTCGACCTTCGATGATTTTTATTTGGCAAACATCTAATCTTCCAGAGTTTTCAATTTCTCGAAATGGTTACCTCTCACACAGGTTGATCCGATGACTGGCATGATTCCCAGACCCAAATCAACAGACATATTTGATCCTTACACTTATCCTTTCACTGCTTAATCTAATGGCTAGGACTTAATCAAGCATTGAGATGGATAACCATTATTTACTTCGTGACTTCGTGCTTTGGGTCTTTCAATCTCTGTAAATATTCATATGACCTCAGACTATGATCAAGCACCTATCCAAAGGGTTCTTCAGAGATGCGGGCTTCAGGTGTTTTCACTGTAAGTTGCGGCCAATTCTTTTGATCTATGAATCAGCGAATTCCAGAAAATGGACGCTAACTCCTCTTCATAGGCTCATCTCACATGTGACCTTGGGCTATGACCTGGGGCTCAACTCCTGAGTGATTCACAACTTTGCGCTTCACGACTTTGGAAGTCAGCTTATTCCCTCTTTCTCTGAAGTCTGAACCGGCGAAATCATTTGCACCAGATCAACGGTCTATAACTCTCCAACCAGACAATGAATGAGATTTATTTAAAGTAATTTTCCAAGGTACTTTTATCCGGAGTCATGGATCGAGCGCCTTGTATCCTTCTAGATATGACGGTCCATAATTTTTCCGCATTTCACAATATTTTAACTTATCTCCTCGCAATTTTCGTGAATCATGAATCCATGAATTCGTTTATCTGTTTCCATGTCCCTACCTTCCAACCAACGGCTAGGATCTATTTGCATCTTCAAACTTCATAAAGTCAATGCTCTCCTGTGTTCTTCTCCTTTTCTTAGAGTGTGTGGATCTCTGCCACGTGCCCTTCTGGATCTGATGGTCCATAATCATTCCTCTCTTCACGATTTCATGGAGTTTGGACTTAGCTCCTCACAATTCTTCTGAAGTCCTTTTCCTAGAACTCAAGGATCTACTACCACCTATCTCCCTAGACGATGGACGGTTCTAAATGGCTTCGAAACTTTGGGACTTCATAAATCCGCTTTCCTATGAAATGAGAAAGGGATAAAAACCCATGCTACTCACCTAGATTGGATGAATGTTGACCCTTCGTGCTTCAGATCCTATGCTTGGGATCTATTCTTCTCCCCAATGCTTTCCTTAATCCTTCAAATCTCCTCATTCCTGAATCTTCAAAGGAGATCGTTGCTAACCACCGTGAAATGTCTCTCATATCGTTATTTATCCTAACCTTTAGAGTGGATTCCTATGCTACTCATGTTATGTATTTTTGCACGACTACTCCTTAAAACTATCTAAATGAGCAGGATTCTTTCTTGAATCCTTTGGATTTTTTATGTGGGTATTTTGATTCCGACGACATTTCTGCAATGCACTCTTCCTTTTGAGCTTTGATATATGAATATTGTCTGACATTTTCATTCTCTTTATACTTTTATACTGTTGACATCAATGACAACAAAGTAATGACACTATGTCCAACAACTAGCTGCTTCTCGTGTTGAACGGACCCATCTAGGAAGCAGTGGAGCTAGTGTTGGTTCAGGTTCAAAGGACTCATCTAGAGGAAGGTGAGTAGGAGGAGGTGGATTTTCATCCTCACTGTCATCATCTAAAGAAGAAACCAAAATAGGAACAGAAGAAGGCGCAAACACCAAAGATGGATCGTAGCCCGAAGAAGGTACAATTATCGAATTAGGATTGCAGACCAAGAGATTTTCATCATATTTAACATCTCTTCTAACACTAATTTCATTACAATGTGGTTGAAGAAGTCTATAACCTTTGAGATATTCAAAATAACCAACAAATATACACTTCTCACTTTTAGGCTGCAATGTTTTCCTTTGCTCATCAGGAATGTGATGCCATGCTATACTGCCAAATACACAAAAGTGACTTATATCTGGTTTAATTTTAGTCCAAGATTCTTCCAGTGTTATATTTTTAAGATCCTTTGTGGGAATGTGATTTACTATGTAATTTTTGCAGTTGATTACTCCCGCCCAATACTTTAGAGTTAATCCCTTAGATTGGATCATACAATTAGCCATTTCTTTTAATGTGCAGTTCTTTCTCTCAACAACACCATTTTGTTGTGGTGCATATGGAACAATGTGTTGCATTTGGATTCCCTCTGTAGTGCAGTAACTTGTAAAATTATTGTTCACATATTCGCCTCCATTATATGTTCTTAACTTTGGAATTTGATGCCTAGATTGTTTTTCTACAAGGGCCTTGTAGGCCAAAAAATTGTCAAAAAATTTGTTCTTAAGTTTTAAGAAGTAAACCCAAGTACATCTAGAAAAGTCATCAATGAAAGTTAAGAAATAATTTCACCCAGAAAAGGAGAAGAAATTGGACCACACAAATCACTGTGAACAAGATGCAAAGGGCTCGAGGTGTGCCAAGAGGCATGTTTGTCAAAATTGTCCCGATGATGTTTTCCAAGAACACAACCGACACAAACACCATCTTTGCATGAAATAAGAGGAAGACTAATCACCATCTATTGATTACATAGTTGTTGCAATGAGCGATAGTTTATATGACCAAACCACTCATGCCAAAATTTGTTCAAGTCATCGCTATGAGCAACAAAAACTAATAAAAAAGATGATGACCCAAAGTTTTCAAACTTCTACAACTTGGTAATATCATCAACAATTCCAGTTGCAAGAACATGCTTAGGATCTTTTAGATCCTTGATTATAACTTGGTGAGGTGAAAACTCTATGGTTTTACCTTCACCTTAATGAGTAATTTGATATATTGATAGAAGGTTAGAAGAAAGACTTGGAACACATAATACATCATTGAAATGACCATTCTCTACTTGAAACGTTCCATATCCTTCAACACTAAGAGATCTATCATCACCAACAAATATTTTCTTGGTGTTACATTCATTTAGAGAAGAAAATATGTCTCTATCCTTAGCCATATGATAAGATGCTCCGGAATCAATAATCCACTCATCAGAAGAAGAAGTAGAAGGTGCATTGAAGGAGAAACCAGAAGCATAAAGTGCATGTCCATGAGAAGAAGAAGAAGTAGAATCAATAATGATCTTGTGCTTCTTCATCGTTTCTTCTAAAGTTGTCATATTCTTGAAACATTTGGACTCATCATGACCATCTTTATCACAAAAGTTGCAATGTCTGTCAGTCTTCTTACTTTAATATTTTTCTCCTTTGTCACCATTAGGAGTGGAAGCTATCTAAGTGTGTTTGGAACCCTTATATTTCTTATTGTTGTGGCGAGGATGTTGCTTCTTGGGATTATTGGGTTTATCTTTATTATGGACAACTAAGCCTTTGTTGGAGGTACCTACAGTACTGATCACTCCAAGTGGTACAAGCTTATCTTGCTGTCTAATCAAAGCATCAAAAAATTTCTCAAGACTGGGTTTTTGATAAGTAATCCCTAGAGCCTCTTGCATGGCATAAAAGGTAGATAAAAACAAATAATATGCACTACCTATCTTAGAAAGAATAAGATAGATGAAATGATCTTCTATCTTTATCTTACATTCTTCACATAAAGTTCTAAGTGTTTTAAACTTAGATAGATACTCTTCAATGCAAGAAAAATAATTTGGAATTAAAGTCAGTACTTGATTTTCTAACTGTTATGCTCGAATAATATTGTGTTTACAAACACAAATTCAATATTTTCCCAACCTTCTTTAGGTTTATCAATTGATTGAAGGTGGAACCTTAAATCAGGAGAGATGGACATTCTGATTAATCCATGTGCTTATTCATTCCTATTCTCCCATTTGAGTTTCTTATCAACATCAGTGGATGTTCTTTCCTTTCCTAAGGTAATCCGGTACAAGCCTTTACTTTTTAATAAATCCTCCATATGAGATTTCCATTGGAAGTAGTTGGTGTTGGTAAGAAGATATTACATGTAGAATCCATATTAAATATGTAGATAATATGGATTTAAAAACTGAAATTGATCATATGAATGGAAATATCTCAAAAAGTTATGCAGTTTAAAAAAAAACGGCACTAAAAAAGGACTTTGGATGTGAAAGTTATGCCCCTTTTAAAAAATGCATAAACGGTAACCAAAGGACCACGTGGTGTTGTAAGTTGCTTTATGAAGTGACCCACTTTTATAAAGAGAAGTGGGGATCACTTTTACAATGAAATTACTTTATAAAAGAAAAGTTGCATGCAAAATAAATAACTCTAAAATAAAATATTAAAGCTACTTATAATGATTCACTTTTATACTTGAAATGAAATACACTTTACAATTTGAGCATGCACTTTTTCAAAAAAAATGTAACAAAAAGAGAGACTTGAACTCAATACCTCTTACTTAATAAGGCGACTTTTAACCAAATGGGAAAGTAAAACATATTGCATTGTTTCACAAGAGGATTGTTGTTGTTTTTGTTGTTGTGGAAGATGGCCTTGGAGAACATGCTAAAAAAAAATCTTTTCACACAAGAAAAAAAATCTGCTTCTCGATGATAACAAGGGTTGGATCTCGGTTAGATTACCTGGAAGATGCACTTTTTTCTATCTGTTTCTGATTTTCTGAGATCGCACAGGGCACGGGGCAAAGAGCATACACAGATCTAAAAGTGCAGCAACCCGGAAACAAATAATATAAAACCAAAATAATACTATGCAAAAAAATTTTAAATGCATATTCATGCTTTATACCTCTGGATCTGACTGAAATGGTTGTTTCTTGGGAAAAAAAAAAACCTTTTCGAGTGAAACAAAAAAATGTTCATGACTGAAACGAGTGCTACAGAAACAACGGAATAGTCCTCTAAGCCCATAAATGTACAAAAATGACAAAAAATGGATATGAGGCAACTGGGTTTCATGATATTGATCTACAATAGGAGCGGGTCTTCAAACATGCTCTGATACCATGTTCGAAAAAATAGGTATTCCAACAGAGGACGAACACCTTTAGTAACCACTCACACAACCAAATCAAAGATCAACACACCAATGTTTTGACATGGTGAAACCCCTACGAGGAAACTTCCATGACCCCAGCCAACACAACCACTTGGAGCAGTTTATTAATGAAAAATAAAAAAATTACAGAGAGATTTTACAAGAGAGTTTCTCACAATCGATCATCATAAAATGACCCTCCATGTTATTTAAATAGATATCATAGACCAATCGGTTGTTAAGCCACATATCAATGGTTGTTAAGATCGGGGAGAATATGAACTGTCAGATCACTCTATGTCAGGAACATATTGTGACCGTCGGATTTCCTAACTACAAATGCATACCAATGCATACTAAAGAAACACACTAAGAAATTCACTTTTACCTAATGACACATTAGACTAAGCAGATCTTAACTAACTCCTAAGACTCTAAATATCTTAATAGGAACAACCTCCTGGATATGTCCAGAATGACTCTAGCCTTGTTTTTCTCCTTACAAAATCTCTTTATGGTCTTAAGAAAGCTCCCCAAGATTGGTATGCCAAAATGGATAACTTTATTATTAACACCAGATTTTCTAGATGCCATTCTGATCCTAATTTGTATACCAAGAAAGTAGTAAGTCATCACATAATCTTTGTTCTTTATGTTGATGACCTTGTCCTTACTGGTAGCGACTCAAAACTTTTAAACCATGGGAAAACCAGCATTAAGAAGAAATTTGTAATGACATACTTAGCCTTATTGCACTATTTCTTTGGCCTCCACGTTTTGCAAACCAATGAATGAATTTTTCTTTCTCAGTCTAAATATGCTTGTGAATTTCTTCGTTCCTTTCACATGGAAGATTGTAAACCAACCCCTTCAGATTAGGAAGGCGACCCTGATTCGTTGCTTTCACTGATTTAGATTAGGAATGTGACCCTGATGATCAAAAGTATACTGCAGGTTATGTTTTCAGCCTTGGTTCAGGACCTGTCACTTGGGCCTGTAAGAAACACCAAGCTGTTACACTTTCTTCAACAGAAGAAGAGTATCAAACAATGTTAAATGAAATTCAGGAAGCCTTGTGGCTTTGACAGATCCTTTCAGAGTTTGGATTCCAGCAACAAAATCCGACCAACCTTTGGTGCGACAATCAGAGTGCCATCAAGCTTGCCAAAGACCCAGTTCAACATCAGTGCAATAAACACATCAAGCTACACATGCACTTCATCAGAAATATCATTCATGATAAATTTATTGAATTTCTCTTTTCCCTACAGAATATCAAGTTGTAGACATTTTCACAAAGTCTCTTACAAAAGAGAAGTTTTCCAAACTTCGCTCTATGTTAGGAGTTCAGGAAGATGTCATTAAGGGGGGATAGGTTCTAATGCCTCCTTCCTTCTCTTATTGTGTCACTATTGTAAATACTTCAATCCTATCCCAAGTGGTTCTTAAGGGGGGATGCTAGGATATTTAGACACTTAGGAGTTAGTTAAGATCTACTTGGTCTAATGTGTCGTTAGGTAAAAGTGTGTTTCTTTAGTATGAATTAGTATGCATTTGTAGTTAGGAAATATGACAGTCATGATATGTTCCTGACATAGAGTGATATGACGGTTCATATTCTCCTCGATATTAATGAAAATTGATCCATGGATTAATGCCCGATTGGTCCATGATCTCTATTTAAAGAACATGGAGGGTCATTTGCCAATGATCGATTATGAGAATATCTCTTGTAAAATCTCTCTGTAATCTTTTTATTTTTCATTAATAAACTGCTCCAAGTGGTCACGTTGGTTGGGGATGTGGATGTTTCCTTGTAGGGGTTTTACCAAATCAAAACATCGGTGTGTTGATCTTTTATATGGTTGTGTGAGTGGTTACTAAAGGTGTTCATCCTATGTTGGAATACCTGTGTTGTCGAACATAAAGCAACATTTTCATAAATAATATGTCATTCGGATGAAGATAACATATTGGACAAAGAACAATTATAAAGATAACCTTTTATTTCAAAGAAGAATAACAAGGTGTTAGTTAGGGAATCCAACACACAGGTAACCAGGAATATCTCAGCTTGGAACTCAAGGGAACTTGCTGCTAGGAAAAATACCAGCAAACCAACACTAAACACTTGTTGTTACAATGAAAATCACCTAGAAGTTCACTCTCCAAGCCTGAAAACTTGACTCTTTAGTTTACAACTCCAAATACGCTCCAAATATGCTCCAACTTTCTTTATAATTCTCCCCCCACGGTTGCACCAACTCTAAGCTTTCTTCCTCTCTACTTGCTCCTCATGCACAAAAACTCCCTCTCCCCAACTGTTGTCCCAACACATACAAATTTCCTATCTTTTTCTTTCCTTTCTTCACTCACACTCTTCCCTAAGATGATTGTATTCAACCCCCATGTGCCAAATAACTTTGGGATGTGACTACTCACACCCACCCTCTTACATGTATTCAATGATTGGATTTGGGAAATCTCAATCAAAATTTAGGAGATTCATACACCAATAGAAAATTTAGGAAAATGGGTTGAATTATACATGATTGATTCCCCCTTGAACCCCTCTTGTCCATTATCCTCGACACTCCCCTCTATTGTGCATTAATTCATCCCCCATCTCTTGTCCATGTGACGCAGCCGCACCCGCAGGCACGTCCGCTCACAGGATCTTCTCTTCCCTTGGCCCGAAGAATGGAAAACGTTCCTCTAATTCCCTATTAGGAAATCTTCACCCACAAAAATATTCGCGCGATTCCCCTCTCTTTACTTATCGGGTAATCGGACTTCGCGACTTCGTGATGTCAAAATTCAAACACTGCACTCTCGAATCCCCAAGACCTGATGGACGATATGCCAAACCTCTGACGCACACGTGCAAGTTGACTTCCTTCTTCCCGTCACTTCTATCGGGATTTCAGGGTTCGCAGGATCGCAAATCCTAATGTCAATGGGTTCAGGACTTGACTTTCCCTGAACTTCGATACAGTGTGCCACCTGTTCTCCACTAATCCTGTTGTGGCCCCACACTATCCCTTTACAGTTGATACATTGTGTTTTGCGATTCCAAACTGTCTGATTATCTTGTCCTCAAGACCTCCGATATGTCGAACCCCGACTTCGTAAGATCTTCTGGCACGCGACCCCACTAATGGACGGTTCTGATCATTCAGAATATCGTGGATCACGATATCGCAATTCCTGTTGCAATAATGTGGAGACTCAACTCACGAAAACCCGATCCATGATATGCGTGTGGATCCAACGACCCTCGTGGCCCTGATCAACGGCTCCACCCCTCCTGATCTTGGAACCTTTTTCAGAATACGTTGTTGTATCTTCCCTGCACCTTTCCAAGATCTAACAGATTACGGTAATTCGTGAATTATCCTAGGGGAATTCCGGCCGTCCATTCTTTCCTGATGAATTCTGCGAAATGAGTCAAGTACTTCCTCCTCGAAGACTTGTTCGCCTACGCGCAAAATTGCAATGCCTGTTTGGGTACTTCGAACACAGCTTCTCGATGCAACCCTTTGACGAATTCGAAGACCTATCCTTCCTGAACTTTCCATGATTTTCAAGTCTTTCAGGAACCTCCCTTGCGCGCACTCCTTGCGGAAACCCTTCAACTCTATCTAAGTATTGAAACTCTTTGACTCTGGGCACACTTGTAGCAGCAATCCTTCAAGGACTCACTCAGGTTCGCAACACCGAGAATTTTAACTAGCCTGTGCACTCCTTGCACGGCTCCTATGCCGAACTGCGCCTTTGGGATGAATGAGAAAAAAATTTACCTCTATCTGAACCCTCTGTCAACTCACTCCTTGCGAACAATTCGACTGCACTCCTTGCAGGAACCTCTGGCTCAAATAGAGAAACAATTGAAACTCATTCCATCTCCCTCTCAGACTTCAATTCATACATGAAATCACATACACAGCATATAAAAGCAAATGTATGACAGGAAACAAACATTCATGAGCATATCAACATCAAATACACAGAGAACAACACAAACCATGAATTTGAATCAAAGCTTCTTCTATTAATTCAAATATCAATACATGGGTGTTCTCTACATAACGCTCTACTTAATCTTGTTCTTCTTCTTCTCTTCTAAGCTCAGGCTAATGTTACAATGATACAATGAGGGTGTCTATATCCATTTTCCCTCCAGCTCCTAAAACTGTCAAATCTAGAATTAAAATCCTATCTACCTGGATTAACTATATTAATTGTCGGTTATCTACTAAAGGACGAGAGTTATCCGCTCAAGGTCCATTTACAATATACAAAGTGCGCTTCATTAAATTTTCACATTAATGTTCGCGCAACAGTTCCAAAGTGTTTTCAAAACTTGTGTTGGTTTGTCCAACTGTTCTCCGCTTCCGCGCTGGCTCGCTTGATGTGTTGGCGATGCTCCTGCATCACCATGTCCCCTTAACAATTGGCATCAAATTTTATTATTAAAACATATAAATACAATTCACATATTACATCGCTTTGGAAGTAGCCACGCAATATATCTACAAAAGCATTATTTAAACTAGTGATTATAGTGGGGATGTTACATTCCCCCTCTCCCTACAATTGTGATTCTCCCTCGTTGCACTCTATGTCGATATACATATATATGCAACTTTACATAACAATACTTAGAAGTAAAAATTCTGCAATTTAACAACTCCAACAACAACTCCAACCATATTTTCATGTTCCTCTCAACTCATCGACCCAAGGAATTCACCATTCATTTATCAAGGTTAACCCAAGGGATGTACCATCCATTTATCAAGGATAACCCAAGGGATGTACCATATATTTATCAAGTCTAAACCAAGTTACATGCCATCCAGTTATCAAGGCTAACCCAAGGAATGAGCCATTCATTTATCAAGGTCCCTAACACAATTGGATAGGACTTTGAGATGTGGTTCCAGAACTCTAGCTTCTCAAAATGCAGTCTTACATTCTATTTTCTTCAAAATTGTCAAAACCTTGTGGGTATTCTTCCCACATGTTTTCTTCATGCTCCCGTGTAGCATCTTCAAGACCATAACAGGTCCATTAAACCTTTACCAGCCCTATGGCCTTGTTTCCGAGCACTTTGACTTTCTGGTCCAGGATGCATACTGGTTCCACCCATAAATTTCCTCCATGCTCCATGTGGATCACATTCCAATAAATTATGTGGTTAGGGTCAGGAACATGTTTCTTTAATAATGATACATGAAATGCATTATGAACTCTCATGGATGCATGCAATGATAGCATGTATGCAACTATCCCTATCTTCTCTAATATTTCAAAAGGCCCACAATATCTTGCTACTAGCTTTGGGAAACTTCTTAATCTTATCATACTTCTCTTTGCCTTTACTTTTAAGAACACATGTTCTCCCACTTTAAAATCTCTGAAAAATATGTTCTTGTCTACATAACTTTTCTACCTATTCTAGAAAACATTTAAATTTTGTTGTATCATTTCCATATGCTCTTCCATTTCTTTTAACAATTCTGGCCCAACAACTTCTCTATCTACTAGATTATCCCAACTCATTGGTGTGTCACATTTTCTTCCATACAATGCTTCAAACTGACTCATTTTCAATGAGGACTGATACCCATTATTGTATGAAAATTCCACTAAATTGATATAATCTTCCCACTTTGATGGTTGATCCATCACATATATTCAAAGTATGTCCTCAATTATCCTATTGGTCCTTTATGTTTTCCCATCTGACTCTGGATGATATGTTATACTAAGATATAAATTTGTTCCAAATCCTTTGAACAAACCTTTCCAAAAATTGGAAGTAAACTTTGGATCTCTATCTAAAAATATTGTCTTAGGCACTCCATGTATCCTAGCAACTTCTTTCATATATATTTCTAGAATATTTGTTGCTTTCTGTGTATTCTTTACTGGAATAAAATGCACTTCCCCTTCATCAATTTGTCCACAACCACCATGATGGAATCATGTTACTTAACTATTATGGGAAGATTTTTAATAAAATCAATTGTGACAACTTCCCATTTCCATTCTGGAATGGGAAATGGCTGTAGCAAACCTGCTAGATGCCTATGCTCTATTTTTTCCTTTTGGAATTCTAGACATCTGGCTATGTAATTAACCACTTCTTTATTCATTCCTGACCAAAAGTATCGGTCTCTCATAGTTGCAATTGTCTTCTTATAACCTCGGTGCCCACCATATGGCACATTATGCATTTCCTTTAGAACTGCATTTTTCATCTCACTAGAATTCGACACATATACGTTTCCTTTGTACATGAGAATTCTATCTTCGTTTAACTCATAAGAATTATATTTCTATTGAAAATTACCTTGATGTAATATCTCCTTTATTTTTAAATAATGTTTATCTGAATTTGTTGTTGTGATAATTTGATCTTTTAGATCTATCCTATACATGTTGATGGATAGAATATGCAATTCATGAGTTCCCTACTGAATGCATCAACCACTTGATTTTTTTTCCCCTTTATATGCTTAATTTCGAAGTCATATTCACTTAAAAATTCCAACCATCTACTTTTTATGGCATTTAGTGTTATCTTCCTAAACAAATGCTTCAAACCACAATGGTATGTCCTTAGTGTTGGGTTCCTTTTGTCACTTGGGTGAGAAAAAAGACAACCCTTGATTGCTTAGTCAGACTATCTAAACAACACATAACAATGGTTAGCAGGTTAGTAAACCTACAAACAATGAAATAGATATCAAAGAAAAAGAAAATAAATAAAGAAACATGAGTTAAACAAATATCAACAAGAGATGCAAAATATTGAACACAAAGAGTTGGTATCCAATAGACACTAGTCTTCTTAATTTGATAACACCAAGAGGAAAAATGTGGGACTTGTAAATCCCCTATTCCTCCTAAGGGAGGGCCCTTGAATCCCTCAAGGTAGCACTTCTACTCTCCTATTCTAACTTGAAAATGGTGAAGAAATGTATGGAAAGGATTCCCAAGAGGTGGAAAGGATTTCCTTTTCTATACTTGCTCAAATTGTTCTTGAGAGAGGAAATGGTTTCTCCAAGAAGATTTGAACAACATAACACTACAATGAACTTCTTCCTCTTTTGCATACAATGATCCTCTATTTATAGGAGTATTTCTATATATTTCACAACTAGTTTCAAATGTGAATGGGGAGGCCTTTGAAGGAAACTCCCATCCTTTCAGTGATCCCAAGGAAGAATTTTAGGGTGATTTTTGGGTATGGTCGAGATATACTTCATCCCAGAAGTGGTTGAGGCCCGACCAAAATCATCAATGCACTATGTTTTCATCCACGCGGGTTGATTGATTGTCAGTTTCATGGCCTGCGCACTATGTGAATTGTACGTTGTGTTATCCCACGTGGACATGCACGCGATGTCTTTGTTGAATGTGCACAGAAGTTGAACATATGTTTTACACAGTTTTGTGACTATATGGCCAATTTGTGATGGTTGTTTCTTCATTGGTTGTCTATATTTGTATGAGCAATTTTTTGGTGATAACAGATGCCCCTTGATGTGTGAGGTGCGACTGGAGTAAAACTATGCATGTATTGTGCGCCTATTGTTGGATATGGCACATCGTAACCATGGGACTGTGAAATAGATAGTTGCATCGATGAGCACAAGTGTAATGGATACAACCATAGAAATGTGCATGACTATGGGGGGTACAACTGCATGGGTAGTAAATTATGATTTTTGGTGAGTGTTTGGGTTTTTCGTGGTGAGAAAAACTAACTCAATTTTGTTGGATTTGGTGCGGGTGACTGAGTGGGAAGCCACTATGATGATTTAGTGGCATGAATGGGACTGAGAGGATTTGCAGAGGGTTGTAGGGGATGATCCCCATTTTTGGTGGCATTTGGTTCGAGCTAGATTACTCCAGTTTTCTGATTGCTCAATGATCCACTCATAGGATGCCCTATTAGAGTATATCATTAGGATGTGGCAAAAAGAGTGAAAATTATTTGAGGTGCGAGGGAAATATATCCATATTACAAAGAACACCAAAATATAATTCATCACTGGGATACCTTTTGGGTCACGGAATTACCTACACAATCGAGGATTCCACCATGGGTGACAGTAGTAGTGATGGTTGACCGACATAGTTCGGGGACTGCGGTGATGAGAAGTGGGTATATCATTATAGTTGTTATAGACTCGTTGGAGACGCAGGTTTTCTACGAGATGATCGTATGGATTTTTAGATTCTTGGAAACCCATCACATCTATGGGGCACACATGGTGATCGTAGAGTGAGCGATGGAGGGGTGGATTTATTCCTGGGCTCACGTGATGCGGACCTACATGGTAGCGCAACTGGATAGGTGTGTCTCTACTGAAAGTAGAGAATTTTTATTTGGGTTGGTGTTGATTTTGTTTATCTTGGAGAGGGTGATTCTTCTACGTCCGAGAGTGATTTTGGATCCGTCGTCGCCACATGATCCTTGAATGATGAGGTGGGTGCAAATTATTCCTCGCTAGGGTGGTGCAAAGGTGTGTTATTATTTCAACCCTACTTTTGAGGGGGTTTGGTGGAAGACCCCTCAGATTATACAAGATTTACCATATCACGGGCTGGACTTCCGTCATCACCCGAATATGCATCTGCCGACTGGTGAGATGTGGTATCACCGAGGTGATATTGTTGTACTTTGTGTATTTATATGTTCTTTGATTTTAAATAATTTGATATCGGAAATACAGATACAAACATTTTGCTTGTTTATGCAGATGTTGGGTCCAGCAGGAGAGAGGTTGAGTTTGTTCGGCCAAGCATAGAGGCACTGACGATATGATCACCTGGGATGGGGGAATCATAGGCTCCTAGAGTGGGTATGACATGTTTAGAGGAGACAAATGATATGGCATCAGTGGTCTGGKAGGTAGAGGACCTGCAGAGGCATCTGGAGATAGTCTTAGATGGAGTTCCAGAGGACATGTGGCCACATATCTGCGACGAGTAGATATTAGAGAAGTGCATACATGGGGACCCTAGATGGAGGTCAATTGTCTAAAGGGAGGTCRTGGTGGGAGAAGCATTGATTGTCCATATACTAGAAAGGGAGGTTCCCCCTGGTGGTGGAGCGAGGGATCCCCCAAGTGGTATAGATTCACTAGTGGATTCACGGGTTGGTAATCGTTTAGGGGCTCCATAGAGGTTGGAAAATGTATGGGTGTGGAAAATATATTGAGGGTACATTTTGGGCATGGGGCATAGTCGTGGGGATAAAACAGGTTATATAGTTTTGTTTCAAAAACATGTATGATATCTTTTGATCTATATATGAGTAGACCTTTTGATGATGCTTCTGATGTTGTGGTAAATATGTGTGATGTTTATGATTGTTTCCTTTTTCTATGGATGATGAATGATGTTGAAATGTATGTTGATGTGATCAATGTGAATCTAGGACTTGATTAGCCATATGATCTGCAAACTGGTTTAGGCTCCTAGGAATATGATTAAATGTAATTAACTCAAAATTGCATGATAGAAGTTAAACTTGAATGTACTTGTGGTATAACTATGGATAACCAACACAATAAAAAATGTTCAACTATAGGACGATGAAATGGGAATATAAGAGGATGCTTAAGTGACAAATATGGAGGTGATTGGCCTCTAAGAGGAGGCCAATGACAGCGGGGTATTCAGCTTGGTTGTTGGTGGAAGACACAAGGAATATACCATTGGAGTGAAGTAATACATGATCTGGGGTGTAAATATACCAAGCCGCCGAAGTGAGATTTTGATTCCAATGGTTGGCACCATCAACATACCCTATTTGGTAAGCGAATGGAGGATTCATCTCTCAAAACAAGGACAAAGGATTAGGCCTATGGCGTGGTAGGGTGAGGTGTTTAACAAAGACTAAAACCACTAGGGAAATGAAAGAATAACCTAAGGTAGAGTGTGTTCTCTTAAGGGTAGAATGTATTTAGGTATAACCCATTGACAGGGTCCTTGAGTGTGGCTCTTTTAGGATGAGCCAGAATGTGGGCACCTTTGGTGAGGCAATGATGAAATATATAGGGACCTCACCAAAGAGATTTAAATTTTTTGTGGCCTAGGGTGTCATGGGCGATATCATGGATTAGTAATAGGTATCCTTCAGTAAATGATATAAGGGTTACTTGATGATCAAAGACAACCTTGGACCATTTCTTGGCAGATTGATTATTTTGTAGAGATGATCGACGATACTCGTTGAGAGGTTCTAGATTGACCAATTGTTGCTACATGAGAGTTGTATCTGGGAGGAGCTTGATTACAGTGCGTAGAGTACACATTTCACATTCTATGCGGAGGATGACTTCCACCACATGAATGAGATGGAAAGGCATGAAATTGGTGGCAGTTTTGACTACCGTGTGATATGCCCATAAGGACGAGAAAAGCATGTGATGCCAATTGGTCTTATGCTTATCTATTGTTTACTGCATCAATGTTTTGAGGAATTTATTGACTACTTCGACTTTTCCATTGGACCGTGGGTAGTAGAGGGATTCAAAATCATGATTAAATCCTAGTTTGTTGGAGAGTTCAGCGAAATCTTCATTCTCAAAATGTTTTCCATGGTCAGATACTAGATGGATGGGAAATCCGAAGAGGGAAATGACGTGATTCAAGAAAAAATGAGCAACTGTGTTTGGTAAAGTAGTCAAAAATGAATGCATTATACTTGTGCCCATTACTAGATGGGGGGTTGCAAGTCATGAAATCAATGCCCCACTTACATAAGGGGTCGACGATGATTACTGGATAGAGAAGGGAAGGTGGTGCTCAAGCTTTGTGTGCTTATAAATGGCACTTTTTGTAGTGCTTGAAGAAGTCATGAAATAGGGTGGGACAAAAGTACCCATCCCAAACTATTTTATGTGCAGTGTACATGCCAGAAAAGTGACCTCCACATGCTCCACTATGAAAATCATTGAGAACTTGTTTTGCTTCCTCAATGGTGAAGAATCATTGGAGAATGGTGTCGATGCCCCTACGATATATCACTTCTCCTATGATGAAGTATTGTGAGGCTTGGTAAAGGATTCGATGGTGGTCATCTCGGGAGACATGAGGGACGAATGTTTGTGTTTGGATATAGAAAAGAATATCCTTGTACCATGGTTCATTAGATAAAATGAAGAATAAATGTTCATCGAAGAAGTTTTTATTGACAGGGAGGTCAGATGAGTTGGATGGTAAGTAAACGATGAGTTCTTCTAAGAGGGGGGATTTTTTTCTTTTGGTAGTAGTGAACTCTAGATCATATTCTTGGAGGATGAAAATCCAGTGAGCGAATTTTCCATTTATATAGTGGCGACTGAGAAGATAGTGCATAGGGTTGGAATAGGCCACAAATTTGGTAGTGTGAAGTAGGTTATAGTGACACAACTTCTAAACTGCAAGGATGAAAAAGAGGGAAAACTTCTCCTCGTGATTTTTTTTTAAAGGCGGACCTAAGAGATTTTTTCTAATATAGTAGATGATGTGTTCACATTGGTCATTTCCTACTTAGACAAGAACTCCTGCAAATGAAACTTTAGAGGCAGAAAAGTAAAAGATATAATCCTTATCATAGTCTGGGGGACTAATTAAGGGTGATTTGTTGAGTGCTTCTTTGAGAGACTCAAACGTAGCTTGAGTGTGTTGGTCCTAGTGAAACGAGACATCACGTTGTAGTAAGTGTACGAATTTATAGGCACGAATAGCATAATCAGGAACAAAACGCTGGAAAAATTAACTTTGCCTTGGAGGATCTGCAATCGACATAGGTTCTTGGGAGGAGGAATCTCGTTGATGGCTTGAAACTTAAGGGGGTCAATGGTGATGACTTGTTGGGAGATAATAAATAAGAAGAGGTGGTTTGAAGTGACACAAAAGACACATTTCATGGCATTGAGATGAATATTGTATAGTAGAAAAAGTTTAAAGATGATCTGAAGATCTTCTATGTGTTGGGAGCGTTGTTTAGAATGAGCGGTGATGTCATCCAAGTATGCAATAATAATGTGATCCAAATCATGAAAGGAATATGTCATGGCACGTTGGAAGGTGGTGTCAACATTTTTTAGTCTGAAGGGCATCACTCGATGTTATCCACAATTTTGGTCATCGCGATCATGTCATGGTAATGTTATGATGATAGAAAATCAAGCTCCTCATTAAGGACTCCTTCCTGAAAAAAGGGTTGCACTTCTTCATTTCCAAAAATCATGTTTTGAGGACTGTTCGCAGGCTGCATATGTACTCTCCTGCGAGAATCCTAAATTCCCGCAGGCTGCATTAATCTTGGGTGCGAACTTCTCGCACTGTGCTCAAGGTCAGGGTGCGAACATCTTTTTACAAAGGAAAATGGATGAGTTCTCGATTCTTCTAGAAGGGAATCTTCTAGAAGGGTGAGTTGGTATTCGAATGGTTGTTCAGAAGCTGGCATTCCAGATTTATTGGGATCATTCTTATCCT
>ML797323.1:49439-76880 GCA_009831015.1 Picea engelmannii | reverse complement strand
AAATAAATTAGAAAATATCCCTCACTTCATTCATTTCCATAAGCCTAACCTTATTGCTATCCCTAGTCCAAATCCTAGTTCCTATTAAACAATGCATGAAGTTAATCCCAATAATCTAGACCCCTCCTCTCATCCCACATGTTGGTGCAAGTATTATAAGGCTCCAAAGGACACTACTAAAAAATGCTTATCTTATAATAATAATTCACATCCAAATGCTTGTACATAGATGAGAAATCCCTTGATGATCCTAGGGTACACCAATATTTGGACACTTCTCCCCCCAAAAAAATAGTCCCTATTACAAACTCTATTGAAAAAGATCCCTTGACAATAATCCTTGACAATTTATAACCAAAATAATCTCATTTTCCATCACTCATCACCCCTATCCTTATCATTGGGGCTTTGTACAATAGGACGGAACTCATCTTCTCATTAATAAACATTGTGGAGTCACCCTTGTCAGAGGGATTTTTCAAGAGATTGTTGAATGTTATGTATCTCCCCTTGATTACTCTAATTTACTCTTGAACATATAATATGAACAACAATGAAATGCTTTATAAGATGTCCATTGTTCCTATTAGGAGTTTTTTTGGGCTAGCTTAGACTTCCCATTATCAACTCTAGCCACGTATTACCTGGTAGCACCCAATATTACCTAGTTCTCCCCTTGTCTTCTTCCTCTCCTAGTGTTCCATGCTCTCCTACATACTCTTCCTCTTTTCCTAGTCCTTCAAATGCTTGGGGAAAGTATTGCGTCTCCTCCTTAGCTTTTCTTTCTTACACCCCTTTTTCTCCATTTTTATTTGGTCATAATATCGATGCTCAAATGAAATTCTTTATAAGATGTTCATTGCAATACTTGTCAACTCTATAAAGATGAAAAAAACTATGAACTCACCTCTTGCAATACCTCTTACTTATAATGTTAAGACCCAACAAAACATAATACATAAATACCTTTCTCTCTCACTTTTACATCACACCAATCCATCGCATCTCATATGGTTGCACGATCCCTCTTCCAAACTCTCTAAATAATACATTCTCATCCTTCTACCTAGGTGCACTCTCACTCTGTTATTCTCATTCTAAATACCAAGCCTCCCTAATGATTTTTAACTCAACATTTTTTTTCTACCACACACAAATTAACAAAATACATATATGATCTATTATGCCTAGTTCCATAATTTCTTGCCCTTGTCCTCTCGCTGGCTAAAACAATGAGGTAGCCCCTTGTTCTTCTATGCCTTCTCTTTTACTTATCTTTCCATTAGTTGTTAAAATCAACATTTGCTAGTTGAATGAAGCCTTGTTCCTATTGGGAGTTTTTTTGGGCTAGCTTAGACTTCCCATTATCAACTCTAGACACTTCTTACCTGGTAGCACCCAATATTACCTAGTTCTCCCCTTGTCTTCTTCCTCTCCTAGTGTTCCATGCTCTCTTACATACTCCTCCTCTTTTCGTAGTCCTTCAACTGCTTGGGGAAAGTATTGCCTCTCCTCCTTAGCTCTTCTTCCTTACACCCCTTTTTCTCCATTTTTATTTGGCCATAATATCAATGGGTCCCTTATAGGTCATTATCTCAAGAAAGACCCTACTTGAGATAACCTCTACCTAGTTAGGATCAACTATAATGTGTTTGGTCAGTTTTCAAAGATGCCCCCCTTAATGGTCACATTCCATAGCTTGCAACTATGGAGCCCCTCCCAATGGTGACATCATATTTTCCTTTGATCCTCTCCCTTCCACTGGTACCATTGGTATTTTTCACCTCTACATTTGCATCGAACTTAGGTTGATGCATGTCACCTCCTACGCTTGCATAAAATACCCCATTGATGTATGTCACCTCTCATTATTTCACTAAATCTAGGCTACCATGTGTTGTTTTTGTGCTTTTGATGACTCTATATTACTAGTTTATGATGTCTATTATGCTCACACTCTCCATATTATCGTACGTCACATGGGACTCATCCTTTCCTTTCCATAAGAGATCATGTTGCTAATCCTACCTCACTTGTGGTAAGATGCCAACCTCTTTGATGTATGTATCTAGCTAAACATGTTCTTGCATTGTTCATTGCTAATTCTTGGAAATGAAAGTGTGTATTAGTCTCCCCCTTGTATATTGCACATATTAATGATGTACCCAAAATTTTGGACCTCATTATTATTGTCCTTTTTGTATGCTCCAACAATTGTGAAAGTGACATCCACAATTCTCTTCCTATTATATTAGTAATATTCCTCTTATTATTATCAAGGAAGAAGTTGATAACTAGCCCTTATATACACTATGCCTAAGTTATCGAGGCATCAAATAACATTATGTTTTTACAAGAATATATGAATCAATGTCATAACGACCCTTTAGGTTTGTAAGAGTTTCCAAATCTTCAAGGTGTTAAGAGCCATTATTTCCCAAAGTATTCAGAACATAGAAGAAAATTTACTAATAGCTTATACATAGGTGATGAAAGAGATTTTAAAACTTTTCATAAATCACAACATTTTTACTAATGGTGTCTTCATGGGTTCAAAAACTTAGTTTACAAACCTAACAATATTTATGCCTTTCAACATTCTCATGAACCCTTGGGTTTACCATTACTCCTTGTCGGTCATAAATTTCCACTCACCAAATTCATACAAATTGAAATTTTTGTCACTTGCACAAGCCTATATGACATTAGTACAAATATATGAATTCAAGTAGGAGTAGACCTTTTCCCTTTCAAGTTGATGATCCCCATCAACTTTGGGACTCAATGTTTCTTCATTAAATTCTCCTTCTAATGAGGATGTCATAAACAACATCAAATGATCCACATATACATTGGAATATTTTCCCATATATGGTGACCAATACAAGCAACTAGCTTTTATTCATTCTTATCCACAATCCTAAAATATAATTTTAAACCTTTCTTTGGTGGGTGCAAACACACTTGATCAAACTTAAGAGGTATGTGTTGTTAAATGATTATCATGCCTCTTTTCATAACTTGATTGAGATTCCTACAAGTTGGTTGCCTATACCTACACATGTTCGTGGATTTTTCTTTTTAACGAAGTTCGCATATTTTCCCATTGATCAATTTTCTTAATTGTTCCACTTTGAGGGATAAAATCTCAAGTTAAAGTGAGTACAGTAAAATATTAGAAAGTCATAGGTGGAGGATTTGAGGTGAGCAATGAATTGTGAAATTAGCAATGATATATATAAAATGACAAACAATCTTCCCAAATATTGGAATGTTATAGCCTCACAATCCTCCTTCAAGCCTACAATCATATCAAAGACTCGAGACTTGCATATATATATACAAGTTTTGTAAGATTTTAACCATTTTCCAAAATTTGAGCTAGATGTAGGTAATCCCTTATATTCTTCAAGTACATAAGAGTTCAACTTTAGAGCTATGGTCAAATAAAAACATCAAAGGTATTAAAGGAAATTGACCATGTAGTTTTGTATATATTTATCATACTTTATTACCGAATCAAAATGTTGCAGGATACCATTCACATGAAGTCTGGGCTTTGTTGTGACTTGGATCAATTGACAAGGATTATAAAAGCTTATGATTTGAGTTAATTGTTTTTTGTTTTCCCAACAACTAATTCATGTAGTACTTCAATGCCTAAACTATGAGGTACAATTCCTTATCTTATTTGGGTATATTATGATTGCACCAACAAAAGTTTCAAGTGTTATGTTATCCAACTCCTTCATTGTATCAAAGGTTTCTCCATTATGTATCATGCAAAATTTTCTTTGATTTCAAATGAAATTGCAAGTTTCATTAGATTTAATATTTATGCATTACAATTCTTTCAAGTCAAAGCTTCAGTTACTTGGTTTTCAATTGCAATGAATTGAAAGGTTATACTTGCATTTTCTAATGTACATTGAAGAGACACTTTATTCCTAAATAATTTGCTAACCCCATGAATTACCTTGGTTCAATCAAATTATCTGGGATCAATCAATTTACAACGAATTTTATATTTCTTAGGTCAATACACATTTCACATCCTCTAACTACAAAATCCATACACAACAATAATTTTTTTCCAAGCTCATATTTCTTCATGTTGGCTTGCAATTAATTGTGTTGAAGGGTTAAAAATATCATCTCCAAATGTTTCAAATGATCTTCCCAAATCTTGCTAAAAGTCAAAATAGCATCCAAGGAGGCTATAATAAACAAGTTTGAGAAATGGTCTTAAGATATCATCCATCAGTCTTAGAAGTTTTGTCATAGTATTGTGTAATATAAATTGCATAATGACTCACTCATGCAATCCATGTGTTTTTTTGAAAGTAATATTCCAAATTATTCTTTGTGTATATTTTCATATTGGTATCCTTACTTCTCATCCAACTTCATGATAACACATGCTTCCAATATTTGGTTGATTAGTGCCTTGATTATTTGTAGGGGATATAAATATTGCAATATATTACAATATTACAATATTACAATGTAATAGTAATGCCATATTACAATGTAATATGGCATTACCATATCACAATGTAAAATGGTAATCCCATATTACATTGTAATACGGCATTACCATATTACAATGTAATATGGTAATGCCATATTACATTGGTATACCATATTACAATGTAATATGGTAATACCATATCTCATTTAATTTATTTATTTTAAACTTAAAGCCATTGTTGCAATATAAACGATAGTTCGTCGGAAACAATTTTATATTTTACCACAACCGTCGCAATTTGGCACATATTTTCATCGCACATACAGCATCTGCATCATAAGCTTGGTGTTGAGATATATTTTTGTCGATATTGCCACAGATTTTCATCGCAAGGTGCGACGGTTTTGTGTTGCACATTCAACATCTGCGTCGTAAGTTATTGGCCTAGCATAAATTGTCGTCGCAACTTGCCACACTTCTTCATTGTTATTGCGACGTAATTTCATCGTAATTTCGATGATTCATAGGGATAAACGATCTTGAAGGTGGTGACACGTGGAACGCTTATTTCGTCGATGTTTCCACACACACCTGGATCGTGGATATAGTGACGAAATTATTCCGACAAAAAAATATCTCGGCTTTTGTGGAAATTGCGACGTATAAGTGTGGCAATATCAACAAAAACCCATCACAAATTTGGTCATATGTACTAGTGCTTGCATATGACCATAGCCTATGAACGGACTCCAAGACAACAGATGCCAAGACAACCACTGCATGAATCCTCCGGAGTGGAAAATCTATGAATTTCACAATCCAACGTTGCATGTCCTCAGGGATTTCGACGACCCTGATTCACTTTGGGACTTCGGCGTTTGGGAGTTTTGAATGCCCCAAATCCTTTTCTCACTAAAGTACTCCGTACTCAAAGTTATATATCAAGTGCCACATGTTCCTTGTGATCGATGACTGTGATCCACTTCAGGACTTCAACGTTCAAGAGTTTCGGACACTCCAAAGCATTTTCTCCTCTGAAGTACTCCATACCCGGAGTTACAGATCGAGTGCCACGCATCCCTTCACGATCAATGGTTGTGATCCACTTCGGGACTTCGACGTTCGGGAGTTTCAAACTTTCCAATGCCTTTTTCCTCTGAAGTAATTCGTACCTAGATTTACAGATCGAGCGCCACGCGTTCCTTTGCGATCGATGGTTGTGATCCACTTTGGGACTTTGGTGTTCGAGAGTTTCAAACATTCCAATGCCATTTTCCTCCGAAGTACTCTATACCTGGAGTTACAGATCAAGTGCCACACATCCCTTCACAATCGATGACTGTGATCCACTTTGGGACTTCATCATTTGGGAGTTTCAAACATTTCAATTCATTTTTCCTCCGAATTACTCTGTACCCGGAGTTACATATCAAGCGCCACGCATCCTCCTCCCATAGACGATTCTGATGGACTTCGGCACTTTGGAACTTCACTCCTCATGTTCCTCTGGAGTCAATGATCTACTGCAATGTTCCTTCCTATACTAATGGCTAGGATCTACTTTGGCACTTTGGAACTTCACTCCTTGTGTTCATCCGAAGTCTCGAAGTCCCAGACTCTCAGAATCCTAGTCATTTCACCAACCACATGGGTGAGGTATGCATGTGCTAGGGGCTGACATGTAGTTGGTTCAGGGGCAACATGTGCCCTCGTCGCTCCGGTCTTATCATATTTCAACCTCCCTCAGGTTTTCATGGTCATGATTCGGCCAATACCAATTTTCTCACCGATCGACAGTTCACTACGATTGTGGGGCCCCAAAGAGCTTGCTCTTTACCGGAGAGCTCAATCTCCGCAATTTGAAAATTAATATCCAAAATTGATCTAATCATGGTCATTGATCCTCAACCCCAACAATATCAATGGTGTTGGTGAATTACGGTCTGTGAACTAGCACGTCCACTAATTTCATGTTCACTCTCTGCAATGATTCCCCACCATCGATCTTCATTCACAGATCGATGGTTCACAGTGATTGCAGGGCCCAATCTCTGCAATATGGGAAGTGATCTCCCGACTTTGTCTAATCGTGGTCATTGATCTTCCATCCCCAACTATACCAACGACATTGGTTGATTGCGGGTCGTGAACTAGCATGTCCGCTAATTTCACCTTCACACTCTGCAATGATTCCCAACCATCGATCTAATCGAGTGGCTAGTTTTTTATTCATTAACTCTAGTGGGTCTTTGAGTTGATATGATGACTGAGACAGGTTTTCATCCCAATGAACAGTTCACCTTCATCTTCTATGTCAGGTTCTTGATTCATCTATGGCTCTTGTTACTCAGGGAGTTCAAGTAACTTTGACTATCGTGAAGTTTGACATTCCAGACATCAAACTCCTGAAACTTTGAAACCATTATGAACTATCTCCTTTCGGGCTTAGCATAGGGTTCCTAGACCCCGATCACATGGACCTTCAGATGACTCCCAGGCTATGATATCTATTCTTAGTCGAGTTTTAGTTAAGGCCATGGGCACAATTTCAAGGTCTTTTAGGCTACTGGTTTGAAGGAAACGCCTTCCTAATTCGGAGAACCTTAAATTCTGAAACAGGGTGGTGTAAACTCATGAGGTTACCGATGTGGTAGCAGTTCCAAGAGGCTTGCTCCAATTCCAGAGCTATGAGGTAGCTCCTAGGGGAAAACACCTTTGAGAGTTAAACTGGAGCATACGGGGAAAACAAAAGCATAAGTTCTCAAGGAAGCCAACGTATATACATAATTTAACATTTTCAATGCAGAAACCATTTACAGATAAGTAAATGCATGCATGCAACCATTAATTCCCAATTCAACACATAAAGTATGGAAACACTTATCAGAACTAGATAACGTAAATCGACTACTGGAAGGCGTGTCCATTTCCATCCAACCATAGGATCAGTCACTCCTAATGGATTTACCACTAGCCACCCTCGATCTAGACCACGATGCTTTGAGATTGAATATCTTCTTCCGGCACAGAAATAGATAGCGATGAAGGTTACTCTCCTTTTCCTGAATCAGTCCCTATTTCCCGTGATCAAATCACACTCTTTTCACAGTTCTTCCTCGAATCCAAGATCTTTGTCTCTCATATCTACACTCTTCACAGATTTCCTCTCTGAACTCCACGCTTTCCATTCTTTCCTTTTTTAACAATATTGTGTGTGGCCTGAATTCCCAGTCCATGGTCAGGTCTGGAAGCCTTACAGATGGTCGGTTTTCCCCATCCCCTCATTAAATCTTGAGGATTTATTCCCACCTACCATCCTGACTGTAATTCATTCCTGGGTCAGAGGGTTGTTCTGATCTTGAGAAATTAAATCCAGCAAAGTACTGGTTCAGTAGAGGTTAACGCAACCATTCCTGGTCCACTCCACCATCTCTTTCATAGAATTCGTGGTCTCTCTTAGCACATCCCCTTTCCAGTAGTCATGCAACATGTATCCATTTTATATTAAAATAACAGAATTTACATTCATCGACCTTTTATACAAAGGTCCATCAAATCAAGCATTCACACCTTTGACTTTTCCATAGTTTCTTGGCCAATATAGTTATATTTACAAAGTGGGGGAAACAGGGTGTTACAATTCCCTCCCCCTTAAAGGAACATCATCCTCGATGTTCTATTTTTCAACATGCTATGTATATACAGAAGTAAACAAAATCGGATATGCATGTCTCATGGAATCATCCATTTCCCACGTAGCCTCATCTAGGCCAAAGTGTTTCCACTGCACCTTGACATGTGCAATGGTTTGGTTCCTGAGTGAGGTTTCCTTTCTATCTAGAATGCATTAAGGCTATGGTAGGAATTCTCCCTCTGACTCCACCTGGATCACATACCAGTCAATTATATGATTAGAATGATGTACACATTTCTTCAATAATGAAACATGGAAAATATTATGTGTATTTACTGTGGGAGGGAGTGCCAGCCTATAGGGTACAGGTCCCACTCTATCTAAGACTTCAAAGAGTCCACAATACTGAGATGCTAACTTAGCACAAGCTCCCATTCCCATGGAACTCTTCCTGGGTCTAACTCTGAGATAGACATGGTCCCCTGTCTTGAACTCTCTAGGGGTTCTCTTTCGGTCGACATAGCTCTTATATATATCCTCGGAAATTTTTAGATTTTTTTTTATCTGAATCACTTGTTTCTCCATTTCTTTCAGCATGTCCAGTCTAATTGTAATTTTATCCACTAAATTACTCTAGCTAATTGGAATCTTGAACTGTCTACCATAGAGGGCTTCAAAAGGGCTCATCTTTAGTGACTCTTGATAACTGTTTTTGTAGGCAAATTCTACCAATGGCAGGTAGTCTTCCCACTTATTCGGTTGATGCATTACATGCATCCTTAACATGTCTTCTAATATTTGGTTTAATCTTTTTATCTGTCCATCATTTTGGGGATGATAGGTTGTGCTAAACAACAGTTTAGTCTCAAGACCAGCCATCAAGGATTTTCAAAAGCTTGAAGTGAATTTTGTGTCTCTATCAGATATAATCTCTCTAAGAATGCCATGCAGTTTGAATATCTCCTTCATGAAGATGTTGGCAATATCTATTTCCTTGCAAGTTGACTTGATAGGAAAGAAGTGAGTAGATTTGCTCAATTTGTCCACCACTACCATGATGGCATCATTCTTCTTAGTCGATATTGATAATCCGGTGATAAAATCCATGGAAATGGTTTCCCATTTCCATTCTGGAATTGGTATAGTTTGTAACAACCATGTTGGGTGTTGGTGTTCTTCCTTAACTTGTTGGCATTCTAAGCACTTAGCTAGATAGTCAGCTATGTCCTTTTTTCAGTCCAGGCCAATAGAATTGTTTCCTAGTGGTTGTGATCATTTTCTGATATCCTAGGTGACCATTATATGGTCTATTGTGTATTTCATCCATTATGAACCTCTTCAAGTCGTCACATCTTGGAATATACAATATGTTTATGTAGGTCACAAAGCCTTCATTGAGCATCTGATAGCCTTCATACTTTATCCATGTAGGTTATTTCCTTAGGTATGAGGTCATGATCTTGAAGAATGCATATGTTTCTTGTGCATTCCTGATTCTTTCCCTGACATTCGTTTCACAGGTGCTTACTGCTGCTAGGTGAATCATTTTCACACTTCTGCTAAGGGCATCGACCACCCTATTTTCCTTCCCTTTGATGTGTTTTATTTTGAAATTGAACTCAATAAAGAGAGCCATCCACCTAGCTTGTCTAGCATTGAGTTTTGGTTGATAAAACAGGTTCCTCAACCCACAGCGGTCTGTCATAAGTACAAATATCCTTCCCAGGAGGTAATTCCTCCACATTTTTAAAGCATGCACTATGGCAGCCAACTCTAGATCATGGGTCACATAATTGATTTCATGCTCATTCAATTTCCTCGATGAGTAGCAAATTACACATCCCTCTTTCATAAGGACTCCTTTGATTCATTCCTTGCAGGCATTTATACACACGAGGAAGTCATTAATAGGGTCTACAATCTTCAACACAGGTGCATGGGTCAGAAGTTATTTCATTTCCTGAAATCTTTCTTCACATTTGGATGTCCAAGTGAATTTAACCCCCTTTTTCTAGAGGGCAGTGATTGGAAAACCAATCTTGGAAAATCATTTTATTAACCTTCTATAATATCCTGCTAAGCCCATAAAATATCTGATATCATATACATCCTTTGGGGTGGGCCATTTCATAATAAATATGATCTTGTCAAAGTCTACTTCCACCCCTTCTTCATAAATGACATGGCCCAAGTAATGCACTTGCTTCTAAAAAAAGTCACACTTGTTAAGTTTAGCGTAGAGTCGATGCTCTCTTAGTACTTGAAGTACAAGTCTAAGATGTTCTTCATGATCTTCTCTATTCTTAGAGTAGATTAATATATCATCAATGAAAACCAATACAAATCTATCTAGGAATTTTACGAGTACATTGTTCATCAAGCACATAAAAGTGGTGGGGGCATTGGCTAGTCCAAATAGAACCACCACAAATTCATAGTGACCATACCTTGTCCTGAAGGTTGTTTTGTGGATGTCTTCATCCTTGATTCGGACTTGATGGTATCCATACCTCAAGTAAATATTTGAGAAAATGGAAGCACCCCCTAATTGGTCGAACAAGTCATCGATTCTTAGTAAGGGGTACTTGTTCTTTATGGTTGTCTTATTGAGTTGTCTATAATCTATGCACAGTCAGAACATGCCATATTTCTTTTTCAAAAACAAGGTTGGTGATCCCCATGGAAACACATTGGGTCAGATGTAGACTTTGTCCATCATTTCCTTTAGTTGTAGCTTGAGCTCAACTAGCTCGGGTGTACTCATCCTATAGGGTGTCCTAGATATTGGCATTGCTCCTGGTGCAAGTTCTATCAAGAATTCAATGTCTCTTCTCATAGGTAGACCCAGTGCCTATTTTGGAAACACGTATCTATACTCTCTTAATATGGGGTGGTCCTCTTTGTTTGGTTTTTCATCCTCAATAGATTCCAATACATGTATTTCATATAGAGGACATCCCTTTCTACAATACTTTTTCATTTGAAGGGTTGATATTTGTCTGACTAAGACAGGTTTCTGAATCCCTTGGAGGGTCATCTTTCCCCCTTTTTCATTTACACATTCTAAATTTTTATGGTAACAGTCCAACTTAGTTTTATAAGAAGCCAACCAATCTATACCAATCAACAAGTCATAAGATCCTAGGGGAAGTATGTTAAGGGTCGCTTTGGTGGGCAACCCAACCATGATGAATTGGAAAGCTGCTAAGACCTCTGTTACTTTTCTTTTGGTTCCAGTGGCTAGTTGTACCAACCATGGCTTAACATGTCTAACTGGTTGCAGTTTACACTTATCAATAGTCTGAGGGGCCACATAACTCAAATCAGAACCAAGGTCAATTAAAATACAAATCAGATAGTTGGTGATCATACCTTCCATCTCCACCACTGAAACTTGGTGGTCGGTTTGTTTATTTTCCAAAGCTGCATAAATCTGTGGCATGCTCCTAGCCACATCATTAACTATGTTAGATTATTGGATGTTGTATATTCTCCTACTATTTTGTTGTATGTGTGAGAAATCCATTAGCATATGTTCTTCTCTGCAACCCCATCATTTCAAGGTTTCTCTCTTTGGGCTATGAGTCTTTCCTGGGGCTAATCCAAAAGGTTTACTTCCACTCTGGGAGGGGAAATTATTCTAGTACACACTTCGGGTAGGAAGGCTCATCCTTGAATCCTTCATATAGTTCTTAAATATTAAGGATATAAACCCCTTCTTCTTGAACCCCGAACTACTCTTCTTCTTCCGGTCCTCGCAAGGTTTTGTCTGACGCCCGAATTGTTCATAACAATACCTTTCCTTTCGGATAGTGTCTTCTAAGTTCTTTGGCTCATCAAGCTCAATCCTATTCCGGTAGGTCTGAGGTAAACCACTAATAAATCGTTGGAATTTTACCTTTTCATCTTTTATGTAGGGTACATACCTGAGCAGCTCAAGGAATTTATTGATATATTCCTCTATGTTGAGTTGTCCCGGCTTGAGTTCATAGAAATCCTAAGTCTTCCCATCAAAGTATTTCTCTGACAGATACTTTTTCTTGAAGTTTTCTCAAACTGTTTCCATGATAAGTCATTTTCATGGATTTCTTTCAAATTCTTAAGATCTTCCCACCAAATGGAAGCCTTTCCATTCAGGTTCAAGATGGCTAGTCGAGCCTTCAAATTTTCAAAATAGTCATGAACTCTGAAGTACTTCTTTAAACCAAGTAGCCAAGCTTCTGCCTCTTCCCCTTTCTCAATTTCTCCATTGGAAGAGGGTGGTTTGGCTTTCTTGAACTCTTCAGAGTCATGAATTTTGGAATGCTTTCGCTTCTTTCCTTTCTTTTGAGAATGTGAGATATTTTTTCTACTAGAAGATCCCTCAGAGTTGCTCGTTCCCTTTCCAGAGGACTCTCTTGATGAGCATCCCCTACCTCCAGGTTGGGCCTTCCTTGAGGTAATTCTCCCTGTGTGGCCACTTATGGGACCATGTTTTCATATTTCAGGTGGACTTTGACTTCTCTATGTATGTTGTCGGTCCACATGGTTGGTTGCAAGTATATGTTGCAGCTTCCTCTGTATATCGAATAAGCTCTGCAGCAAGACTGCATTTATTTCCATTTATTTCTATTTCTCCTTTACCAATCTCTCGTTGTCATCCTTGCAACTCTATAATTCAGCCATAAGGCTCCTTACAGTTTCAGCTAGATCTAGAGGGGTCTCCACCACTCTCCTCTCGTCAGACTCTTTGTCTCTATTGTGGGAGCCCTCCCCCACTTCATGGTGCGTTGCCATCCTTTATCCTTGTGATTTCCCATGATTCACTGACTGTTGGAGTGCTGAAAAAACAATTACTATTAGATAACATTCTAGTAGTTCATGAGTAACACATAGTTCATTTTCTTAAATACACACACACAGTAGAAAGTTTTTATTCTTTTCTTTAGTAATAATCTAACTAGATTCTTTAGTAAATAGGTAAGGTAGGGGCGTCACCCTTAAGATTTACTTTAAACACGATTTTTAAGTGACTCGTCCATGAGCCCAAGAAGGCAAAGTTTTGTAACCATGCTCTGATACCAATTTGTAACACACCCATGGTGGGGCGTAAAAATTCCATTCTTCTTAAGAAAATCAACACCCTCATTCGAGGTCTCTATTCCATTCTACTCTTCCAGAGCTTTCCAGCCACGGTCTCCATGTTCTAAACCGAGCTCACAGCTGACATAAATCCTCTCCTAAGTTCTTCAGGTTCTTCCATCCCTCTATACTTGCATATGACCATGGGCTATGACAAGACGCCAAGACAACATGTGCCAAGACAACCATCGCGCGAATCCTTTGGAGTGGCAAATCTCTAAAGTTCACAATCCAACACTGCGTGTCCTCAGGGATTTCGATGGCCCTGATTCACTTAGAGACTTCAACGTTCGGGAGTTTCAAATGCTCCAAAGCCTTTTCACCCCGAAGTACTTCGTACCCAGAGTTATAGATCGAGTGCCATGCATCCCTCGTGATCGACGACTATGATCCACTTCGATACTTCAACGTTCGAGAGTTTTGAACACTCCAAAGCCTTTTATCCTTCGAAGTACTATGTACTCGGAGTTACAGATTGAGTGCCACGTGTCCTTTCGTGATCAAAGGCTGTAATCCACTTCAGGAATTCGTCGTTCGGGAGTTTCAAATATTCTAATGCCTTTTTCCTCTGAAGTAATCCATACCCAGAGTTACAGATCAAGCGTCGCGCATCCCTTCACGATCGACGGTTGTGATCCACTTCGGGACTTCGATGTTCAGGAGTTTCAAACATTCCAACTCCATTTTCCTCTGAATTACTCTATACCCAAAGTTACATATCGAGTGCCACGTGTCCCTTCGTGATTGACGATGGTGATCCACTTTGGGACTTCGGCATTCGGGAGTTTCAAACATTCCAATGCCTTTT
Source organism: Picea engelmannii (assembly GCA_009831015.1). Lineage (NCBI taxonomy): Eukaryota > Viridiplantae > Streptophyta > Pinopsida > Pinales > Pinaceae > Picea > Picea engelmannii. The sequence goes on along the minus strand of ML797323.1, from coordinate 62,846 downwards.
TCCTCCAAATTAATTCGTACCCAGGGTTATAGATCGAGCACCACGCATCCTTTCCCAATGGACAATTCCAATGGACTTTGGCACTTCGGAACTTCACTCCCCTCGTTCCTTCGAAGTGTTCTTCTCTGGAGTCAACGATCTACTGCCACGTGCCTTCCTGTGCTAACAACTAGGATCTAGTCCATCAATTTGAAACTTCACTCCTCACGTTCCTCTGGAGTCCCGAAGTCCTGGACTCCCAGTCGATTCACCAACCACGTGGGCGAGGTATGCATGTGCCAGGGGCTGACACGTAGTTGGGTCAGGGGTGACATGTGCCCTCGTCACTCCAATCTGATCATCTTTCAACCTCCCTCGGGTTTTCACAGTCATGATCCAGACAATACCAATTTGTTAACCGATCGACATTTTATAGTGACTGTGGGGCCCCAACGTGCTTGCTCTTTATCGAAGAGCTCAATCTCCATAATCTAAAAAGTACTCAAGAAACTCGGTCTAATTGTGGTCATTGATCCTCCACCCCGATAAGATCAACGGCGTTGGTGAATTGCAGGTTGTGAACTAGCACGTTCGCTAATTTCACCTTTGTGCCCCGCAATGATTCCCCACCATCGATCTTTGTTCACAGATCAATGGTTCATAGGGATTGTGGGGCCCAATCTCTGCAAATCTGGGAAGTGATCATCTGACTTTGTCTAATCGTGGTCATTGATCTTCCATCCCCAACGAGATCAACGAAGTTGGTTGATTTTGGGTCGTGAACTAGCATGTCCGTTAATTTCACATTTGCGCTCCACAATGATTCCCAACCACCGATCTAATCAAGCAGCTGGTGTTTGATTCGTTAAATCCAGTGGGTCTTTGAGTCGATCTGACGACTAAGATAGGTTTTCCTCCTGATGAGCAGTTCACATTCATCTCCTCTATTAGGTTCTTGATTCGTCTATGGCTCTTGTTACTTAGGGAGTTTGGGTAACTTTGACTATCATGAAGTTTGACATTCCATGCATCGAACTCCCGAAACTCCAAAACCATTATGAACTAGCTCCTTGTGGGCTTAGCGCAGGGTTCCTAGACCCAAGTCACATCGACCTTCAGATAAATCTCGGGCTATGAGATCTACTCTTATTCAGGTTTTAGTTAAGGATGTGGGCACAAGTTCAAGGTCTCTCACGCTACCGGTTTGAAGGAAATGTCTTCCTAATTCGCAGAACCTTAAATTATGAAACAGTGCGGTGTAAACTCGTGAGGTTACTGAGACGGTAGCAGTGCCAAGAGGCTTTCTCTGATTTTGGAACTGTGAGGTAGCTCCCTAGGGAAAACACCTTCGAGAGTTAAACTGGAGCATATGAAAAAAGCAGAAGCATAAGTTCTCAAGGAAGCCAACGTATATACATAATTTAACCTTTTCAATGCAGAAACCATTTACAGATAAGTAAATACATGCTTGCAACCATTAATTCCCAATTCAACACATAAAGTATGGAAACACTTATCAGAACCAGATAACATGAAGTGATTGTTGGAAGGGGTTCTCATTTCCCCCCAACCATAGGCTCAGTCACTCCTAACGGATTTAACACTAGCCACCCCCGAGCTAGACCACGATGCTTTTAGATTGAAACTCTTTTTCCGGTACAGAAATAGATAGGGATGAAGGTTACTCTCCTTCTCCTGACTCAGTCTCTATTTCCCACGATCAGAACATAGTCTTTTCACAGCTCTTCCTCGAATATGAGCGGTCCATCTCTTGTCTATGTACTCTTCGCATATTTCCTCTCTGACCCCCACACTTTCCTTTTTTTCATTTTCCAGCAAGATTGTGTGTGGCCTGAATTCCCAGTCCGTGGTCAGGTCTGGAAGCCTTATAGATGGACGTTCTACCCCATCCCCTCATTAACTCTTAAGGAGGTCTTCCCACCTACCAGCCTGATTGTAATTAATTCCTGGATCAGAGGGTTGTTCTGAGCCTGAGCAATTAAATCCAGCAAAGTACAGGTTCGGTGGAGGTTAACACAACCATTCCTGGTCCCCTCCACCATCTCTTTCATAGCATTCGTGGTCTCTCTTAGCACATCCCCTTTCCAACAGTCATGCAACATGTACCCATTTTCTATTAAAATAAAAAAAATTACATTCATCGACCTTTTATACAAAGGTCCATCAAATCAAACATTCACACCTTTGAGTTTCCATAGTTTCTTGGCCAATATAGTTATATTTACAAACTGGGGGAAACAGGGTGTTACACATCATATTCCAAGAAAAAAATATTCTTGAAGTCGAGAAGGGCCAAGACTGGAGTTTTCCACGTAGCCTCTTTCAATTCATGGAAAGATTGATCAGCTACTAGAGTCCAAGTGAAATCATTATTTTTAAGCAAAGCAGTGAGAGGTGTTGGAATTTTGCCATAATTATGAACAAACTTGCGATAATAGCCCGTTAAATCCATAAAACCACGCAAGCTCTTGAGAGTTCTGGGGCAAGGCCAATCTTACATAGCTGAAATTTTCTTAGGATCCACTTTTACACCATCCTTGCCTACAATATGACTCAAGTACTCCACTTCTTACTCCCCTTCTGAGGCGCTAAAGGCACATTTAGATTTTTGATGAAAAGTTGGTGCTAAAAGAGTAGATGGAGAACTTTATCTACATGGACAAGATGGGTTGTCCATGTTTTAATATAGATGAGAATATCATCAAATAAAACTAAGACAAAATGACAGATAAAAGGATGAAAGGCATAATTCATGAGACTTTGAAAAGTGGAGGGAGCATTACACATACCAAAGTGTTAGAAATAATCCTAAGTCCTAACTAGAACTTAACAACTGATTAGTTATGATACAGTTGTGGGATCATTACATTGAGTTGTATTATTAATGTATGTACATATTATTTGATTTGACTTGTGCCTGGATGGACATTAATGAGTGGCTTATCATAACATGTTTATGATCATTGAGATTGTGATGGTTGCATGTTGGAGAGAGCAAGGTTATTGGGACATGTTGACAAAGATGGTGAATAAGTTTTGAAGAGGTTGTGAAAAGCAAAAAAATATCTGCATTCATTTTGAGTTTTTAATGGTCCATGGGGATAAGAAATACTGTATTTGTAAGAATCTGGCCTGTGAAATGAATTTGCACAGAATCCCTTACCGGCCTCAAATTTGAAGAAGTTAATATGACGTGAAACCCTTATAATCTTGCTCAGAAGCTGTAAAGAATGTCTGTTGTGAGCTGAGCGGAGATAACATTGCAGAGAAGGGTGTTATGCCCAACGTGAAGCTGAGAGGGATTCCTTTGAGGAATTCATGGTGCAGCGGACTTGACAGGCGCACATATACTGTCACCATTGTTTTTCCACCACTTTTTTATCATGTACTGATGAAAAGAGAGCGTCTGTCTCTTTTAGTTTGTTGTTCGCCCCTTCAATCTGAATTTGTATGCCTCCAACCCGATTTTGTAACTTGCAGCAACGATCAATCTCTTCTGAAATATATCGTAGAAGTGGCTATGTTTTTTCAATGAAGGAAGGATGGTGACCACAGTGGGAGTATCAGGGAGCGAGAATATCAGGGAGTGGATCCTCACTTTCATTAAGGCGATACCATGATCTAGTGAAGAAGATGCAAGGCATCCAAAAGAGTCTGTGTGCCAAACTGGAATGAGATTTGCCAGCGCCAATGTGAGAACTTGGAGTCTACATGGACTTGATTGAATGAGTTGTAAGAGAGTTAAAAGGGTAATAATAATAGCTCAAAGCTATTTTGATTGGTAAAGTCTTTTCTGGATTTGAACTTGTGACTTCTAATAAGGAAATACATGTTCTTAACCATTAGGCCCACTCACACTGTATTGTGAAAGAAAAGTGAAGATAGTTGATACTTTGTCAAAGAGATTATAAATTGTTTTTGTAAAACAGTGTTATAAGGAGCTATATGCCTTTTGTAAGGGAATTTAAAGGGTAATTTTATATTGTTCTTATTAGAGGAGAAAAGGTGTTATAAGGACATTATGTCATGAGAATTTTATTATTGTCACTTTTATAAGGCGTCATAAGGGTGAAATAAGTGTCATAAGAAGTATCTTTTTTATGATTTTTTTGTTCAAGGAGTTATATGTACCTTTTTTTGTGTGTTTTTCTATATAAAGGTGTCATAAGGGTTCTTGCAAAAAAAAAATATAAGTTATAAGTTGTTTTATTATACTTGTGTTATAAGAAGTTTTTTTTGGAAGTTATGAGTTTTTTGGAAGTTATAAGGGGAGTTCTTGGAAGTTATAAGGAGTCCACCATATTTAATAAATTGAATAAGGGGGTCTTTGAATCTTTATGTGTGCGTCTTAGTCATTATTGGTGTTTTGTCATTTTGGTTATTTTGCATTCTTTTTGGCACTCATGCAACAACGACAATAAAAAAATTGATCCACTCATACAAAAAAGGCCACAAATACAAAATATACAAGCACTATAATCATTGAAGGACAATTCAAATTGATGACAACATTGACTCATGGACAACATTTGCATGAATAACAAGATACATTTTGGCTAAAATAGCAAGATAAATAATTTTCGCTTGAAGTTTTGATTAGCTTCTCTAATTCTATCATAAAACAACTCTCTTGCATTTGTAACAAGTTTTTGAAGTTGTAAGAAAATATTTTTTACTCATGTTTTTGTACAACCCACCTGAAATGCAATAAGGGGGTTCTCAAGTGTTCTAAAAAGAGGTCTTCACAATTTTAAGTCTTACAACTCTTGCATATTCTGCACTCTTCATAATGGCAAGGATTGAAGAAATATTTACAATACTTCACACATTAATTAACTCAACTCCGGAATCTACAATTGCAATAAATAAGTGCATTCTCACCATAATGCTTACTTGCTTATACGTAATGCATGGGAAGATTGACATGTTCAAAATTCAAAACAAACTATTATCTGATGAATTAACTCTCCTTCGATACCATCAATGTGATTTCATACTACTTCAGTATAATCCATTGTTTGGAATACATATTGAGGAACAAAATGAAATTAGGGATGAAAATGAATTCAATGAAGACACTCAATGGACTGATGATGACACTTATAAAGATGAAGATAAGTTGGAAGTCTCTATGACCAAAAAAGTTGTGGATAAATGTGAGGAAGCAATTAGAAATGTTCGGTTGTGTGAAGAATTACAATTTAAACATAATCGATATGGTTTAGGATACAACAAGGTTCATGGTAACCTTTTTATTCCTAATTATTGAAAACGTGTTTGCTTTGTAAGTGGAGGGTTTTTTAATGATGATCAAAAGATAGAGCTTGAGGATATTGATAAGGAACAGGTACATGATATTGTTGATTATCATGATGATGATGATGATGACGATACAAATGTCGATGTAGTTAAGGATGCTTATGTAGTTGTTGAGGATGATGATGTTGCTATAGGTATTGCATATTTGTATGATCATGATGATCAATCAAATAAAGAACTTATACAATGAAAATAATGTGACTGATTTGGCCATGACGAGTTGAAGTGTTTCGATCTTCACCCATGTAGTTTTTTGGGGAAGACCAGTCACCTTTCAATAAGATGTCAAAAGAGCAAGAATATTCAGCAGAAACTTATTCATTTTGAATGGTTAGGGAATTGGTGTTGAATTTTGGAAGCCAATTTGTTGGAGTAGTCTTATCGACAGATTTATACACAGGTGCAACCATACTCGATTGGAGATATTTCTATAGTTGCAGACATGAATGTTTTTCAGGATTTGATGATACAAGGCATGATCGGAGCCCACTTGATGTAAACTTATGATTTGAAGATCAAGTCTCCAAACTTCGCTCGAAGACATCTGATTACCCTTTTCCACTTTCAAGGGGGGTATATTTCATTATCTAGACTTCTCACTTTTCAATCGACAGGGGGGGAGGGGAATATTGATATGCCAGACTTCAAGTTTCGAAGTTTGGCTTACAGGAAGTCTACCTTGATGGTTTGTAGTTCATTCAAGATGATGAACAATGTTTTTGACGATGATGATTTACTTAGATACAGGATACAAAATCAATGGTTTTGGCATTGATATTTTGAGGGATTGATGTAGATGGATAATGGATTTAGGATTGCAAATGCCTTCATTCAAGATGATTATATTCTATATTTGGTGATGGATTTCATGATTTGGATTTGGATTGGTCGGTTTGACCTTTAGAGGATTTTTGTTGAGACATTTCAGCACTTGGAATTTTATGATGGATTCAATTTTTTTAGTGGATATAGGATGGATGGATGACTTGCCACATTTTGGCATTTGATGGATTTCATTCACCTTGTGACTTTGATGGTGGTTCGACAGCTCGACACCTTTATAATAGTTTTCTATTTTGATCAGTAGTTCTGATTTGTGATAGTCACATGGATTCACCTAGTTTACTACCCATGGGATTTTTATGGACATGGATACAGGTTTTGGATCCCTTTCGACACTTTTTTTTTTGTCAGCAGGATTATTGACAGTTTTTTAGAGTGTCGATTTCTTAGAGCAGTTTGTGAACTTATTTGTTCACTTGATAGTCTTCGGACTTTAGAGGGATGATCTTCAAATCTAGCATAGGTCAGGTGTTTCTTCTGCATTTGTGCTTAGTGCAGTCAGGATTGTTAGACATTTTTCAGGATTTGGGATATGTTAGACATGTATCCAATTCACTTATCATCAAGGTTTGATCTCATCAGTTTTTGGTTCACTTCAGTGAACACCAACAGGATGTCTAACTCATTTGTTACACAATGAGTTTTCTAGACTTGGTTTCAGCATCCACGTTTGGCAGTTTTTCAGGCAGATCTTCATAGACACTCATGAGATTTCAGACCATGAGTTACAGATTGAAGACTTGGATATGTTATCAGCGTTTTCACTGATTTTTGTTGCCAAGATGATACATTTGTACGGACTTAAGATTAAAGGGGGTTTTGTTAGAAATAATCCTAAGTCCTAACTAGACCTTAACAACTGGTTAGTTATGATACGATTATGGAGTCGTTACATTGAGTTGTATTATTAATGTACCATTGATGTACATATTATTTGATTTATCTTGGTGTCTTTTCTGCCCATCTTCTTTGTATTCTCTATTTTGTTGGTTATTTGATTTTCTTGGTTTATCATTCTTGCTCACTATTCTATCACAAAGAGCATTACCAAGAACTCATAGTGACCCTCATGAGTTCTAAAGGTGGTCTTGGGATTTTTTTCCTCTTTCATAGATATATGATGGTAGCCAAAACAGAGATCAAGTTTAGTAAAGTATTGAGCACCACTTAATTCATCCAATAGACCATCAATGACAGGAATGGGAAAATTGTCTTTCATGGTGAGTTTATTGAGAGAAAGAAAGTCTAGACACTTGCACCATGTTCCTTATTTATTGAGGACCATGACCACAGGAGAAGAATAGGGGTTGGTACTATGGTTGATGACACCCACGTCGAGCAATTCTTGAACAATTTTCTAAATTCCATTCTTCTTGGAAAATGAATGATGATAAGGGAGAATATTGGGAGGAAGAGTGCCATGGACTAGAGAAATGGAATGATCATGAACACCATGGGAAGGGACAAGTCTATGGGGAGTGGAAAAAACAGTTTGGTGTTTGGAGAGGATAGATTGGAGGTCGGGATGCACAGAGGGTGTCTCAACTACTTGAATGGAATGGAGTTGAGAAATAATTCTCGAATGAACTTTTTTGAGAATCTTTTCCATTCGATGGGAACTGATGATCTTAGGAGATCCTGTTGTGATGCCTCGGAACTTATACTGTTGACCTTCCTATTGGAATTTTATGGTTAATTCCTTAAAATCCATGAGGATGGGACCGAGAGTGTGTAACCATTCCACACCTAGAACAATATCATAACCACCCATGTCGATAGAAAACATATGAGATTTCAAGTTGTACTAACCAATTTGGAGACACACATTTTTACAACGCCCCCCACATTTCATGGAACCAGCATTGGCAATCATTATTTGAAAATTGTCGATTGCGCGGATATAGCAATTGGTTTCTTAAGAAATGTGATGATGAATAAAATTATGGGTGTTTCCACTCTCAATTAGGATGATGACCTTCTGATTCTTAATGTAGCCAATTAGCTTGCGGGTTTGGGGAGCATAGAAGCCAGTGAATACATTCAATGAAATGATTGATTCAACTTGTGGTGGATCATATGGCAAAGTAATATTAGTTGGCTCTGGTAGATCTTTCACATGAGGAGCCTCTACCTCTTTGTCCAAAACATCCTCAGAGACAGCCATAAAAAACTTTTGTTCCTTACATTTGTGCCCTGGAAAATATTTTTCATCCCAATTATATCAAAGACCCTTGAGTTGGTGTTCATCCATTTCTACCTGAGTTAATTTCTGGATCTTGAGAGGAGTGGTATGAGGGGCAGGATTGCGATGGTGAGGGTGAGGAAGAAAAGAGGGTTTATGGTGCTAGGAAAAGACCACATGTTGGGATTCCTTAGCACCTTGAGTAGCTTCCATCCAATTATGGGGGCAATTCATGAGGACTTAGGTTCAGATTTCATCCTTGAGGCCACTGATAAATCATTCCCAGAAAAAGGTATCAGACATGCCCTCTATTTGAAATCTAATTGCTGAAATGTGGCGATAAACTCTTCCACTGTACCAAATTGTTTCAATTTGGTCAAATGGACCAGGGAGTGTGTGTCGGTGTCAAAGCATTCATAAATTTTGGCCACAAACTGTGTTCAAGAAACATATCCTTGGCATGATTTTCTACACCATTTCCACCATTTCTAACTTTCATGATCCATATAGGGGACACTGTAATGAAGTTTGGCCAATTCATTAGTGATTCCATGCAAGGAGAAGTAATTTTCCATTTTAGTGACCCAACCAGTGGGATAAGAGCCATCAAATTTGTTCACCTCCACTTGTGGAAGATGTAGATCACAATGAAACGGGTTGGACTGGAGAGGATGGGAATTGGAGGAAGTTGCACCTTTTGGGTTATAAGGTTGTTTAGATGAGCTATAGACTCCAAAAAATGGCAGTTTTTCCGGTACCTTGGTCGTAAAGGAGTCAACTTAATAATCAAGGTGGGATGCAAGCTAGATGGAAAGGCGGGAATTGATGTCCTTCTTCAATTCATATTTTATGTAGTCCATTCTAGAATCTATGTGGGTATTGATGTGGTTTTCAAGTTGTTGGTTGCGGGTGTTGGCCATGGTGAAGGGGAAACACAGGAATAGGTGGGAAAGAAGGGTATCTGAAAAGGGTGGGTGGGTCTATGGAAAAAAAGGATTACAAGTGATAGATACCACTATGATCGGTGTGAGAAGGAGAATCCAATGGGATAGGTCCAAAATAAGGGTGTCAGGAAGGGGGTCGAGACCACCGGATAAAAAAAAAAAAAAAAGAGCTTAAAAATGATAGGTATCACTATGATTAGGATGAAAAGAGGAGTCCAATAGGATAGGTCTCAAATAAGGGTGCACGCAGGCCCCGTAATTTATTTTTATTTTTTTACTCTTGCAGAGTTTTTTTTTTTTTTTACTTTTGCAGAGTTATACTCTGTTCTGAATAATATTGCAGTGTCAAAATGCCCAATATCTTAACAGGAAAAAATGTGTAGCAATTTCACAACCATAATGCAGGAGGAAAGATTGCATGACAATAGATCTTTTATGTTCCTTGTTTGTTTTGTTTATGTCCCATGGGTTAGGGTTTTTCAATGATCCTATAAACAAGGGCCTTGTTTGTGTTATATCTCTCTGATATACGTGCAGGATCAAACAGTAGTACTCGGCCTAATATCTCAAGGCACCAACTAAGTAGGATATACCATACGCTTAGATGTATTACCCAATTACCCATGTGCTAGAGAGTATCTTCCCGAGTGCTTTTCTCGATGGAACTATAGCAATCAGGCGATTGATTAGTTGATCTATAGCAAGTTGTAGGATACCTAGGTTAGTCTATATGCAAGTGTTGTCTAATGAGCTACCACTCAAACGGGTACTAGCACGGGTTACAAGGGTGTCCAATAATGTGAGCTTAAAAACCTCTCATATTTCCTATGTGTATTCTTCCCCGACCAGGGATTTATGCATTGAATGACATACCACTATAGTTTTAAGATGTTGGGACACATCTCTACCCTGGAAAAACAAATTAACCCACAATTCCTACCAAGGAAAGTTCTCTGATGCCACTTGTAAGGTATCATATGTAATACAATATGTAGAAATAAGAATATTCAGCAGATATCAATGGAACAACAAAATATTGAGAAGAGCAACACCAAAAATGATACCTTTATTCAAACAAATCAATGTTCACTTACCTCTTTGAGGTGGAAACCTTTAGCAGAGTAGAGCTCTATCACAATAATTCTCAATACAAAGACTTCAAGGGCCTCCTACTCTTGTTTATACTAATTCTATCTTCTAAAGAGCATTCTAGAGGAAGATCCTTCTAGAAGCGGAAGCTTCTATTAGGTCTTCTTACATTGACTTGTTCTCATTTATTAAATAAGCATTATTAACTAATGTTGGCCTTTATTACATGGAAATTTATTATTCTACCTATGTGAGTGATCTGAAAATGAAAAAGGTTTGTGTATACAAATTTGCAAGTGGAAAATGTGTGTGTCTTGGGCAATTGGATCAAGTTGCAAGAACATGGAAATATTGAGTTTTTATACTTGAAATGAATAGAATAAATAGTCATAAATAGCCATCAAAAGTAAGCACATAACACATCAAAATGATAAAGGAGTTCACTCCTCTCTTGGGCTACATCTCCTGGTCCAACTTCAAATGGATCATTTTCATTATATACTCAAAGTGTTAAACAATATGCTTTACAATGCTTAGAATGCAAAATAGATGGCTCCAATGGCTCTAGAATGTCCAAAAACCCCTCGTTGGGCTCTTTCTGCACCTAATTTGGTCAAAAATTGAGGAAAATACACTTCCTGGAAGTTTTCCCCAATAACTTGTTGTCTCTGCTCGCCAAAATGCATCTACAGTCATCCAAACTCAGCCTTGGTGTGCCTCTCTATATAAAAACCTAGCTCCTAGAACCACACATAGTTGGGTGTGAAATTATCACACAGTTAGTGCGCCAAGCGCCCTAAGGAGCAAAGTCGTTGGTCATGTGTTCCACGTGGTCGAGGGTCAGTGCTAAGGGCTCGCGCCATCACCTAACCCCCTAATGGTTTAGCCACGGTTTTCAGGTTGTTGGTTACGCAAGTGTCCACGGGCTAGGATAAAATCCTGCCCCCATTAGTTGGTTGTCCAATCTTCGTGCTATGGGTCATATGGTAAGGTTATAGTGTGGTGTAACCAAGGGCTGCGGCCAAGTCCCAGCCCTTTTTCTGCCCAACGTAACCAATATTCAAGCTTAAATAGTAGTGGTGCACTATACGGTTAAGAAACACTTGTAGGCGGGCTAGTGGCCTGGCTTACGTGAAAAAATTTCCCTTCCGGAGGTCCCGGATTCGACCCCCACGGAGCCCATACCAAAATTTTACACTACAACAAGGGGGTGCCACGTGGTGGCCCCTAGCTAGGCCACGTGGCACCCTTTCAATGGTCCATGAACATGCCACTTGTCAATAGTGGATTGGTCCATCTCATCACTTTCCAACTCATGTGCCAAATAACCTGCCATGTCAGCTGCTCAGTTAGCCCTTCCACCTCATCTGTACGGTTTGCATAGTCAGCCTGTACAGATTGCACAGTGAGCAATTTTTCTTGTTTGGGAAAACGGAAAGAATATGATATCTCGGCCATACAGACTCCATTTGATCCCATTCAAGTTGTGTTGGGATCGTGAGGACAAGATCTACACAATGGTACCATTTTCGAGCATTTTTGAACACTTTGATTTTTGAGCTATTTTTTATCCCTCGGATCACTCTTCCCCATTGGGAAGCTTTTGGACCTCCAAAATACTATTTCAGTCAATCTGTAGATGAGGGTACAGTTCCCTCACCTTTCCAACCTCAATCCATTTATCTTTGCTTGGATTTGTGCCTTTGAGACCAACATGAAGGTACTCCACATTCCCTCATTTTGAAGTTCTTATCTTTTTGTCAAGGATTGTATCCTCATGCAATTCTGAAAGTTATTCTGAAGAGATGTCATCTATGGAAGTAATTTGAACATTCTCTCATTGATCATCGATCAAAGGAGGCTCATACAATCTCAAATTTTCAACATTAACAACTGAATACATTTGCATATAAGGAGGAAAATCCAAACGGAAGGCATTGTTACCAATATTTTCAAGAATCTTAAAAGGTCCATATCTAATTGGTTTTATCTTTTTACCTTCTCCTTTAAGCCTCTATTTGCTAATGTAAATCCAAACTTCATCTCCAACTTGGAAACTGTGATCAACACGATGCTTATCATGTATTGTCTTGTACTTGGCTTGGCTCTTTTCCAATTGTTCTTGTACCATTTGATGCACTAATTGTATATGTTCAATGAAATTCTTTGTTCTATCAATGTCATAATGACCATCAATATAAACATCCTTCTCAAAGATAAAATCTAAAGGATATTTTGGAAAATAACCAAAATATGCCTCAAATGGAGATGTTTGAGTCGAAGAATGCTTAGCCCAGTTATAAGCATGTTGAATGTAATGTAGGTGCTCATCCCAAAGATTAGGATGTTTGCTGCAATAACCATGAATAAGATGTACTATTTTTCTATTTACCACTTCTGTTGGACCATCAATTTGTGGATGAAATGGTGTGCTCTTTTTCAACTTGGATTCCATGAGTGCCCATAAGCTTGACCAAATGTTCCCAATAAATCGAGAATCTCGATCAGAAATAATGGATTTGGGCAACTCAAAATGTACCCATACATGTTGAAAGAACATTTGTGTCATTTGTTTAGCTATAATTTGCTTCTTACAAGGTTTCAAAATACACATTTTGTTGAAACAGTCAACCACAACATAAATATAATTATGATTTTTTTTTGACATAGGTAATTATCCTATAAAGTCCATGGAAATGATTTCCCAAGGACGAGAAGGAACCAAAAGTGGAGTATACAATCTTAACTTTATGTGTCTAGGCTTACTTGCAGCACATAAAGAACATCATCTTACATATCGTGAAACACTTTCATTTATTTTAGGCCAATAGCAATACCTTTGCAAATTAGCCATCGTCTTGACTACACCAAAGTGGTTGTTAAGCCCTAATTGGGGCATATTATATTAGTAATGTTATTTTATTTATGTCGGCTTTAGGCCATTAGTTGTAATTATACCTCCTAGTCTCCTATATATACCAAGGAGACATTTTCATTTTGAATCATCTGGTACTTGAACATTTAAGTGGG
>ML797323.1:0-44589 GCA_009831015.1 Picea engelmannii | reverse complement strand
AACCATACAAACAGATGTCCCTCAAGCAAGCCAAGAAGGATAATAAATTATCACCAAAGTACTATGGCCCTTATAAGGTGTTGCAAAAGATTGGTACTATGGCATACAAATTGGAGTTGCCTGCATCTTCACAAGTACACCCATTTTTTCATGTTTCATGCTTAAAGAAGGCTATAGGCGACAAGATCCCAGTTCAAACTATATTGCCATAACTTGATGAGGAAGGAAAAATCATATTGGATCTTGAAGCCATCACTGACACAAGAATTCGCTAGCTGAGGAATAGATCCATTTCAGAGTATCTCATTAAATGGAGGAAACTACCAGCTGAAGATTCCACTTGGGAAGATGAGTCTTTTATACAGATGCATAAGAGAATTATTTGCTTCCCTTATGACGTTGACTCTTTCACCCTGTGGAATACATAACTTGCCAAGATGATATAAAAGCTTATCATGCACATGGTAATCCAATTCCTCAAATTGGTTAGAATGACAAAAAGTTGCATAAACCTCTTTAAAATCAACATCTAAAGCATATTGTTCAACGTATCTCTCATGCATGGTATAATTATGCTTAACAATAATTGAAGCACTAAAAATAGGCCTAGAAAGAATATCAACAAATTTGTTATAAATGTCGTTCTTATACCTAATAACCAAGTAAAATTGTTGTAGGAAGCCCATCCATCTGAAGTGCCTTCCTTGTTGTAGCTTTGCTTGTGATTCAAGTATTGCAATCGTTGATGATCTATGTGAATAATAGTTTATTTTCCCAACAAATAATGTTTCCATTTTTTCACACTTTGCACCAATGCATACAACTCCTTGTCATATGTAGGATAATTAATCACATCACCATTAAAATTTTCAAAATGAAAACAAATGGGCTTACCATGTTGCAACAAGACTACTCCCATGGCATAGTTACTTGCATCTATTTTTATCTCAAATGGTTGTCTCAAATCAGGAAGTGCAAGAACTGGAGTTGAACTAATTTTCTCCTTCAATTCATCAAAATATTTTTGTTGCTTTCCTCCCCATTGGAAAACTTGTTTGATGTTTGTCACTGCATGTAATGGAGCTGCAATTGAAGAGAAGTTAGCAATAAATTTTATCCAATATTGGGTTTCTCCCAAAAAGCTTCCTACTTATGGTACATTGTTGGGCTTGGGCCAATCCAAAATGACTTTGACCTTGGAAGGATCTATTTCCAGTTCTCCTCCTCCAACAATATGTCCCAAGTAAACAAGTGAGGTCTTCCCAAACTCACATTTAGACATCTTTAAAAACAACTTTTCTTTCTTCAAGACATCTAAAAATTTCTTTACATTCCTAACATTCTTTTCATGAGATTTGCTAAATATCAATATGTCATCCAAGTAGATAATTACACAATCATCAAGAAAAGGCCATAAAACATCACTCATAACTCTCATGAATGTTGAAGGAGCATTACAAATCCCAAATGGTATAACCATCCATTCAAACAAACCTTTCTTTGTTTTGAAAGTTGTCTTCCATTTGTCTCATTCAGCAATCCTAATCCGATGATATCCACTTCTCAAGTCCAACTTAGTAAAATACTTAGCATCTTTCAATTGATCGAGAAAATCATCAATTCTAGGAAGAGGGTAACAGTTCTTTATCGTAATCTTGTTCAAGGCTCTAAAATATACACATATGTGCCATGTACCATATTTATTTGGTACTAAAACAATTGGTGATCCACATGGCGATGTGCTTGGCATGATAACCCCTTTGTCAAGAAACTCTTGGATTTGTTTTTTAATTTCAACATTATCCATGACTGACATCCTGTACATGCCAATGTTTGGAAGAGGACAATCTTGCTGCAATTGAATCTCATGTTGGATACCTCTTTTAGGAGGCAATCCTTTTGGTTCCTGAAACATCTCATCATATTGGTTAACAACCTCATATAAATAAGATTTTAAATTTGCATCACAACCTTGGAAAGATTCTTTTTCAACATTGTGTTTGGGTTTGATCATCAAGAGTACAAAGTTATTACTAGCATTGACTAATCTCTTCATTTGTCCAGCATTTACAAGTGACAAATTCAAATTCTTTGTATGTTCTCTAACAATGTACTCAACTCCATTTTTAAACAAATGATATTTGTTCTCATGACAATGAAAGATGGCTCTCCTATCATATAAATATGGGATTCCCAACACAATACCACAAATATCCAATGGAATAACATCAAGCTCTACCTCATGTACAAAGTTTGCAGTGATGGAAAATCTAAGTTTACATCTTCTTTTCACATGCAATTTTTCATTGTCACATATCCAACCTAGAGGATATGGTTTAGGATGAGGAGTAGTTTCCAAATGCAATTTCTTGACAGTATCTTCGGAAATGAGGTTTTCTTGAGAACCAGTATCAAATAGAGTATCTATTTTGGTATGCCTTGAAATTACCCTTATGTGGAAAAGATCTATTCTTTCTTTTTCATGTTGAGTTTCATTGAGGCTACTACTTGAAGAACTAGTACTGGAAATAGAGTCCTTACCTTGAAAACCCATGGCTGTGATTTTTGTTTCATCTCCTGAATCAGATCCTAAATCATGTTGTGTAGTTGCAGCAGTCTTTGGTTTAGTTTTGTTGTTGAACTTTTTGGGTATCATTTCAGGATAAAGTTTCCAACAGTGGTCTTCATCGTGGCCATCTTTTGAACAATTTTTACATGAGAATTTATCTCCCTCTTTATTGACTGAAGCATTCTTGTTTCCATTTCCTTTGAATTTCCTCTTTCCTTTGTCTCCGTTAAAAAATGGCTTCTTCCTTCCCTCTTGAGGATAATTATTCCCTCTTTCTTCTACATGAGTTGCATGTACACAAACTTCATCTATATTTGTAGGCTAAAACATGAGAATTGTGTGTCTCAAATAGCTATGCAATCCTCCAATGTATTTGAGTAAAGTTTCTTGAGAAGATAAATCTATACCCAAAATCAAAGCTCTTCTTCTAAATTCTTGAGTGTAGCTTTGCACACTTTTCCCTTTAGCTTGTCTAAACTTTGGCCAATCCATGATATCTTTCTGCATGTATGCTAATGGAAAAAATTCCTTTTAATTGCAACAATAAAATCATTCCGAGAGGATAAAACTTTACCATGTTTCTTCATGTACTCTTGAGTTTTGGCTTCCCACCAAATGAGTGTTGCACTTTCCAATCTAAGAGAAGCAAGCTGAATCGTAGTTTCATCATCTTGGATTCTTTGTATCCTACAATACATTTCAATTTGACAAATCCAGTTATCCAATTTCTCATCATTTACCTGTCCATTGTACATAGGCAATTCAAACTTAATATCAAGCTTAAGAAAAGGAGTTTGTGGAGGAATTTTACCATGTTATTTTGGATAATTTGGTGGTGGTTGTGAAATGGTAGAAGAAGTGGAATATGGAGGTGAAGGAGGTGGAGTGTCACCATTCCCTCCATTCCCTTTTGGAGTCTTATCACCATTATCCTCATTACCTTTTGGAGGATTTGAGTTTTCTCCTTGCAACCTTGCATTCCTTTCTTCAAATAAAACTTTCACCATTTATGTCATGTCATAAAAGGCTTTTCTAAGAGTTTCATCTTCTGAAGTAGGAATTTCATGACTCTCCTCAAGAGCCATACTTGGTGAATGCCTCCTTGAAGCTTGAGGTGAATATATGGTTCTTCTTCTTTAAAGTTGAGAACTTGGCTCTACAAGTTTCCCTTCTCCTCTTGTGAGCTTCAACCTTGTAAGCATAAGAAAACAAAACACTTGCAAACAATCAAACCTTCAAAAACCTTATCTCTGATACCCACTTGATTTGAAAATGAAAAAGGTTTGTGTATACAAATTTGCAAGTGGAAAATGTATGTGTATTGCGCAATCGGATCAAGTTGCAAGCACATGAAATATTGAGTTTTTATACTTGAAATAAACAACATAAACAGTCATAAACAACCATCAAAAGTAATCACATAACACAACAAAATGATAGATTTCACCCTTCTCTTCGGCTACATAACATGGTCCAACTTCCAATGGATCATTTTCATTATATACTCAAAGTGTTAAAAAAAAATGTCTTACAATGATCAGAATGCAAAATAGATGGATCCAATGGCTCCAGAATGTCCAAAAACCCCTAGCTGGGCTCTTTCTGCACCTATTTTGGCCAAAAATTGAGGAAAATACACTTCCTTGAAGTTTTCCCCAATAACTTATTGTCTTTGCTCGCCAAAACACATCCACAATCATCCAAACTCAGCATATGTGTTCTTCTCTATGTAAAAATCTATCTCCCGCAACCACACATATTCGGGTGCAAAATTGTCGCACAGTTAGCGCGTCAAGCGCCCTAAGGAGCAGAGTCATTGGTCATGTGTTCCACTTGACCGAGGGTTAATGCTAAGGGTTCGCGCCATCACCTAACCCCTTGATGGTTTAGCCATGGTTTTCAGGTTGTTGGTTGTGTAGGTGTCCACAGGCTGGGCTAAAATCCCTTCCCCATCAGCTGGTTCTCCAATCTTCGTGCTATGGGTCATATGGTAAGTTTGTAGTGTGGTGTAACCAAGGGTTGGGGCCAAGCCCCACTCCTTTTTCCACCCAACATAACTTATCTTCAAGATTAAATAGTAGTGGTGTACTATATAGTTAAGAAACATTTGTAGGTGGCCTAGTGGTCCGGCCTACGCGAATACGTTTCCCTGTTGGAGGTCCCGATTTCAACCCCTGTAGAGCCCATACCAAAATTTTACACTACAACAAGGGGGTTCCACATGGCACCCTTTCAATGGTCCATGAAAATGCCATGTGTAAACAATGGATTCGTCCACGTCATCCCTTGCAACCTCAAATTTCAAATCACATGCCATGTCAGCTGCCTAGTTAGCCCTACCACATCATCTGTACAGTCTGCATAGTCAAGCTGTACGAACTATACGGAATTCACAGTCAACAATTTTTCATGTTTGGGAAAATATATAGAACGTGATATCTCATCCATACGGACTCCATTTGAGCCCATTCAAGGTTCGTTGGGATCGTGAGGAAGATATCTCCACAATGGTACCATTTTCGAGCATTTTTTAACACTTTGATTTTTGAGCTATTTTTTATCACCTGGATCGGTGAGGGGTTAGGGAGGTTAGGTCCCTAACATGGTTAGTGTTTAACGAGTTGGAATGTTAGTGGGTTGTTGTTTAATGGTAAATAATTATGGGTTAGGGATTACTTGGTTAATATTCTAGTGGTTAGGGTTTAGTGACTAATGGTTACGAGTTAGTGGTTAATAGGTTAGTCGGTTAAGGTTGAGTGGTTTAAATGTTAATGGTTACGGGATAATAATTTAGGGGATAATAGGTTATTATGAAATGGATTATTTGATTAATGGGTTAGGGGTTAATGAATTAGTGGATTGTGGGTTAGAAGTTAGTGGGTTACTGAGTTGGGAGGATAGAGGATAATGTGTTAGTGGAAAGTGGATTAATAGTTAGTTGTTTAGTTCATTGGTTAGTAGCTAGGGGTTGGGGGGTTGGTGCATTGGTGCATTGGTGGGTTCGTTCAAAATTAATGGTTCCATTGGTTAGGTTTAAGGGGTTGGGGGGATGTGTTGAGACCTCAACACACCCTAAAATTTTCACCACTTTCTTATTTTTCTTTAAGTTTTGTTTTCTTCCTTTATAAAACCCATTCTTCTTTTACATTTGATGAATTTTCATGTAAAACAAGTTTTCATGTCAATTAATCTTCTTTCTAGAAAAAACACAAAAAAAATCTAAGTTAAAAAGTTCAATAAAATATTAAGGATCTGCTAGAGAGAATACAAACAATAATCATGAACAATAACCTCTTGTTCAAAATTTAGAGGAGACAACACAACAAGGAAATCCACCTCCAAACAACTTTATTTATTCATCTAGGGAGGACTTATTGATCCTTAAACCAAGCAAAAACAAGGGAAAAGAGGTTAAGGACACAGTCGTTGAAATGGAACAAGTGATTACACCAGGTATCATGGAAAATATCTTAGGTTGGCATGACTATAGTAATCCATACCCTGTGGAAGATGTGGCTAACTGAGAACTTATTGCTTATAAAAAAACAAGGAAAGATATAGTAAAACAAACGCATAAAAGGAAAATAATCATCTTGATAACACAGTTCTTTATAATATCTAGGAGAAAGTAATTGACACAAAAGAGCCAAATTAACTAATCTACTTTATATTAGCCTAGATATATCTCATGTTAGAATTGATAAGGCTAGATCATAAACAACTAACATTCAAAATATAGAAAGAAAAAAATGTTTTCTAGAAAATCAAGTAAATTATTATAAGATAGCACGGGGGTTAATATCTCTTTTTGTGGAGCAAATTTTAGAGAAGGATTAAGAAAATACATATATAAAAAAGAGACTTTTATTCCAAATCCTTCAAACTATAGGAATTAAGATTGCAATTATCTATTTTGTTCAAGGATAACCTAATTCAGAAAGAATAGGAGAATACTCGGGATAAGTTGGATTTCATCGAACAAATTCAAAAAAGTATAGGCAATGAAGACCACCAAATAAGGATATTAATTAAATCTGAAATATATGAAATCAAAGAAGATACAAGCTACTAGGGGAGGATTTCTCATGAATCAAAAAAAAAATAGAAGAGGATCTAATAGTATAAAGTCGGACATTAGTTAATAAGTCCTACTTTCCTCTCCATCTCCACACTTAACCATTTTCCTCTCTCATACTCTCTTATCCCTTCACTTCTTTTCTCATTTCATACTTAGCCATTTTTCTCATTACTCTCTTATTTCCTTATCCATCCCTCTCATACTTGGTCTCATTTTCCCTTCTCCCTCTCATACTTAGTCTTATTTTCCCTTCTCCACTCGCCTTCCTTACTACTCTCCTTGCTTAACCATTTTCCACTCTTCTCCATACTTAACCATTTTTCCTCTTCCACTCTACTCTCCATACTTCATATTCCATACTTATCCATTTCCATGTTCACGTTCATATTACTGTTTTCTTTATTTTGAATTTTTACAACTCTTTTTACTACCTCTTACCTATCAACACTTAGAATTTTTTCACAACTCGTTTTTACTAAATCTTACTATGGGTACATGGTGATTTCTAAGACTCTTACCTACCTTTGTATTCACGTAACCCTGGGATATGAATTTTTATAAGACATTGAGAGCTAAGATAAGGAACGAATTCCATAAGTTCATTTACTTCTCATGAAAAATGAAAAAGGAATTTTCATTATAAACACCAGTGTTTCAACCACCACAATGCATGTAGGATTAAAAAGGGAGAAATTAAATCAAAGGTCAAGATTGATCCACAATCAAGATCGGCGGTTGTTGAGCAGTGATCTTCCAGAGCTTATAACCCAAGTTCCAGGTGTTCGTTTTGGACAAACTATACCTCGTAGGAAAGGTAATTCAATGAAGAAGATGATGGAATAGCTTTCAAGGGCTGAAATTGGTCATAATTCTTCCAAAAATTAAAATATTAGTCAGCTAAGTTTTCATGACTTGTTGAGAAATCAGTTTGAAACCTCGACTTCACGGAGATATAAATTGATATCCATAACTCTAAATCTCACTCAGGAGGACTTAGCGGAAAGATGATATGATGAAAATTACTCCTAGAATGGTTTTAATGGCTGAAAGATCAACTATCGTGCTCAAAGAATTAAAACACGGTCTATTTTTTCAATACAACCAGCTTCAAGTTTGGAAGTAAAAGTTTATTTAATAAACTTTTATTTAAGAATTAAAAGGTTCTCACTTGCAGAAACGTTTTCCAATGGCTTAAAATTCATTTATGAGCATTTAACATTAATTTAAAAAGAGAGAAAACCCTAACTATTAGAAGAAGTTTTCCCTAACTACTTCAAGAAAACATTGGGAGAAAATTTTAGAAGAAGAAAACATCATAAAAAAAGGGGTTGGAATGAGAGATCATCAAGATTTTGGTACTGAAAAGTTTCTACGGTGGTGAAGAGTATACAAGAAGCAAAGCTCTATCTTTCCAATATTCTATGAATTCTCCTGCTAGAACATTTCTCCCTACATGTCCTTATTTCTATTTCTTTCCATCAAATCTTTTGTGTATTGTCACACAAATAAGAAGATTTGGGTCTGAGCAATTCTTTCTCTAAAATCTTCAGTCATATTGTAATATTTCAGGTCTACAGGAGCAAGATCCCTCATTGTAAAAGAAAAATGTAGTTTAATTCAGTTTATTAGTTGTCATTGAGATTTTCTGGAAGTTGTTTTAGCCCTTTTGTTTCTTACATTAATATGCTTGTCATATTTGGGATATTGTTATAAATTTCTTCTGCAAAGAGCTACTTTGGGGTGTAACTTTAATGATGTCTTGAATTATGAGTTTATGAGCACGACATGTTTAAAGTGCACCTATCATATTCTTTTCCGTTTTGAATGAAACACTCATTTAAAGTTCTTTGAAGACCTACCCATTTTTACTTAATCTTGCAAAGTCATAGCAAATTCCAGGATCATTTTATCTTACAAGAAAGAAAAAATGTTTGTTTAAAGGAGACTCCAAAATCTTGTGGACACAAATCTTTGCAGACACATTTCATCTTTTCTTTCTTTAAATCATACAATATATATTTGTATAACTATACATAAGAGTTGTACAT
Source organism: Picea engelmannii (assembly GCA_009831015.1). Taxonomy (NCBI): domain Eukaryota; kingdom Viridiplantae; phylum Streptophyta; class Pinopsida; order Pinales; family Pinaceae; genus Picea; species Picea engelmannii. The sequence goes on along the minus strand of ML797323.1, from coordinate 35,894 downwards.
TTGTATATACAAGCTTTGTTGGGAAATCTTTCGAGGCTTGCTATAAAATCATATAAAGAAATCTTCTAACATTTCAGCCAAAGATGAGTACCACCACTATAAAAACGTAGGAAGATCTGTATCCTCGTGAGGTTGTTGTTTGGATCTTAACCAATACAAACATCAAGTGGGTACTCATTGGATGCAAAATTTAATTCTACATCCAATGATTGGCTACACTTGAAATTTGAGTAAACCTATAAGGAGGTAAGTTAAAAATACAATTACAAAAATAGTTTTCTTCTTTTCCCTCCAAAAATATTTACTCTTACAGTTGACATCATCATATTGAATCATATTGGTTCTTTTAAAGTTGATTTTGATATTATCTTTTTTGTTTTGAGGCCTATTTTTTACCTTAAAATTCCCATAATCAATGACAACATTTTCTTAATTGAAAACACTAATAGATAACATTTTGTCTTCTTGTTCATTTACTTCCAAAAAAAACTAAAAAGAAAATTTAATATAGTAAATCGCATCAAACGTTGTTGGGCCATTAATTTGAAGGGTTATTCTATTCCAAATAGAAGAGAGTTTAATTGGGCCTCTTCCTTGGGATTAACTCCTATTGTTGATACTTGGGCATTCAACCTTGTCAATAGGATGGTGGGTTATTGGATTGGTGTGATGATGTATCAAAGGTTAAAGGTTAATAAGTTATGGTTTATTAAGTTAGTGTCAAAGTGGTTTAATGTTAATGGTTAGTGGGTATTGGGTTAAGTGTTATGGGTTAATAGTTAGTGATCATTAAGTATTACGGGTTCATAGTTAATGATTATCTGGTTAGTGGGTATTGGGTTAAGTGTTATGGGTTAATAGTTCGTGATCATTAAGTATTACGGGTTCATAGTTAATGATTATCTGGATTATGCTCAAAGAGTTAGTGCATTGATGGGTTGGTAAATTAGGAATTAGTCATTTAGAGGACAATAGTTCAGAGTTAAAAGTTAATGGATTATACTTTATTTATTTAATTTTGAGTAATTATTCATTTAAAATAGAATTATATTAATGGATGTACTTGCATATGATTTTTTTGTAAGTAAAGTAAGAGTCTTGTATTAATTTATACTAATATATGTACAATGCCATGTGTTAGCCACCTGTTCTACCACAAAAGGGAAACCAGAATAGGTGGCTTCCATTAAAGACTTAGAGTTTGACGCGTCATCGCATGAGCAAAACTATATGAACAAAATAATTTGATCGCCATGACCAAATTGTATGAACAAAATGGAACTGTTCACCATGACCATCTAGCCTGCGACAAGAAAAAACAAAAAACAGTACCCTGCAATGAGAGCAAGCAAAAAACATAAACCTGAAGGCTCTACTCCTCGGGTGACCATGGATATTGTAGATAAGGATGTGCTTATGGCCACACGTTGGGCATCGAGTCTACACAGGAGCGTTCGCCAATGCATCAAACAAAATTTCCATTCTTTGGTCGAGGATGCGCTGAGAGTGCAGTTGATCTTCTTGATTTTTCCAAATTTTGAAGATGAGTTGGAGGTGCTCCTTCGAGAGATGATTTGCACAGAGCAGAGGTGGCTCCACTTCCTTGTCCTCACCAGTGTTCATCGTGTTCTCCTCCACTTACCAGCTTGGGGGGATTTCCTCCTCCACCATGCAGCTATCAGTGCCAAACATCGAGTCCTGTGGATTGATTTTCGGGGGGGAAAGAGGATTAGTGAGCAAAGGAGTGCACTCTTTCGAAAGTGGTGTTTCCTCTTTAACTGGGCAGTTTCCATGGATGAAGTGAGGGGGTGACAATGGAGGCTCTGACAACCCTTGGTTATTATGCCTAGGACCAGAGGTGCGAATTGCAATGAGATCCAATTGGGAGGGGGTGAGTTTGTCATGCCTAGAGAGGGTGTTGTAATACAATGAACCTCTCCTGGAATTCCCCCTTTCTCTCGGCATGGTGGAGAGAATGCAGAGGTTGGTCTGTGGTGGAGCGAAGGCAGAGGGCGGAGGGGCTGGTGGAAAGAGCCCGGGAGAGCCCAAAAAAACCAAAGCATAGGAGTAAATGAAAAGGGAAATGCAGAGAATTCACCTATGAGAGTCAAGGGGCAGGAGCATAATAACAGATGGAAAAAGAGAGAATTTTCCTAAGAGATCTAGGGAGAAAACGCAATTGTAGAGGGAAAATGTGATAAATCACTCAGAAGAGCGAAGGAGCAAGAGCAAATGCAGAGGGAGAATGAATGAATTCACCAGGGTGATTGCCTTCTTAGTACAACTCGAATTGACAGATAGGCTACCCATGAGAACCAAGGTGACGGCTTCCCTGGGCCCGATGCCTAGCATGGTACGCCTAGCTTGGCTTATGCGGGAGGCCATCAAACCTGCAAGGTTGTCCAGGCACATTACCATTACTCTCCGTTGGGTGTGGGTCATTTTGCAATAATGGGTGGAGGGTTGGCGACCAGGGTTAATATCTCTTGTTGCTTCCCCATTCCATATGTACTCTGACACTATCTAGGTGGCACCCCATCCGGGGAGGGCAGTCTTATTGGGCCAGCTCCATGCATTGGAGCCATAGATGTGAACATGGGGACTGCCTTGTCTCGATGAAAATGACATGTTGAGTAGAGTCAACACCTGCATTGGTTAATCTATCTTCCACCTTGTTTTCACTTTGCCTTATGTGAGAGGTAGTGAGAGTTAGAGAGGGCCTGAGAAGAGCTTTTAGACTGTTGAGGGGGCCTAGGAGATGCCAGTTGGGGGTGATTTTTTCTGGGTATTTTCCATTTATGATTTTGGTAGCTAGCTCAATGAAAACTCAGGATTCTCCTTCTATTATTAGGTGAGTGATATTGTGGTCAAGAGCCAGTTGGATTCCTTTGATGAGACCCCAGTTTTCTATTGAATTATTGGTGTCATACCCCAGAGTTTCTGCCATGAGAAATTGAATTTGGCATGTGTTGCTCCTTATGACTGCTCCATATCCTGAGTTTCCTGGATTTCCCTTAGAGGCACTATCAAAATTGACTTTGTGAAATCCGGATTGGGGGCGAGGGAGCCAGACAAAGGGGCTAGAAGTCATTGCTTTTAGGGAAGACTATAGGGGGAGGAAGGAGAGGGTCAGGGAGAAGCCCCGGGAAATTAGGATTGAGAGTTCACTTGGATCGATGGGATAGTCTTCTTGGGTCCAATTATGGAGCTGGAGGGTTTCCTGAAGATGAAAGAGGATGGTGGTCTAGAGGTGAGGGGGAGGGGAGGCTTGGGAGTGGAAGATTCGTGTGTTTCTCTCTTTCCATAATTTCCAGACAATGAATCCTGGTAGGAGTTGTAAGGTTTTGTTCAGGATAGGAATTTTATAGGAATTGGGCCCCCAATTTCTAATTGTGTTGATGATGTTGTTGTTCTCTCTTTTGGTTCTTCTCATGTTCTGGGTGGCCTGATTCTAGATTTCCTCACTAAATGGGTAGTTATTTAGGAGGTGCTCCATGGTTTCTTCTTGCTGGTGAAAAAGGTGGCACATTGAGGGGCCTATGAATCCCCGTTTCCTAATATTTTCCCAAGTTAGGATTTTGTTCTGAACTAGAAGCCCGAGAAAAGTGGAGATTTTTGGCCAAAATCTTGATTTCCATATTATTTCCCATATGTGATCTTTTTTAATATTTTGGAATTTTTTCCTCTAGAATGTAGCCTTCTTTGAGTGTGAAGTTTCCATGTGGGGTATGACCCCATCAGACAATTTATGGGTCTATGCTTATACGGATTCTCCTTTGATTTGTCATTTGTTTCCAATGTTGCAAGTCACAATCTGTTTCCGTGTGGATATCATGGGGAGTCATTTTCTAGTTGCACCAAGGAGGATTGTTGGAGGTATTTGACCATAGTTCTGCCACTTTAATGGAGGTTAGATCTTGGATGTGATTCTCATAATATCTTAGGTTTTCTTTAGTTTGTAGGGGTGGCAGTTGTAGCCAAGAGTCTGTCCAGAACAGTGCACTCTGTCCATTGCGAATTTCCCAAAAGGCATGATCCTGTATGAGCGGGTGATTTTTCCAGGCCACATTACAGATATTGGAGCCCTGAGTTTTTTCTTGCAGCCGTATAAGGTGAGCCTGAGGTGTGTTCAGGGCATATTTGTGTTTCCACAATTTTTCCCAAAGATCAGTCAGAGTTTTGATCCAACGCCACCATATCTTTGCTCCCATAGTGTTGTTTAATTTGATTGCATCCCAGAGACCCAGACCTCCTAGGGATTTAGGAATACACACTTTGTCCCAACTGACAAGAGCCCACTTTTTTTCAGGGTTATGACCGTGCCAAAGAAAATTTATTTGCAGATCTCTTTTTTTTTATGACTGATTGTGGGGTGGCTAGAGATGAAAAGAGGTAGGCAGGAATAGCTTCTAGAACTTATTTTAAAAGAATGAACCTGGCTGGGAGATTGAGGGAACGGAAGTTCCAGTTTCTAAGGCGATTGGAGATTGAAATGAGAAGAGAATCCCATGAAATTTGTCTGGTAGCCGAGTCAGAGAGAGGAATTCCCAGGTATTGAGAGGGTAGAGAGTAGATGGGTATGGTCATCAGTTGTGAGATGTGATTTTGGATGGCCTCTGGCATATTGAAGAACAAGAGTTGATATTTGGCCATATTAAAGGTGGGTCTGGAGGGTTCACTGAAATCATTGAGAATGGATCTTAGTTTGTTGGCTTCTTGCGTAGTGGGGGTGTTCAAAAGCATCGTTTCATCAACAAATTGGCTATGTGAGGATGTCGGTTGTAACCCATGCAAATGGAGGCCTTGTAACGATCCATTTTGTATGGAAGCCTTGATGTATCAGCCCAAGCCCTCAGCCATTATGATGAAAATAAAGGGGGGGAGTGGGTCAACTTGTATTATACCTCTTGAGGGGGAGAAGGCTTGAGAGGGTACTCCATTGACAAGAATTCTGAAGAAGGCATAGGAGATGAGGTTCATTGTCCAAGAGATCCAATCTTTCTTGAAGCCAAAAGAAGTTAAGAGGGATTTCATATACTACCAACTTATTTTTTCAAAAGCCTTTGAAAGATCCAGTTTTAGTAGCATACTTGGAGTACGAGTGATTTTGAGTGAGTGAATGATTTCTTGGACTAAGATGACACTGTCCATGATTTGCCTTCCTTCAACATACCATGATTTCTCCTTGGAGATGATGAAGGGGAGAATGGGCTTGAGTCGTAATGCAATGACTTTGGAGATGATTTTATAAATCATGTTGCATAATGCTATTGGTCGGAAGTTCTTCGGATTAGTGACCCTCTCTTCGTTGGGAATTAGGGTGAGGAAGGTGGTGTTTAGCACAGGGAGGACTTTTCCCTATCTGTGTGATTCCTCAACTAGTTGCCACACCTCTTCCCTGAGTATTGACCAACAGTAGTGGAAGAAGTCTATGGTGAAGCCATCTGGGCCTGGATCTTTTCCTTTGGGTAGATCCTGAACAACTTGATCCACCTCTACTTGCGTTATGGGTCTCATGAGAACCGCGTTCTGTTCTGGGGAGATAAGGGTTGGAATGTTTTGAGTGACCCGTTATATTGTTGGAGTGTAGTCCAAAGGGGGTTCTGAGAGAAGATCCTTGTCGAACTCTGTCAGCTCATTTTTTATTTCCTGGTGGGTTAGTAGGGTGTTTCCCTGATCATCTTCCATCTTTGTAATGTGATTGATGAAGCATCTATGGATCATGGAGCGGTGGAATAATTTGGATTTTTTCTCCCCCTCTTTGAGCCATTGAACGCGAGATTTATGTCTCCATAGGATTTCCTCTTGCTTGTATCTTTCCTCAAGTTGCCTCTTGATGGTGTTCTCCTCTTTATACTAGGTGACCATGTAGCCCATTTGTATGACTCAATTTTGAAGGTCTTATAGTTTTTGTTCCAATGCTTTTCTTTCTTGAAAGATGTTCCCAAAGGCATCTTTGTTCCATTGGCATACCTATTGTTTGAAGTGTTTTAGTCTTTGATGGAAGCAGAACATTTTGGTCCCCTGTTGGATCTCCGCATTAGTCCACCATGTGCGGGCTAGCTCCTAGAAATCTGGATGGGTTAACCAAAATTTCTCAAATCTAAAGGGTTTGTGTTTGGGAGTGGCTATTATGTCTATCAAAAACTGAATTGGCTAGTGATTTGAGCCCATCTTTGGAAGTATGTTGGACTCTACCATTGGTCCTTCAAGCATGAGGGTTTCTGAGATTAAGAAGCAGTCTAGCCTGCAAGCTATTTGTTGATGTCTTGATCGTCTGTTGGTCCAAGTGTAGGTACCATTTCCATTTTCTATGTTGACAAGGTTGAGTCATTCTATTAGCTCCTGGAATTTTATGTTGTCTTGTTCCAGGCATTTCTTCCCTCCTATTTTTTCCTCAAGTGTGAGGATCATGTTGAAATATCCTTCGACTATCCATCGCTTGTGTTCTACAAGATAGCTCAGGTAGGACAAGCTTATGAGGAAGAGATCCTTGTCCTGGCAGTTTTGTGGGCCATAAGCATTGGTAATCAACCCATATTTGTCCGAGCCAATAGTTCAATAATGAGTTGTTAGTGTGCTTGGTGTGGAGAGGGCTTGATCTAGAATCATTATGGTAGCATTCCAGAGTATAGATAGTCCCCCTGCCACACCTTTTGAATACGAATGAAAAAATTTGCAGTGTCGCCAGCATTTTTTGAGTATGTCCTCGATGGTTTGTCCCACGCACTTTGTTTCTTGAAGCAAGAGAATATCAGGGTCTTCCACTTTTACATAGTTTCAGAGAATCCTATGTTTGGATCTCCAATTTAGGCATCTGATGTTCCAGGTTATGATCTTCATTATTAACAATTAGGTGGGTGGGAAAAGGATCTCTTCGAGAGCCATTGAATCTTCCTCGAATTGATCATGTAGTTCCCTACCTCTTTTATTAGTTGGTGTGATGATTTTCTCCCTCTCCTTTTGTTTTCCTTAGGGTTCTTCTGGGAATATGGGTTTGGATCTGCGCTGATGTTGAGTCTAGAGGTATCCCCCACTGTAGATTCAAGAAATGCCTTATGAACTTTCCTGATTTGATATTTCAGTATTGTTTGGAGGTCCTTCTTGTTAAGTGCTTCTTCTAGCTTGTCTAGGTCAATGTCGGCCAAATCCTGCTCGTCCGTTTCCATTACAGTATCTTCTTCCCTCTATGGGCCTTTCCCTGGATTAGAAGGTACATGGGAGTCTGGGTTTCTATTGTGTGTTGGGTTTTCCTGTTGATGTTGTTTTTCTTTTCTTTTTTTGTTTCCTCGTTATGTTGCTTGATATGGGTTTTCGACCTCTTCTGCCTCTAGAAGCTAGTTGAGGGCTTCGAAAGAGTTGGTATTGGAGATCCTTTGTCCATTGTTTTTTGTTGGATTTTTTTCTGTGCTTGTCTTCTGTGGTCCTAAACCTGTGTGAACCCATCCTTTTGTTTCTCCCCATCTTTCAGTTTGGTGGGTGCGTTAAGGGGGCAGTCTCTGAAGAGATGCCCATGTTCATGGCATTTCTGACAGTAGAAAAGGATGTGTTCGTAATCCATTGTTTGGGCCCATTCCTCATCCTGATATTCCAAGGTTACTGAACCAGGTAAATCTTTGGATATATTCATATAAACACATATTCTTGCATAGGAAGTGTATTTTCTTTGTTTTGTGGCCTCTAAGGACTTTACATGTTTTCTGAGGGTGTTGCCAATACCCATTAGTATTTCTTATAACTAGAACTCTTGAGGGAGGGAATAGAGATGAATCCATACTGTGGCATAGGAAAAATCTTCCATTTCGGGGCAGAAGCGATCCTTCCATAAGCGCAAGTATAGACCCACTGAGTTGTAGAAGTATGGTCCACCTTCGAAGATGCAGTCTTTGTCTTCCAGGTTATAGAAAATAACTGTGAAAAACCCTTTGGAGCTTAGCTGTAGCTCGTAATCTCCTTCTAGATTCCACCAGGTCATAATCTATCTCGCAAGATCCTTCTCTGAGGGCCACAGACCCAAAAATTTGTCGATTAGAGCATGGTCTCTCATGAACTGTGTGTGCTCCCCTATTCTGGTTGATTTTATGACATATATGGGCATTACCAGAGCTTGTGGGATGCATTTTCTAGGTATCCAGACCCGAGCAGCTTTTGGACGCAATCACTATGCATCCATACTTGTTCCTTTGCTTCCATCTGTCTCATGTTGCAGATATTTGTCTCGTAGGTGTGGCGGAGGTTCGAAAGGCGGTCGACGAGAATAGGAGTTTTCTTTTTCATTTGTTGTTATGTTATGGTATGAGGGGGTTTTCACCCCTCCGTCTTCCCTCATACTGTTGTGTCAGGGGTTGTGGTAGAGCTGGATGTGTTAGGAGCGTGCAGAGAGGGCCTGCAGGTAATAGGGTGAGGATCTGTGGTTTGCATGAAACCCTAATCGTTTGAGAGGGGTTCTTCAATCTTGTTCCATACTCTACTTGCATATGCTAATACCATATAAAGAGAATTTTGGAAATGGTTAAATAGGATGTAGATGTAGTTGTTTCTGGGTTATTGCTATGGACATTTATTTGGACATTATCGGAGATGTTAAGAAGAACAATTAAACTTTTACATTTGCACATGTTAACATAACTAAATAAAAATATTTTTAGAACAAGTTAATTAAGATGGTTGTATGTTTTAAACATTTGCAGTATAGCAATGCACACAGATTCTTTATAAAACAGAAAGAAAGCAATAGCATTCACACATAGTACTCAAGCATTTACCTTGGAAATCCTTAACTGGGAAAACCAACAAATGTTTAGAGTCATACCTCTAACTCTCATGGTATTAAATTCACCATTACAATGAAATATATGTGATCCCATGACATCTGAAACTCTAATCCATTGACCCAGATTAGATTCCTTGACTGAAATTACATTACAATGGGACAAAAAATCATCGGCCAAAAACAGACCAAAAAACAACCCAATTTTTTTTATTGAAGGTTGCAACCCCCTTACTCCCATTCCAATGCGTAATATATGAGCTAATCATGTAAAGAATATAACACATATCCAATAATTATTTATTGAAATATTGACATAGACATTTATTTTAAAACATTTATTTTAAAACATTACTAAAAACTTACAATTTTCCATTAAAGATCATCGAAACTTGAATTTGAATGTCATTGTATACATAATTTTGGTGAGAGTATCCGTGGAAAAAATATTTGTAACTACAACTAATGGTTGCAATATAAACCACTCTACAAGCCATCTAAGGGGTAGAGTATTTTGGATATCCATTTGGTTGTATAAATGTGGCGAAGTTTGAAGTTTTATAAATATTCTTCCTAGTTATAAATTTTAGATTTTTTTTATATAATAATTTTTTTATATTTATTAATATTAATATTGGTGTGTAGAAAATTGGTATCTTTCATAAAATTTATATTAATAATTAAAATGTATATATATGTTTAATTTTTTTTTAAATTATTCATATTTATTTATCATATATTAAAATATAGAATTTAATAGGGCTTAAAGTCATTATAATAATATACTTGTTAAGAGTTCAATTTGGAGGATAAAAATCATTCCTCCCAACCACCAAAACTAAACCTATTTGACAATGTGAAAAAATTATTTATTTAAAATATAAGTATTTTTAATATTTTTAAACATATTTTAATATGAAAATATTAATATTCATTTTAAAATTACACTTAGTTCAATATTTTATTTAAAAGTTGGATTTCAATTATTATAAGTTTAGATTCCCCTCAGATGGGGTGTCAACAAGCCACACATGACAACAAGCCGCATGGCCCGTGCAACCACCAGGTGCTTGGTGTTTCTTCTGAGGCGGGTAGCTAGTGTGGGATTCAATGAACGAGGTATATCTCTCATGCACATTTTAGTGTTTCATCATACAATGAAGGTTGGATCGGTTGGATCTAGTCTTGCTTCTATGCAGGGATTCCATGTGGCAGTTATGGTTACATTTAGTGCAAAGGTCCAAGTGATGGGTACTCTCGTAACCTGTAAATGCTCAATAAGACCATCGTCATCAAAACTCGGAAGAGGCAAGGTGTTTCACTCATTCTTGTCCTGTGGATTCCAACCTCAAGTTGCTCCTAGATGGTTTTAGATAGGGTGTTGATTTTACTCCCTCCTTGCAATATACCTCGCGAAAGGGGTAGGGTTCGCAAATGGATCGACACATTTCATCACTATTCCAGTCAACGTCGCAATCTTTCTCCCTTGTCTGATGATTCTGACTCTGCCCACATGGAGATGTACCACATGCCAATGGGTCGAGATTAAAAGCGAGAGTGGTGGGACCCGATGACGTCGTTAAAAGCGACGTGGACCCTCATGAATGTGCCACGTGCCACCGTGGTTGTGGGTGACCACTGTGCTATGTGGGCCCGGAGGGTAAAGTAAATCGGAATTTTGGAAGTCGGGGGTTGGAAAGGAAAGCAAGTCTGAAAGCCTCGTGGACCGAAAACCCGAAGTCCCGAAGTCCTGAAATCTCCGAAGACAGAAGAATCGTAGTGGAATTTAAGGACAACAACTATGTTGTGGGCCCGGAGAATAAGGAAACCAATTTTTTGGAATTTGGGAATTGAAATGATAAAAGGTTGGGAGTCACTGCAAAATGAACTCCCGGGTGTCGAAAACCCGAAGTCCCGGGTACCGAAAACCCAAAGGCCTGAAAGTCCCGAAATGCCAAAAACAAAAGTTTCAAAGACCCGAAAATTGCAGAGCCGAATGAGAGCTCAAAAAACTTATTTGAATCGAAATGTCTTTTGTTCTTGTTCGTATTGGCGTATAAATGTTGTGGATTGTTCATGAAGTTTTAATGGCCTGACAAACTTCAAATTGAATTGCACAGTGCATGTGCAGAGTTCAACGAGGGTCGAGACTCCAGTTAACCAACGTCGAGTATGGAATGGGAAAAGGTGCAGATTGCCTTCGAAATAGGAGACGAACGAGAAGGAAAGGATGTCAATATGGAAGTGGAAGGATCGAACTCCAATGGGCATAGAAAAGAAAAGGATAAGGAAGGACACATAATGAAAATCATTGAAGGATTGCAAAGAGAGGCCCAGGCTCGTCAAGCTGATAGCCGAAAGCTCATGAAAGTCAGGGATCGACAGGGTGTATTAAACTTAAAATTTTTGAAGAGCCTGGAAAGAATAGAGAGGAAACTCGAGAAGGGAAGAGACTCAAGTAAGACGAAGAGTCGCAGAACCCCTAGGAGAAGAAGGAGATCAAGAACCGTCAGGAATCCCGAGAGGAAAAGGAGGTCGAGGAGTGGTAGCCGACATCTTAGTTGCTCCCAAAGACATTCCAATAGGGGAACATGCAGTAGTTCGAGCTCGTCTCCTACCAGAAAGCACAGAAAATCTAGAAGGGATGAATTGAAAGGGGAAATCAACAAGATTAAACTGCCTACGTTCGATGGTGAACATAAGAAGGAAGAAGATGTCGAAATATGGTTGTTGGGTATAAAGAAATACTTCCAACTACATAATTATTCTGCCCATGCAGAAGGAAGAATTACAATGTACCAGCTGAAAGGAAAATCATCCATGTGGTGTAACTAGTTGGTGTAGGTGCAACACATCAGAGAGAAAGAGGTCACGTGGAAGGATTTTAAGAGGTATTTTGAGAAGAAATACCTGACCAAAAGATACTATGACATAAAGATGAAGGAGTTCTTTGAACTCAAGTTGGGTAGTATGACCATTGATGAGTATGAACGAAGTTTTCTGGAACTACTAAAGTATGTTCCATTCATCAAAGACGAGGCTGTTAAAATTCAGAGGTATCTGAGTGGACTACTACCTTCCATTGGTGACAAGATTCAATATGATGATCCTAAAACTATGGAAGAAACAATAAGAAGGGAGAAATGCTTATACGAACAGAAAAGAGAAAAGCCTACCTTTCATAAGGCTTGGGATGACCAGAAGAGGTTTAAGAAAGAACAGAGGTAGAAGGGAAACATGCCACTCTTTTTCAAGAACATCCCTTAGGGACAGTCATCTTTTAGAGACCCCAGGAAAATTGAAGGGAGTGAGCAGATGCCAAGGTCTCCACCTATGGAGTGTTGGGGTTGTAAAGGGAATCATAGGTACAGAGACTGCCCCCATAGAAAAGACAAAGCAAGAACTATTCATATTGTTCAGCAAGTTGAAACAGTGGAGGATATGGGCAGCAGAATGCCAAGGATCTACGCAGCCCTAGACAACAAACAAGCAGAATTTCAATCGCACATGATTGAAGTGCAAGGTACGATCAACAACCGACCACTTGTTATTTTAATTGATTTAGGGGCTAGCCATAGTTATATAGATCCTAGAGTCGTGGAAAGTTTGCATTTAACAAGAAGCAAACATGAAAAGTCTTGGTTAGTGAAATTGGCCACAGGGACCAAGAGGAAGGTCACTGAATTGGTTAAGTCTTGTTTAGTGGACATGAAAGGAACGAGCAATAAGGCTGAATTGAACATTTTTCCTTTAGGCTCATACGATTGCTTAATTGGGATGGACTGGTTGGACCAGCATCATGCCCTTTTGGATTGTCGTAACAAGAGGTTTACCTGCCTGAACGAAGAGGGAAATCCGGTAACAGTCCAAGGAATTCCCAAAGCCATGGCTGTTAGGGAAATCTCAGCCATGCAGCTGAAGAAATGTTACCAGAAAGGCTGTCAATTATATGCAGCTCGGGTGGAAGAAGCATCCCGAGATGTAGTATCGAATCTGGAAGATCATGAGGTACTCAAAGAGTTCAAGGATGTATTTTAGGAGGTACCTGGACTACCTCTGAAGAGGGACATCGATTTTTCTATAAATTTGATGCCTGGAGCAGCTCCAGTTTCGAAGGCTCCTGATAGAATGAGTATGCCAGAGCTGAAAGAGTTGCAATTGCAGCTCGAAGAGCTACTAAAGAAGGGATACATTCACCCCAGCGTGTCACCTTAGGGAGCCCCGGTCCTATTCATGAAGAATAAAGATGGGACATTGAGACTGTGCATTGATTTCTGACAGTTGAATAAGGTCACTGTCAAGAACAAGTATCCTCTGCCAAGGATTGATGATCTTTTTGATCAGTTGAAGGATATGAAAATATTTTCAAAAATAGATCTCAGATCTGGATATCACCAAGTGGGAATAAATGATGATGACATTAACAAGACCACCTTTAGAACAAGGTACGGTCATTATGAATTCACAGTGGTGCCGTTTGGACTGACAAATGCACCTGTTGTTTTCATGTTCTTAATGAATGGAGTGTTCAGAGATTATTTGGACAAGTTTTTGATAGTCTTCCTAGACGATATCTTGGTGTATTCCAAGATAGAGGAAGAACATGAACAACACCTGAGAATGGTGCTGCAGGTATTGAGAGAACACTAGTTGTACACAAAATTGAGCTATTGCTCATTTTACCAAAGGAAGATTCATTATTTGGGGCACATTATATCAAAGGAAGGGATCGTTGTGGATCCTAAAAAGGTTTAGGCCATTCGAGAATGGTCAACGCCAAGGAATGTGGCGGAAGTGAGATCTTTTATGGGTCTGGCAGGCTACTACAGAAGGTTTATAGCCAGATTCTCAAAGATAGATCACCCTATCACTTCCTTGCAAAAGAAGGAGAAGAAGTTTCAGTGGACTGAAGAATGTGAGAGCAACTTCTAGTGATTGAAGCAGCTACTAACCAGTGCTCCAATCCTGAAGATTGTGGATCCAAATAAGGATTACGTAGTGTGCACAGATGCGTGTAAGGAGGGGCTGGGAGGAGTTCTCAGCCAAGAGGGATTTGTAATTTGTTATGAGTCCCAAAAGCTGAAAGAGCATGAAAGGAATTATGCCACTCATGATTTAGAGCTAGCAGCAATCGTCCACGCCTTGAGGAAATGGAGACATTACCTCATGGGAAGGAGATTCGAATTAAGAACAGACCACAACGGTCTAAAGTATTTATTTGATCAGCCAACTTTAAATGTGAGGCAAACCAGATGGTTGGATTTTCTATGCGAATATGACTTTGATATCAAACATATCAAAGGGAAAGAAAATAAGGTGGTTGATGCACTCAGCAGAAAAGTACACAAATTACATGCTACAGCCATTAGCATGTACAAGACTGAGATGAAAGACAGAATTTTGGAAGGTGCAAATACTGATTTGCAGTACAAAAGTCTTGTAGCAAAGCTACAACAGCGTGAGAGACCACAGACCAAGGAAAGTTACACCTTGGGAACTAATGGTTTACTTCTGTATAAAAACAGAGTGTATGTACCCAATGTCCGAGAATTGAAGCTGGCAATTCTAAAGGAGATGCATAACGTGGCTTATGTTGGACATCTTGGATATTAGAAGACTGTGGCAGCAGTCAAAAGCCATTATTTTTGGCCAGGTATGAAGAAAGAAATTGCTGAATACATCGCCAGATGTATGGAGTGCCAGAAGGTTAAGGCTGAGCATAGACACCCAGCAAGGTTGTTGCAGTCTTTACCCATTCCTGAGTGGAAATGGAACGTGGTAACAATGGATTTTATCACCGGACTACCTAGAACCAACAAGCAACATGATTCAATCATGGTGGTGGTGGACAAGCTTACTAAAGCCGCCCATTTTATTCCACTGAAAACCACCCACAGGGTAGCGGATGTTGCTGATATCTTTTTAAAAGAAGTTGCACGCTTGCACGGAATTCCTAAGACAATTGTGTCTGATAGGGACCTGAAATTCACCTCGAATTTCTGGAAAGGACTGTTCAAGGGATTCGGAACGAATCTGAACTTTAGTACAGCATATCATCCTGAGTCTGATGGTCAGATAGAGAGGGTGAACAGGGTAATAGAAGACATACTGAGAATGTATGTGATGGACAAACCATCAAGGTGGGAAGACTACCTGTATTTGGTGGAATTCGCCTACAATAATGGGTATCATGCATCATTGAAGATGATCCCATTCGAAGCACTTTATGGAAGAAAGTGCAACACTCTAGTGAGCTGGGATAATCTAGCTGATAGAGCAGTAGTTGGGCCTGAGCTGCTCAAAGAGATGGAAGATCAAATGATAAAAATTAAACAGAATCTAAAAGTTGCCCAGGATAGGCAGAAAAGTTACACTGATAGTAACAAAACCCATAGAGAATTCAAAGTGGGTGACCATGTTTTCCTGAAAGTGAAGGCTAACAGGAGTTCCCTGAAGTTGGGAAGTTGTGCCAAATTGGCAGCAAGATTCTGTGGGCCATTTGAGATCCTGGAAAGGATTGGGCCAGTTGCATACATGCTTGCACTACCTACATCTATGACTGTACATAATGTGTTTCATGTTTCACTGCTTAATAAATATGTACATGATGCTAATCATGTTATCGATTGGAATGTGATTCAGGTGGAACCAAAAGGTGTCCTGCAAGTGCATCATGTGCGCATATTGGACAGGACAAGCAAACAGCTCCAGAATCGAGCCATAGAGCTTATAAAGGTCTAGTGGACCTGGTACGGTCCTGAGGATGCGACATCGAAGCATGAAGAAGTTATGCAGGCAGAGTACCCGTATCTTTTTGAAAATTTTGAAAGGCTTGCAGAGACAGTGTAAGTTGCACTGAGGACAGTGCAAAAATAAGGGAGGGGGATTGTAATGTCCCCAAGGCCGAGCCCAGTTGTAAATCTGATGTATGAAATGAATTGTATATATGTGTTATAGGCTGGTGAGCCAAGTTTGTATAAGCCGGTGGGATTATGTGATTGTTAGGCCAGAGAGACTAAGGGTTGGAGGCCAAGGACCTGATTTTGTACTTGTATATATATGCAAAAACATTTAATAAAATTTTAAACACCGCCAGGTGTAGACTGGCCACGATGAAAGAGTGAAGGGGGACTGAGTTTCCACAGAGAAGGCAAGGGATTAGGGGATAGAATATGGGAAAAGGGGATAAGTGCTTAGCCTAGGGGGGGCTTAAGCCTAGGAATAATATTTTATTATTATTCCAAAAGAACATGTGCCATTTATATTATTATTCCTAAGTTCCTGACCAAGGGAAGGTGATGCGTGCTGGTGGAACGCATGTAGTCTCCAGGGCAACAAGTGTCGACCCTGGTGCATGAAAATAAAACAGTTTGGGTGGACCGTGAAGAAAGGGGAGGAGGCTCTCATTTGAGCGGACTGCGAGAGGGTGTAAGGGGCTATGAGCAGTATGACTGACCGGAGCTCTGCAGAAAAACCTCGCACACCTTCTAAACTGAAAAACCAGTGCTGTGTCGGGAGAATCCATGTGCATCCACTGCCCGAGATCGAGCCTGTGCGTGAGATCTCTGTCTTGAAGCCGTGACCCTGAGCCATTTTTTCCATTACTGAGCTTGTGGAAAAAGCCGTGTTTGTGGGCGATTCTCTCCAGGCGAGAGAGTGCACAGAGGAAGGAGAGAACTCCTGGAAGGAACCCTATAGCTACCACAGAGCTCGGAGACTTCCGGCTCGGTCTGTTGCTGTAACCCAAGGCAAGGGAGGTTAGCAGCTGAAGAACTGTCCAGATGACAGAGAAGGTGTATCCTCCTGGGGTGGAACAGGCATGTGGGGAATGAGGGACTATGGGAAGTGAGTGTGGGTGGTTCCTGGGAGAGAATTCCTTCCTGTGGCTGTGTATTGTTTTCCCTGTAACCTCAACCTAACCTAGGATTCCTTGTCTCGGGGTGGAGCTTAGTCCCGGCTCGGGGGTGACCCACTGCTAAGCTGATGAGCAGTGTGGTCTAAGGCTGGGAGGTTTTTGGAAGGCCTTCACTTGGTTGGTGGATTCTACCACTGTTAAAAGATAAGTATCTGATTATGTTTTAATCATGTTTTTGCATGACTCTACTGTTTATGTTATCATGATTTCCGCTGTGTATATGAATATGTATGAAATGCTATTGATTGTTAATTATGGCAGTAACTCATATGAATACTCTGTGTAGAATGTGTTTATTTGTTTAAATGCATGGGATTTATAATACCTGTATGAGTTATGTACCAAGTGGTGTTAAAGTTTCCTTTTAAGAGTGATTAAGCCATGGTAGCTAAAAAGGTGTGCTACAGAGATCCTATCAAAATGTTGCTCGAGGAGGCCCTCAAGAAACAAAGGAACGTGATGATGGACAACTTTGCCTAGATTCTTCAACGGATTCCCACTAGCGGTGCATCGACATCCAACAGCCACTCTGGAGGCACCACTCCTTTTAAGGTACAAGTAAACTTTGGCATTCCCATATTTGAGGGCCAAATAGATGCATATGTCGTAGATAGAGGGTTGAATCTGTTAGAAGGATATTTCTTGGTTCATGACTTTTCCGACCGAGAAAAGATTATTTTTGCACTCCTCAAAACCGCCCCCCATGTCAAGGACTGGTGGGAAACCTACTCGAAGCAACAGGGCGAGGGAGAACCCTCTCTGTTCTCGGCTGCACCCACTTGGAATTCTTTCTGAGACACCATCAAGGAACAATATTATCCCGTGGGGAGCTATGAGGACAAATACATACAATGGACTATGTTGCGGTAGCAAAGGGACCAAGATGTGCAYGAGATGACGAATCTGTTTCATGCCCTACACACAAAGTTGGGTATCAAAGATTCAGAGAAACATTTGGTGTTAAAGTACCGTAGTTGTCTGCACAGATACATTCAGGAAGAAATGGAATTCCTCGACATCTCCTCTATTGGTGTGGCATATTGATATGCTGCCAAGATTGAGCAAAAGTTCAAACAGAAGAAGCGAGACTTTGGGTCTGTAAATCAGAAGCAAGGGAAAGGTACCCCCAAACCACAGAACAAAGGACCAAGCCAAGGTGGGGCAGCCCAAGACAACCTGCCAAAGCCACAAGCAAAGAACAACACCACGAAGCCAAAAAAGGACACGGGGAAGTGGTGTGAGTTCCATAAGAAATCCATTCGCAACACAAGTGAGTGTCGAACCAAGAAATCACTGGTAGCCGAGTTGAAGGTTTCTGAATCGGATGCATGCTCCAACTCTGAATCAAAACCTGACAAGGGGATTGATAGGGGGAAGCAGATTATTTATGCAGAGCCCAACGCCATCGTTGCCACCACGAAGATCCAAAAGGAGGAACCAGAAGATCCAGAGGAGGCAGAGTGTCTCTTCCATTCCAATATGTGGGTAAAGGGTTCCCCATTACAGTTCATTGTCGACAGCAGGAGCTAGAAGAACCTCATCTCGGTAGAGGTCGTGAAGCGACTGGGCATGTCGACCACAAAACACCCACAACCATACACCATCGGATGGTTGCACCAAGGATGGGACCTTTGTGTCAGTCAACAATGTCGCCTTCCCTACAGCATCAAGCCCTTCACGGATGAGGTATTATGTGGCATTGCTCCTCTTGATGTTTCTGATGTATTATTAGGCCATTCGTACTTGTGGAAGCGACATGTTGTGTATGAGTCAAGGCCTTGTGTTGTTATTATCACTTTGGGAAATAATTTGTATAGGATACCGGAGATAGCACCGCCTACCACCATCTCTTTGGTTACTGCAAAACAATGCAGTAAGCTCATTTCCAAAACCAGGAAATTTGTTTTCATGATGATCCGCCCTCAGGGAAAGAAGAAGATTGTGGCCATGACCTCCAGATAGGGCCCCGCTACACGAAAACAACAGATGGATAAGGTCGTGGAGGAGTACAAGGACATCTTCACCTCCCCTGCAGGGGTGCCTCTACACTGCCAGGTCAAGAACTCATCGATATGACCCCAGGTGCGTTGTTTCCCAATGGACCCATCTATCGACGCTCTGTTCTAGAGAATGAAGAAATCAAGAGGCAGATTCAGGAGCTGTTGAAGAAAGGTCAAATCCGGACGAGTTCATCGCCCTGTGGGAGCCCGATCATGTTGGTGTAGAAGAAGGATGGGACTTGGAGACTCTGCATTGACTATCAGGCACTGAACAAGATCACTGTCCGGAATAGGTACCCGATCCCACATATTGATGACCTTCTGGACCAACTCAAGGGGGCGAAATATTTGAGCAAGATCAAATTGAAGTCTGGGTATCACCAGGTACCAATCGAACCCTCTGATGTGTGGAAGACTGCATTCAAATCCAAGGAGGGCCTTTTCGAATGTTTGGTCATGCCTTTTGGGTTGACGAATGCCCCTGCAATCTTCATGAGGCTAATGGACGACATCATGCGGCCATTCACCAACTCATTTGTAGTAGTGTACTTGGATGGCATTCTGATCTTCAGCCAGACTTGGGAAGAGCACCTCTAGCACATCCGATAGGTCCTCCAAACACTACGGCAACACAAGTTGTGTGCCAATTTGGAGAAATGCACTTTTGGCATGACCTAGGTTTAGTATCTAGGATACATTATTGATGAGTGGGGGGTGCATGTGGATCCAGCAAAGATCCAAGTCATTCGAAATTGGCCAGCCCCAACCACCCTAACAAAGCTCTGCAGCTTTCTAGGTCTTGCCAATTTCTACCGCAGGTTTGTGTTGGGATTCTCTCATATCACTTGGCCCTTGAGTCAAGTCACCAAGGGAGGAGCTAAAGCAAAATTCTTTTGGTCTGAATCTCAACAGAAGGCGTTCGGGGAGTTGAAGCATCGCCTCTTCTCTGCACCAGTGCTCACATTACCAGACTTGCAACAACCATTTGAGATCGAGACAGATGCCTCTGACTATGCTATTGGGGTAGTCCTTACTCAACATGGGCATCCAATGGCATATCACAATGAGACACTTTCTGACACAGTCTGAAAGTATCCCGCTTATGACAAAGAAATGTATTCCATTGTCCAGGCTTGTTGGCAATGGAAGCATTACATTTTGGGAAAGGAAACGTTCATCCACACAGACCACCAACCCCTGTAGTTCATACAGACACGAGGGAAGTTGCAGAACGATCACCATCAGAAGTGGTCCACATACCTGCAATAGTTTCATTTGAGAATTAAGTACAAAAAAGGCAGCACCAATAATGTTGCAGACTGCCTCAGTCAACCACCCATCGTGGCACTAACCACTATGCTCAACTCTTGTGGGCACGAGACTCCCGATTGGCTGCTTCTCTACACAAGTGATTCAGAATTCGGCCACACATACAATACACTCTTGGAGGGTAAGCAAGTTCCCAATTTTCACCTCTAAGATGCCCTTCTTTGTCACCTGGGACACCTTTGTGTTCCTTCAAGCGAGTGTGCCAAGATGATTTGGGAGGCGCACTACAGTCGAGTTGCTGGGCATTTCGGGGTCGAGAAAATCATGGTAGTATTGCAAAAGTATTTCTATTGGCCGAACCTTCGACAAGATGTCAGGAAGTACATCAAGTCCTGCACTTCTTGCGCCATTGCCAAACTGACCATCAAGAAGCAAGGCCTCTATACTCTGCTTCCTAACCCCAGTCAACCTTGGGAATCCATCTCTATGGATTACATGTCGGGCCTTCCTTCTACTAAGCATGGAAATGACTGTGTTTTTGTGGTCGTCGACCAATTCTCGAAGATGTTCATTATGATGGCCTGCAAGAAGAATATCACAACAGAAGCCACTGCTAAACTCTTCTTTGAACGATTGTGGGTACACTTTGGGATGCCACAGTCTATCATCTCAAATCGGGACAGTAGGTTCCTCAGTACATTTTGGTCTAGCCTCTGGTCGATGCTGGACACCAAGCTCACCAAGTCCACAGCTTTCCATCCACAAACTAATGGCCAGACAGAGGTCGTCAACCGGATGATCGTACACATTTCGCGCATGTACAATTCAAAGAATCCACGCAGATGGGATGACAGCCTCCCTTATGTACAACACAGCTACAACCGGGCTCTCCATAGCTCAACCAGCCACAACCCCTTTCAAGTGGGCTTGGGATTCCAGCCACTACATCTCATTGACATAGCCATGCCATTTATGGCTACTCAGGAAGATTCAGCTCATGTTTAGTATGAGGCTGACAAGGCAAACAGCTTCATTGAGCACATTCAACACATCTGCCAATAGGTTCATGACATCTTGGACAAAGCCAATGCTAAGTACAAGCAGCGAAATGATCAACATCGGGTGCCACACAACTTCCAGGTGGGCGACAAAGTGTGGCTGCATTTGCAAAAGGAGCGCCTCGTTGGACCCCACTACAAGCTTCGTCCACTCCGATATGGGTCGTACACCCTCACCAAGTTTGTAGGGGAAAATTCCTTTGAGCTCAGAATTCCACCATTCCTTGGTCTACACCTAGTGTTCAATGTGGACCACCTTCGTCCCTACTTTCCACCTCTACTAAACACATCTGACATGGCAGAACAACTCACACCAACAGAGTTAAATCCAGACCACATGGAACAAGCCATAACTGATCAGATCATGGATACACAGATCAATCACACCCAAAAACAAAGGATACCGCTATATCAAGTTGTCAAAGTAGGCCAACTCCTTCACCAAGGCAAGTGTCTCACCAGGGACCAAGTTCAGCAGAAGTTTCCTCATCTCATGGAGAAACTCAACGAAATGGGGACCATTTCTTCCTAAGGGGGGAGGAATGATCCAAGTGGATATTGGTGGCCACCCACATATTCCACTTGGACCCCCACCATTGCTTCTTTCAGTTTTTCAGTTTCCGGATAGTTTACTATTTTTAGTAGTTTTTCGGGTCCTGAACTTCTGGAGCCGTTTTGAGGCCTTAAATGATGTTTTTTGGGAAAACAGGCAACAACATGGATCATAGATCAATGTTGCTCACCCAAAAGTTGTATTCCTTGAATAGATCTTTCAACGAGGTATGGAACGCATCAAACAAAGATCGTATGCCAAAGTTACGTCCCCGGGAAGTTGATGTACCAACTTACCCAAACGGGGCCCATAGTCTTGGTGTTTCATCTCCTAGGGTTAGGTCTTTGGATGTTTAGGGTTTTTCCATTGTTTATCAATAATAATAGGCCTTCGAGCCTCATTGTAACACAATTCAGAGGCCAATAGCCGCCACATCTCTTCTTAGAGATAAACTACCAGGGCCCTAGCTAGTTATTTCCATTCTGTCTGTAAGCATATTTCAGTCATTTGTTATTAATGAAATGAAGTCTTATTTCCGTTGCATCTTTGCGTTTATGTGTATTTTTGTATTTCATTGTGTTCCTACATAAATCTGGATCAGTGGAAGCCTTCGTAATGCCTACTGAGATGAATATTCAAGAAGAAGTGACCACCTATGATTCCAGGAGGAATAATGGGGGCTCTGGACCTCCGACACAAGGTGATGACACCCACCAGCACTACGTCGAGGAACACCCTATGTGATTCATAGAATACCAACTTGAGTTGATCTTTGACGTATGACTCGATCTGGAAAACTAGAAATTTTGCCAAGAAATGATGAAACAAAAAAATCGGGGTGCTTTATGATATGCTCACAACCAGTAGCAAAGCCACTACTTCCATGAGCGGCCACACCAGTGAGCGGTTGTCCCAACATTGCATGCTCCTCCCCATCACGATGGTGAGGGCACCTCATCAGGAGTATGATCAACCTATCCAACAATGCTCTATGGTTTTCTTTTACTCTCATCTTTCTCTAAACTTAGTTTTGTGTTCATTTTTTATATCGACTTGTTTAATAGACAGCACAAGTGTATTATGGACATCAATTTTGTTCCATGGGGAAAATGTTTACAGACAATTCAAACCTAGTGTTGGAGTTGGTTTCCATTAATGACAGCTCTGGCATCAAGTTTTTTTATATGTATTTTGATCTTTGTTTATATAAGGTAATATAAATTTCTAACTTAAAAAAAAATATAAATTTTAATTTTAATTTCAAAATATTTGTTATAATATCGATTTTCTTAAACATTAATCATCATTAATTATTTATTAAAAATTAAATTTTTATTTATTTAAAATAAGGTTATAATTATATATTTAATGTTAAAGTAATTGTTACAAAAATAAAGTAGATAATGACAAAGAAATTTCCATTTATAATGAAATTAAATTGGACTTTCAAAATATTTATAATAAAACTTAGTTCTATAACATGTTGAGAAATAATAATAAAAATAAAAATAAGAATAAAATTTAAAATTTTATTCAAAATTATTTTATTAAGAAAATAATATAGTAATTTCAAAATAATTAATTCAATTTTAATAATTAAATAAACTAAAACTAATTTTAACAAATAATCATTATCATCATATTTGTTGTTTACATAATACTTATATTTAAGAGAAATTTCTCCATTACTTCATCTTTTTACAATATTTTCAAAAATCAAAATAATAAATATCATATTTATTTATTAATGTGTTTTTTCTAAATAATAGTTTTTTTTGAAATATTTAGTACACATAATAACTATATATTTAAGAGAAATTTCTCCATTACTTTATCTTTTTACAATATTTTCAAAAATCAAAATAATAAATATCATATTTATTTATTAATGTGTTTTTTTTAAATAATAGTTTTTTTGAAATATTTATTGTGCTAAGAGACGTTTTATAATCCACTTTGAAAGAGATGTTATAAAAATAATAATAATAATAAATAATAAAATAAAAAATTATGTCAACTCCACACACACTACAACTTAATATGGGGAGATGTTCATGTAAGTCTGAATATATCAAGCGTTCATAGGGATCAAATCTATCTAGGTGCAAACCATTTTAGAGTAAAAAATCTAAGGAAAGGTTAAAGTTTTGCACCTTGAGAGTAAATCCAAAGTTAAATGGATCTAGGGTGGTTGCATCGAGAGACGCTCTACAACTGAGTGTGACATTAAAATAATAATAATAAATAATAAAATAATAAAAATGTATGTTAACTCCATTACACACACATACACACTACAACTCAGTATGGGGGAGATGTTCATGTAACTCCGAATCTATCAAGCATTCAGAGGGATCAAATTTGTCTAGGTGTAAACCTTTTTAGTGTGAAAAACATGAGAAAAAAATTAAAATTTTGCACCTTAAAAAATGTGATCCCTCTCGATACTTAATAAATCTTAAGTTTAATAGATCTAGACTATTTTATAAACAATATTGCTATATATCTTATTTATTTCTCCCATAATAAATCAAAATGTTTTTTTTTTAATTTAAATACATACACTTTGTTTTACTTTATTCTTAATGTAAATACATACACATTGTTTTACTTTATTTTTAGAAATAAGAAAGTTCAATATTATTTTGTTTATTTTAAAAAACCATTTAATAAAATGCAATTTTTATAATTAAAATATTTTAAACTTTTAAATGTGATTATTTTTCTTAACATTTTTTATGCAAAAATAATTTTAAAACGCTTTCAAATGTGATCATTTTTTTAGTTAACACTTTACAAAATGATTATAATTAAACGAAAAGTTGTCATAGTTTTCGAAACTAATATCCACATCGCTAATGGAGTTGAATATAAACACCATTTATCTCTTATACTTCTAAAACACTTCACTTTTTGGATATCTTTTTAGTTATCACTTTAATATAAAATTGTTCACATTAAATTAAAAATTAACTTATATCAAATTGGTGTATCAAAATTTCTCTATATTTGAACTTGTGATTTTCTAGGAGGAAACACATGTTCTTAACCATTAAGTGATCGAGGTGGATATCGGTGGCCATCCACCTTTTCCAATGAATCAATATTTTTGAGCATGTCGTTTTGATAAACCATGATATTCGCCCTTTTGACATGGAATGTAATGTAATGTCATCTCCATTTGTTAATTATAGCTATCATGTAATGATTGTCTAGTGGTATTATGTACATGCCTATAACATTAATGCACCAGATCTCATTAGAACTCCGCAATTAAGCACATTTGGACTAGAGTAGTACTAGGATGGGTGACCTCCTAGGAAGTTTTAGTGTTTTACATGCCTATGGCATTTTGTAAACTAGGACCAATTTATCCCACATTCATCATGGGAATTATTCTCCTCTCACTCTTTCATATATAATTAAGGTGAAGGAGGTCCTTTGAGTATGCAATGGAGTGTGATGTAATGCTTATTGCAAATGAGCATAGTCAACATTTCTTTCTCTTCAGAAATAAGCTACCACCATTCTAACCAGTTTTTGTTCTACAATATTATGTTATTTATTAATAGAGGTTGGGTTTCACTATATTTATGTGTTCTCTACTATATTTTTGTTCATATCTCATTTCGTTCTCAATATAATCCAGATCAGTAATATTAGAGCAGTCTACTCCTTGTTATTTTTCGATGCATGTCCCTAGTGAGGTTAGGGTCTAGAGAGTTGGGTCTTGAACTAGTTTCACTTAGAGAGGACTACTCTCGCCAACCTAGGCAACCTCCCATGGTAGAATAAAAGAGAGATGACAAAGTAGGAGATCTTTTAAAGGCATTGCTTAACAAATCCCTCACACGACACAGGCAAGAGATGATGGACAACTTTGCTCAAATCCTTGACAACTACCGATGGCGGTTGAGGCATATTCAATGAGTAGCTATTTTGGAGGTGTGAGACCCTTCAAGGTACAATTTAATATTGATATCCCCTTATTTGAAGGCTAGAAATATGAAAATACTCTAGATAAATGGTTGAAATTGCTAGAAGGTTATTACTTTGTCCAAAGTTTTTCTGACAATGAAAAGATCACCTTTGTGCTCCTCAAAGCCCTTTCCCATGTCAAATATTAGTGGGAAGGTTACTAGAAGAGGAACACTGTGGATAAAACTACACCATTCAGGAGAGAACCCACCTGGGCAGCCTTTGTGGATTCCCTCAAAGAGGATTTCTACCTTGTTGGAAGCTATGATGACCATTATATGAGATGGATGATGTTAGCACTCTGTAAATTTGTTCGGATGATAAAACAAAGGACAGAGGTAACCCTACAAACCAACTTTAGGTTGGATTTTGACCCTTCCAACCAGAGAGGGCTCTCTCAAACATGTAAAGAGTGAAAATACTCAAAATTATTTGGCAATGGACATATAGAGGTCATATTCTGCAATAGGACAGGTTTGTTTAGGTTTTTAAAATGGATGGTAGGAAATACAAGAGGAAGAAAACATTGGGCAATGGGGTCAAATCCTGAAATATACTATGAATATTAATACATCAAATTTATTCATGAGGGAACGAAGGCAAAGTAAGCATATCCTTCAGCAATAAATAGTATTTCAGATGATGGCAAGACAGAAAAGAGAAAATCCCATTACAAATGAGAGCATCAAACAAAGATGAATTCTCATTTGTAACTTTAGAAGAAATAACATAAGGTTGACTACAATGAATAGAGAACTTAACAGAGAGTGAATTTTGGACCTGTAATCATTAAACACAACAACTGCATTAACCATATGAAAGGAGCATCTATCAAAGATGAATTCCAATCGTGTACTCTTAGTTATGCTTAGAAGAAATAACATAAGTGAAATGAATGTAAACTGGAGGAAAACACACTAAAGAATACACTGTAATGAATCTCGGTTGTCAAAAGCATTGTACTACTATATTAATTCATAAGGGCATTCTGAGAAATTTACACACAGTCCCTTCGCCTTCTTGGATGAAATTCCCCCCCATTTCTCTACTCTTTTACAATAAAATATATAGCACTAAAGGCCCTTTCCAGATCACAATTTCGAACTCCAACCCCTTTCCCAAAATAGGAATAGTTACAAATAGAACATGACACGTTTTAATTGATCTCCTACTTTTCAGGAGAAAAAATAGGCTTCAAACGCCCCCTGTAATTCTCAAACCATAATAGTTGTGTAAAATCTAAGAATGGTTTTTATAGATAAGCTCGTTCTGAATAAAATCCTCTCTCATTTTCTTGAAATTCATCTTCAGCTGGCCAGAATATGTGTCACAAAAACATGTCTCGAACAAGAAATCATAACTGAAAAATATGGCTCCAAGATTCCTTCGAATCTCCCAATCCATGACACCCGTCTGGAAAATGAACAAGGTTAATGTTCTTGGGTCTGTGCTTGACAACAAACTCCTTCAAATTTTAAAAATTCATTCTAGTTCATCCGAAAATCGTCCTGTAAGTCTCAACTATTGTGGAAACTGACTACCACATCCTCTTTGAAATGTCACTTGTGTTTTTTTCAAATCTAATTTTATTTATACATATTCTCCTTAAATATTTGGGAATAATATATTTGAATAAAAATAATTCCCAAATATTTTTTATCCTCTAAAATTAAATTTCCATATTTTAATTCATGCCCATGGTTTTAAAAAACCATAAAACCATGTCTAGTTTTGCCCAATTTACCATTTCACTGTGAAAACTATTTATTGGTTTGTTTCCTGTGGTTTTGAAAACCATGTCTTAGAAACCATATTCGTAAACTATGAAAATATCCCTTGATCTTCTCCTTTTACCTCTCTAAAAACCTTGGATAAATAATTTTCCAAATCTTCCAATCAAGTACATTTTCTTCTTTATGATTCTTTTCCATAGCAATAAGCATTAATTTATTTGCTCTGTAAAATTTAGATTTTACCTCTGTAAAACATTTTCACCATGAGGAAGAATTTCATTTATTGAAAATTCCATGATTATTATTGAAACGCACTCCTGGAAAATATGTCGCACATAAACCATATAATAAATGGTTGAAATATTATTTCGGGCTTGGGAGGAGTGGTTTTAACCCACACCACTTTTACCCCCGAAATGCATCACTTAAGAACATGTGTTCCAACACCAAAACAATGGTTTGGATTTCGGGACCACTTCAAATAATTAACCTCCCTTTACTTTCAACCCCCGAAATGTATATGTGCCCTCCATCCACCCTTTGACTTTTTCACTTAGTTTGATATTGTGCCCATGATTTCACGTGAGGTCATGAATTAAATATTGAATTAAATATTAATATAAATATTTTAATATAAAAATATTTATATTAATAATAATAATAATAATAAACCATTTTCCATTTTTCTAAGGACTTTGTGCATACGAGGCTCATCACATGACTTTATGGATAGGATAACGGAGCTTAAGCTTAATAAAGGAATATTTTTAATTTTCAACACGAATATGATAATAAGGGTAAAAATGAATGAAGTGATGGAACCGAGGGATTTAGACAAGCATTAAGGCTAGATATAGGTATGGGATATTTGTCAATTTTGACTCATGGAGGACAATGAATGAAGTGATGGAACCGAGGGATTTAGATAAGCATTAAGGCTAGATATAGGTTTGGGATATTTGTTAATTTTGACTCATGGAGGACAATGAATGAAGTGATGGAACCGAGGGATTTAGATAAACATTAAGGCTAGATATAGGTTTGGGATATTTGCCAATTTTGACTCATGGAGGACATGACTATTTTGGATTATTAGTCGAGTGAAAGATTTAGGTGATGGGAGCTTGATGGAGATGGTGAAAAAGTTTTAAAATATGAGTGGAAAGATCACACAAGGACAAGATGCTTTGGAAAAATTAATACAAATTAGCATGTGATAGCATTGGCTCCAACGGGGATGTTATCCTCCCAGTGAGATAGAAAAGAACTCGTAGACCCGGTGCCTAATCCATTGGGTTTCTACCAAAACATGTGAGTACCCTGCTATGACTTGTCACTAGTATCCACTGAAAACCAAAGTCTATACATTGCTCTCAATTGAAAACTAAACGCTAAATACACCACTACAATCTGAATGTACACACTACTAAAAATCCAAACTAAAAATTGCTTGACCAGCAAGATTATTTGCACACTCCTATCTACTCTAAAACTGTTGAAATGGATACTCAATCAAGTGATGCTAAAGTGCCAATGCATCCAATCAAGCAATTGGTTTCCCAATTTTCCTCTGCTCACATTTTTCTTAAGCAAGCAGAAAAATGTAAAAGATGGCAGCTGAAAACAAAAATTGAATCCAAAATATGAGCTTATGAATTAAACAAATTCCTCCTTCACTGATGATTATAATAGGATGGCCACGGGATCTTGAAAACTATGAAAAGTCATTTCTTCTTGATGAACAAAAACAGGAAGACAAGCCTCATTCATAAGTGTTTGTTGCTCTTGCTCTATTTCTTCAGTTCTGAGAACATTTTCAAATGAAATGGAAGCAATAGATTTGTCTACTCTTCCATGCATATCAACTAAAACATTCATACATTCTTGAACATCTTCAAATATGACATCCAAATTATGTGCATCAAGGCTATCCTCTTGTTCATCAAACAATTCTGATTTGGTTTTATTAACCTTCTGGAAATTTGCTTGATTGTCATTTTGACTTTCAAATGAATGAATGGAAATAAGTTCTTGCTCATAATCTTCTTGCAAATGTGAAAATCTAACAACATGAACTATTTCACAGTCTAGAGTTCCCATGGATGCATTTTCAAAACTATGATTTTCAAAGGAATCAAATAAAACAATTGTCTCTTCATTATCTTTCTGTATTTCTAATTGAAAAGTGGCCTACACTGTTTTATTGTTTTCCTGAAACTCTATGTCATTTGTTGGTTCATTGCTTGAAGTATCCATAGATGCAGTTTCAAAACCCTCATCCATGTTTAAGTCACTTAAAATTTGAATAGGGGAAGAAAGACAAATTTGAGACACTTTGTCTTGCTGGAAATGTTGTTGAATATCTTCATCAAGTTCGGGAAAAAGAAAATGACTTTGAGCAACAATTTCTTGATCAACTTCATATTCAGCCAAATGAGGGGCTACTATTTGTTGTTGGGATGGATATTCATAAAGGGATACTATGATTTCATCATTCATACACTCTTCATTACCAAAAACATTTTCAAGGTACTTAATGAAATGTTCACAAAATTCACAACAATCTTCAAACACCAAGAATGAAGGATTAGATTCTCCATAATGCTTAAAGAATGTTATGTGGAAATCCTTAAGAGAGTATAAGTTGTTTGGTTTTAAACCTTCATACCATAATCTTTCTTTCCCCTCTAGAGTATCCATAAACATTTTCATCAAACAATCCTCATGAAATTCAACCCCCAGCTTACATATGTGCATGTGAAATCTAATCAAGTGCAAGGCAACATCATTTCCTTTCCCATCTTTGAATTTAGGAAAATATTTTTGCTAATCTATGTGAGGAATACGATTTGGAAAGCTAGGAATATAAGAGTGATTCATTGGAGCATACCTTGCAAATCTGTGATCCATCTTGAAGTAGTGGAGTCATCAATAAAATCTTTAGGCTATTGAGTCTTTGGACAGTGGAGTCACCATTGGAAATTTTGAATTATAGATTCTTGAAAATGGAATCGTCGCGTGAATGATGTACAACCTTTCTGTGTCTGAATACTTATCATCATCATTACTCAGATCTAAAATTTGTCGTTTATCTCGGGGAAGAGTTCACCTTCGCTCCTAGGCAACGGTGCCAGAATGTTAGCACTCTGTAAATTTGTTCGACTGATAAAACAAACGACAGAGGTAACCTACAAACCAACTTTAGGTTGGATTCTGACCATTCCAACTAGAGAGGGCTCTCTCAAACATGTAAAGAGTGAAAATACTCAAAAATATTTGGCAATGGACACACAGAGGTCAGATTTTGCAATAGGACATGTCTGTTTAGGTTTTTAAAAGGGTTGGTAGGACAAACAAGAGGAAGAAAACATTGGGCAATGGGGTCAAATCCTAAAATATACTATGAATATAAATACAACAAATGTACTCCTAAGGGAATGAAGGCAAAGTAAGCATATCCTTCAGCAGTAAATAGTATTTCAGATGATGGCAAGACAGAAAAGAGAAAATCCCATTACAAATGAGAGCATCAAACAAAGATGCATTCTCAGTTGTAACTTTAGAAGAAATAACATAAGGCTGGCTACAATGAACATAGCACTTAACAAAGAGTGAATTCTGGACCTGTAATCATTAAACACAACAACTACATTAACTGTATGAAAGGAGCATCTATCAAGGATGAATTCCAATCATGTAGTCTTAGCTATGCTTAGAAGAAATAACAGAAGCGAAATGAATGTAAACTAGAGGAAAACACACTAAAGAATACACCATGATGAATCTCGGTTGTCAAAAGCACTGTAATATTGTATTAATTCATAAGGACATTCTAAGAAATTTACACACAGTCCCTTCGCCTTCCTGTCTGAAAGTCCCCCCCATTTCTCTACTCTTTTACAATGAAATATATAGAACTAAAGGCCCTTTCTAGCTCACAATTTTGAACTCCAACCCCTTTCCCAAAATAGGAACAATTACAAATAGAACATGACACGTTTTAACTGATCTCCTGCTTTTCAGGAGAAAAAATAGACTTCAAAACACCACATGTAATTCTCAAACCATAACAACTATGTAAAATCTGAGAATGGTTTTTATAGATAAGCTCGTTCTGAAGAAAACCTCTATTGGTTTCTTGAAATTCATCTCCAGCTGGCCAGAATACATGTCACAAAAACATGTCTCGAACAGGAAATCATAACTAAAAAATATGGCTCCAAGATTCCTTCGAATCTCTCAATCCATGACACCTATGTGAAAAATGAACAAGGTTAATGTTCTTGGGTCCATGCTTGACAATAACCTCCTTCTAATTTTAAAAATTCATTCTGGTTCATCTGGAAATCGTCTTGTAAGTCTCAACTATTGCGGAAACTGACTACCACATCCTCTTTGAAAGGTCACTTGTGTTTTTTTTTCAAATCTAATTTTATTTATCCATATTCTCCTTAAATATTTGGGAATAATATATTTGAATAAAAATAATTCCCAAATATTTTTTATCATGTAAAATTAAATTTCCATATTTTAATTCATGCAATAAGCATTAATTTCCATATTTTAATTCATGCAATAAGCATTAATTTCCATATTCTTCTTTATGATTTTTTCCATAGCAATAAGCATTAATTTCCATATTCTTCTTTATGATTTTTTCCATAGCAATAAGCATTAATTTCTTTGCTCTATAAAATTTAAATTTTACCTTTGTAAAACATTTTCACCCCAAAATGCATCACTTAAGAACACATGTTCCAACACCAAAACAATGGTTTGGATTTTGGGACCATTTCAAATCATTAAACTCCCTTTACTTTCAACCACCGAAATGTATATGCGTCCTCCATCCACCCTTTGACTTTTCCACTTAGTTTGAGATTCGTGCCCATGATTTGACGTGAGGTCATGAATTAAATATTGGATTAAATATTAATATAAATATTTATATTAATAATAATAAACCCTTTTCCATTTTTCTAAGGACTTTGTGCATATGAGGCTCATCACATGACTTTGTGGATATGATAAGGGAGCTAAAGCTTAATAAAGGAATATTTTTAATCTTCAACGGGAATATGATAATAAGGGTAAAAATGAATGAAGTGATGGAACCGAGGGATTTAGATAAGCATTAAGGCTGGATATAGGTTTGAGATATTTTCCAATTTTGACTCATGGAG
The DNA here is from genome assembly GCA_009831015.1 of Picea engelmannii. Taxonomy (NCBI): domain Eukaryota; kingdom Viridiplantae; phylum Streptophyta; class Pinopsida; order Pinales; family Pinaceae; genus Picea; species Picea engelmannii. Next base: position 3,435 of record ML797323.1, on the reverse strand, counting down.
GACATGACTATTTTGGATTATTAGTCGAGTGAAGGATTTACATGATGGGAGCTTGACGGAGCTGGTAAAAAGTTTTAAAATATGAGTGAAAAGATCACACAAGGACAAGATGCTTTGGAAAAATTAATACAAATTAACATGTGATAATAGATGACTCTGCGTCTGAAGAGAGACCAGACAATGCCAGAGTATACCAACATCTTCCTTACCTTGCACTCAAAGATGGGTATTCAATATTATTAGACACACATGGTTATGAAGTATTGCAATGGCCTACACATGTACATCCAAACAAAGATGGATTTCTTGGACATCTCCTCACTGGGAGCTACTTATTGATATACTATCAAAATTGAGCAGAAATTTAAGCAACAAAATAAATGAGAGTTCGGGTCTACAAATCTGCAACAACAGAAGCATGGAAAAGGTGGCCCTAACTCATAGAACAAGGGATATAACAAGAAAGGCCAACCTTAAGATAACCAGTCCAAGCCGTGGGAAAAGAAGGGTAATGGGAAGATGAAGGACACTGGAAAGTTGTGTAAGTTCCACAAAAGTCTCTGTCATAACACTAATGAATGTCATTCAAAACAGTCATTGTTGTTTGATCTTAAAGAACAAGGAAAGTAGGTCATCAATGCAAAACCTATTGCTAGCATCACAACCACAAAGATCCAACCAAATGATTTGGAGGAGCACCTCTTCCATTCACAAATGTGGGTGAAGGGGACCCCACTACATTTCATTGTTAACAGCGGGAGCCAAAAGAACCTGATATTGACCAAGGTCATTAAGAGATTAAATTTTTCGATGATGCCACACCCCCAACTAAGAACCATTGGTTGGTTGAGCCAAGGACGAGACCTTCATGTAAGCTAGCAGTGTCATTTGTCCTACAACATCAAACCCTTCAAAGATAAGGTACTATGTGATGTTTCCCCACTTTAAACCTGTTATGTTCTTTTAGGACAACCATATATGTGGAAAATTCAAGTTATTTATGAGTCTCGACCCCGTAGTGCCATTGTTACTCTGGGGGGACAACTCTACAGGATATCGAAGATAGATATGACTACTTCCATTTCATTGATCTCGACAAAGTAATCTCGTAAAGTAATCTCTCAGAACACAAAGTTTTCCCTCCACGATTCAGTCAGAAGGTGAACAAAAGGTCACTGCGACCACCACAACCTCTTCCCAAGACCTTTCTCTACAACAGAAGCAGGTCGACAAGATTGTAGAGGAGAACAAAGATATATTTTCACCTACAGGGATGCCTCTGCACTACCAAGTCAAACATTCCATTGACTTGGTGCCTGATGCTCCCTTACCCAATGGTCCAATTTATAGACGCTCCCTTCCAAAGAATGAGAGTCTTCCATATGTTCAAGATAGCTATAATAGAGTCTTTCATAGCTCTATTGGCCATGGCCCTTTTCACATGTGCTTGGGGTTCCATCCATTAGCACCCATTGATATATCTCTTCCTACTACATCTTCACTGACAAAGTCCTCCCACACTCAAACCAAGGCAAATCATGTAGCTATATTTGTTGAATAGATCCAACACCTCCAATAACAGGTTCATGACATCCTTCAACGGGTTAATGCCAAGTACAAGAAGGACAACTAATTCGGCAAGACAAGTGACTCACCAAGGTTCAGATTCAGTAAAAGTTTCCCCATCTCTCGAGGGAACTTGACGCAATGGGACCATTGCTTCCTAAGGGGCGACAACTAATCCAGGTGAATCTCAGTGGCCATCCACATTTTCCACCGAATCAACGTTTTTGAGCCTATGCTTTTAATAAACCATGATATTCACCCTTTTGATGGGGAATGTAATGTAATGTCATCTCCATTTGTTAATTACAACCATCATGTAAAGATTGTTTAATGATCTTATGTACATGCTTGCGGTGTTAATGTAGTGGATCCCATTAGAACTCCACAGTTAAGTGTGCTTGGGCTAGAGTAGTACTAGGATGGGTGACCTCCCCAAAAGTCCTAGTGTTTTACATGCCTATGGCATTTTGTAAACTTAAACCAATTTATTCATCATGGGAATTATTCTCCTCTCACTCTATCATATATAATCAAGGTGAATGAGGTCCTTTGAATATGCAATGAAATGTAATGTAATGTTTATTGTGAATGAGCACCACTATTTTAGTGTTTCTTTTTCTCTTCAGAAATAAACTACCACTATTCTAGTGTTTCATTGTATTTATGTATTCTCTACTATATTTTAGTGTGCATCTCATTTTATTCTCAATATAATTCAGATCATTAAATCCACTCAAGTTATACAAAAATATATTTATTACATGAATTTATTCTTTTATTTCTATCATAAATGTTTTTAAAAGCAATTAAATGTTTTAATAACTTTCACATCACTAAAGATATTTAAAATTATTGGATGCTCAAATTTATTTTTATGATTCCCTTGAATGCAAAAGATAATTTTTTATATCTCGTATCATAGAAGGTATTCGAAGACGATCGTTCACAATGATTTTAGAGCACTTTTAAATTAGAAGTTTAAAAGGTTAATGTTGTATTTTTCAATATTTCATAAAAATTAAGTGTTCCTCTAACATTTTTGTGTGTGATACATGTAAATGCTGGTTCCTTTTTTTTTCAATAAAAGGGTGATACATATTTTTGTGACTCGTTGAAAGCGATACATGTTGTGACTCACACATATGCTCATCTTGTGATTCGATGAAAGTGATATATGTTGTGACTCACACATAGGCTCGTCTTGTTTTCCATGATTTCCAGGTGTGCGTGTGTGACTTATAAGTGCGTGTCACACCTTCACCTTTAAGAGCACTACATGTGTGTGAGTTATGAGTTATAGGGTATGTTTCACCTTCACTTCTTCATCATTCACATTTCGTATAACTCGAACACATGCACATCCTCATCCTTCACATTTCCTATAACTCGCACACATGCACATCTTCATCCACAAGATTCTTGTGATTCACATATATATAATACTTTTTTTTTTTTTTTTTAAGGTGTATGGTCAGAGGGTGAGGATGATTTATGCTATTGAGACACAAATGTATATTTTCACTTTCAAGAGATGTGTATATGATACATATTTACTTGTTATTCGAGCATAAGCACACTTTCACTTGAATTTCACCTTTCAAGTGGGTGTATCGGCAAAGGGTGAGGGTAAACATATACTTATGATTCACACACATGCACACTTTTAATTTTACATTTAGGTGTGTATACGTGTGAGTTATAGGGGTACATGTCACACCTTCACTTCTCAAAAAAGTGTATGGTGGTGAGGTGAGAATGATAGACTTACCACACATGCACACCCTCACCACCCAAGAGGGTGTATGGTGGGGGAAGGGAGGTGAGGGTGAGACATGTGCTTATGACATACCCTCTCTTCTTGGGAGGGTG